>CM040916.1:23473254-23820754 GCA_023029165.1 Gobiocypris rarus | reverse complement strand
ACTTCAACACTGCTATTCAGCAAGAGAGACAGAGAGAGAGAGAGAGAGAGAGAGAGAGAGAGAGAGAGAGGACGCTCGTGTTGGCGTTACAGCACACAACAGCGCGACCGCGTGCTCACCGCTGCAGCAAAACAACTGCTGTTTTCACAGTGTGAAATTCCCTATTCCCTGTGTGCTGCCGCGGTTTTCCCTGGGTGCTTCAGCACATTTAAAGAGAGCGTTTCCTCACAAAAAGAGCAACACGGATGTGACACTGCGTCTTTTTCAAGATGTCATTCCACCCGTGCGTTTCTGGATGCGGTCGTTCCCTCTCGCCCGCTGACGGTCACAATCGCTGTCTCACGTGTTTGGGCGTTCAGCACACTGAGGCAGCGTTTGTGGATAGTTCATGTTCTCACTGCAGGAACATGACTATCGCGGAGCTTAGATGGAGACTCGCCTACCTTCGGGAAGGTGGGGTCCCCCTCCGCATACCTCAATCTAGTGCTATTCCTGCCCAACAGCAGGATAGACCTTCTTCGATGGATGCCCGGGGTGATCTGAGGATTACGTTCAGGGCAAACCCGCCGAGCCTCCGCGGGCCCCTGATCCCTCACAAGCTCCGCAGCCGGTGGTGCTTCCGAGAGAAACTGCTGGCCCCTCCCTTGGGCGTCCAGTGGTGACCTTAGGGGCACCCGCGGATGAGCAGATGTCGATCGCTGTATCTGAGGGGGAGTTTCATTCCTCGGAGGATGAAGACTCAGCTGTACTGCCTCCCTCTGGGAGAGTGGCAACGTTTGAGTCGGACCCCGAGTTGACGGCTATGCTTTCCCGGGCCGCCGAGAAGGTTGGGCTTGAGTGGAACCCTCCACCACGTCCCGAACCTTCGATTTTGGATGATTGGTTTCTCGGGGCGGCTCGCGCTGGTTCTCAGCGTCCCGCCCCGGTGCCATTCTTCCCGGAGGTGCATGATGAGCTGACTAGGTCGTGGGTGGCGCCTTTCAGCGCCAGAAACAGACCTAGCGGCTCCTCCCTCCTCACTACCCTCGATGGCGGACAGGCCAAGGGTTATGTGGGGATCCCGCCAGTTGAGCGGGCCAGTTGAGTTCTCTTCCAACCTCGTTGCGAAGGCTTACAGGTCCTGTGGACAGGCCACATCCGCCCTGCACGTAATGAGTTTGCTCCAGGTGCACCAGGCCCAGGCGCTCATGGACCTGCACGAGGGTAGACCTGACCAAGAGCTCCTCCGGGAGCTCCGGACGGCGACGGACCTTGCCCTCCGGGCGATGAAAGTCCATTGCACCGTCCATTGGTCAGACGATGTCCACCTTAGTGGTCCAGGAACGGCATCTCTGGCTCAACCTGGCCGACATGAGGGAGACCGACAAGTATGGGTTCCTGGACTCCCCCATTTCGCCGGCCGGGTTGTTCGGCGACGCGGTCGAGAGCTTTGCCCAACAGTTCTCGGCTGCCCAGAAGCAGACGGAGGCTATCAAGCACATCCTGCCCCGGCGGCCAGCGGCTGCTCCCGCTCCGCTGCCGGCCGCAGCACCTCCGCCTGCCCGTCGCCGAGGACGTCCACCTGACGCCACCTCCACTCCCGCCCCGGTCCAACAGCAGTGTACATCACGCTGTAGGCGCGGAGCCGGCCGCGGGAAGGACGTCCAGCCCGCTCAGGCCACTGCCAAGCCAGGTGGCGAGCGCCGTCATAAGAGACCCTGAGACGGGCCGCCCAGAGATGGAGGAAACTGCTCTTCAGGAGATGGCTGCAGCACCACTCCTTCCCCCGGCCCTCCAGATTTTTTTTTCTGTATTTTCTGTTCCGCCGCTGGTCCCAGCGCCAGCGGTACCCAAAATGTCCAGAAAAGAGCAGTTTCCAATATCTCTGGGTGCCAAGAGAGCGCGTCTGTCGGTGGGCGACGCTTCCATGCCTTGTCACCCTCGGACGCCTCTCTGTTCGCCAGCTGGGGATGCCGGCTGCCGGGACACACTCAAGAGGCCTTCCTGCACTCGCACATCCCCTCAGCGGAAGCAATTGAGTGTTGCACAGCACACACAGGTCCCAATGCGAGCCGCCATCAGGCCGTTCGAGTCGGATCCCTGCATGCCGCCTCGCTACCCCGCTGCGGTACGTCAGTACACGCTGACGTACCGCTTGCAGAGGTCCCTGGGAGCCTGGCTAGCGCTTCCCTGGCCGTCTCGCTGGCTCATCCGTACCATCAGACTCGGCTATGCGATTCAGTTCGCCCGGCGTCCCCCCAAGTTCAGGGGCATTCACTTCACCTCCGTGTCGAAGGAGGATGCTCCTGTGCTCCAGGCGGAGATCGCGGTCCTACTGGTCGAAGGACGCGATAGAGCCGGCCCCTCTAGCCGATATGAAGACCGGCTTCTACAGCACGTACTTCATTGTACCCAAGAAAGGCGGCGGGTTACGGCCGATCTTGGATCTGCGGTTCTTGAACCGGTCCCTTCACAGGCTGCCGTTCAAGATGCTCACGCAGAAACGCATCTTCAGGTGCGTTCGTCCCCAAGATTGGTTTGCAGCGATCGACCTGAAGGACGGGTACTTTCATGTCTTGATTCTCCCTCAACACAGGCCATTCCTTCGCTTTGCGTTCAACGGAAGAGCATATCAGTACAAGGTCTTACCCTTTGGGCTAGCCCTGTCGCCCCGCGTCTTCACGAAGCTGGTGGAGGCGGCCATTGCTCCTACGAGGGAGCGGGGCGTTCGCATCCTCAACTACCTCGACGACTGGCTAATTCTGGCGCAGTCGCGAGGGCGGTTGTGCGAACACAGGGACTTGGTGCTCAGACACCTCAGCCAGTTGGGGCTTCGTGTCAATCGCCCAGACAGTGCGCCTCACCAAGGAGCGCGTCCAGTCGGTGTTGAACTGCTTGAATTTGTTCAAATGCAGAACAGCGGTACCACTGAAACAGTTTCAGATGCTCCCGGGGCATATGGCATCTGCAGCCGCGGTAACGCCGCTCGTATTGCTTCATATGAGACCGCTTCAATGCTGGCTACACGATCGAGTCCTGAGATGGCCGTGGCACAGCGGTTCCCTCCGTGTCCAAGTGACACAGAGTTGCCGCCAAACCTTCAGCCCGTGGTCGGACCCTTTATTTCTACGGGCAGGAGTGCCTCTAGAACAGGTGTCCAGGTATGCTGTTGTCTCCACGGATGCCTCATCCACCGGCTGGGGTTCCACGTACAACGGGCTTGCAGTTTCGGGTCTGTGGACGGGACCCCAACTGCAATGGCATATCAATTGCCTAGAGTTGTTAACAGTTCGCTTGCACTCAGCCGCGTCAAGGGGCCGCTCAGAGGCAAGCACGTTCTGGTCCGTACGGACAGCACTGCAGCCGCTGCGTACATCAACAACAGGGTGGTCTACGCTCCCGTCGCATGTCACAACTCGCCCGCCATCTCCTTCTGTGGAGTCAGAAGCATCTGAGGTCGCTTCGCGCCACTCACATTCCGGGCCTTCTCAATCGTGCAGCCGACGAGCTCTCACGTCAGCAGGTGCTCCCAGGAGAGTGGAGACTCCATCCCCAGGTGGTCCAGCTGATATGGAGCCACTTCGGGACCGCACAGGTAAAACCTGTTTGCCACCCGGACTCGGCTCATTGCCAGTTGTATTACACCCTGACCGAGGGAACCCTCGGCATGGACGCCCTGGCACACAGTTGACCCGGGGCCTCGCATAGTATCGTTTCCCCAGTGAGCCTTCTCGCACAGACACTGTGCAAAGTCAGGGAGGACGAGGAGCAGGTCCTGTTGGTAGCTCCGTATTGGCCCAACAGGACTTGGTTCCCGGAACTAGTGCTCCTCGCGACAACACCTCCTTGGCCCATTCCTCTGAGGAAGGACCTCCTGACTCAGAGGCAGGGCACTGCCCAGCACCAGCGTCCAGACCTCTGGAAACTCCATGGCTGGTCCCTGGACGGGACGCGGAGGTTCTAGGTGGGTTACCACGGGCTGTGGTAGACACCATCACTTCCACTAGAGCCCCGTCTACGAGACGACTCTATGCGTTGAAGTGGAACCTGTTCGTCGACTGGTGCTCCTCTCACCGAGAGGACCCCCGAAAGTGTTCGGGCGGGTTAGTGCTTTCCTTCCTACAAGAAGGGTTGGAGCGAAGGCTGTCTCCCTCCACCCTCAAGGTGTATGTTGCCGCTATCGCCACAAATCATGACTTGGTAGATGGTAAGTCCTTGGGAAAGCACAATCTGATCGTCAGGTTCCTGAGGGGGGCAAGGAGACTAAATCCGCCTCGCCCTCCCTCTTTACCCTCTTGGGACTTAACTCTGGTGCTTACCGCACTGCAGAGAGCGCCCTTTGAGCCCTTGCAGTCAGCTGAGTTGAAAGTTCTGTCTTTGAAAACAGTTCTCCTGGCTGCATTGGCCTCCATCAAGAGGGTAGGGGACCTGCAGGCGTTTTCAGTCGGCGAATCGTGCCTGGAATTCCGGCCCGGTAACTCTCATGTAATCCTGAGACCCCGGCCCGGATATGTGCCCAAGGTTCCCACCACTCCCTTCGGGATCAGGTGGTGAACCTGCAAGCGCTGCCGGAGGAGGCAGACCCAGCCCTGGCTTTTCTCTGTCCCGTCCGTGCCCCTACGGATGTGCGTGGACAGACGCATAGCTTTAGGACCTCAGAGCAGCTCTTTGTCTGTTACGGAGGACAGCAGAAGGGAAAGGCTGTCTCCAAGCAGAGGATGGCCCACTGGATAGTGGATGCCATCGTCTTGGCGTATGAATCCCAAGACGTGCCCTGCCCGCTCGGGGTTAGAGCCCACTCCTCCAGGGGTGTGGCCTCTTCCTGGGTGCTGGCTCGTGGTGCCTCGCTGACAGATATTTGTAGTGCTGCGGGCTGGGCGACACCCAACACGTTCGCTAGATTCTATAGCCTATGTGTAGAGCCGGTAGCTTCCCGTGTGCTCGCTTCCCATAGCCAGTAACACCGAAGTGCCCGTTCTAGTGTCGGCTTGCTGCGCCACTCCCTTCCCCTTGGAACAGATATGTGTGCTTATATACTCCAGTCGAGTTCCCCAGAATGGCGAACCCTGTCGAGTCCTCCGCAACCCTCGGCAGTCGGACGTGGCGGAGCGTCCGGCGCCAGGTCTAACACTGCTCGTATGCTTTGGTGGAACTTGTGTTAGGCTGGGTTCCATATGTTGTGACCCCCACGGCGGTCCCATATGTGTATTCTTCCACGGTAGTGGTCCCTACGGCGAGCCCGTGTCTTTCCCTCGGCAGAGCTGCTCTGCCGTCTCAGTCTGGTGTTGTTCCCCCGCCGACTTGGCGGGGCCACCTGGGACTTTCGTATGTTGTACTGCCCACGGCCAGTCCATACGTGTATTCTCCACATGGAATTCCCTCTGGGCTTGATGTGGCTTCCACAGCGGTCCTCCGGGGCACGCTTTCCCAGCGTTATCAAATAGTCTGCTGAATGGGTCTTGCGGAACAGCAGTGTGACTCCCCCTGCGTGAGTTCCCGCCCGGTACAGACGGGGTCTGAAGGGCTCTTCGCGGGCGCTGGAAGTGGTAGTAACTGTGGCATTTTCCAAAGGATCCCAATTGCCGGTGGCGTCCGGCGTGCGTCGAGCGTGACCGACTGAAAGGGAGCGTCTCGGTTACGTATGTGCGAGGAGCGGAGCGTCGTCCGTCGCCACAGTTGCTGTACCATCACTACAGAGCCGAGTCACTAGTTCGGCTCCTCAGTGAAAAACAAGGGTGCGTTGCGATTGCATCCACTTTATACCCGCGCCGCAGGGCGGGGTGCGATATGCAAAACACGCACGCCAATGGCCATTGGCCAGTTCTCTTTGTCTCGAAGCTGATAGGGGCTCCCTGAAGTGATCCCAATTCGTCGGTGACGTCCGACGTACGTCTCCGTTCCCTCCTTCAGGGAACGAGGGTTACATACGTAACCAGAGACGTTACTTCTTATGTTGTTAAATTAATGTTTATGGCATTATTTGTGTCATGTGTGTTAACATAACAGTGTTTTGTATTTGTGTGTGTGACACTGCAGGCTTTATATATTAGCATTTACCTCAGCTTATGGAAAAACTATTTGTGATGAACTTTGTTTCATCATGTGGCTTTCTCTTTACCACTTGTGTTATGGTGGTTGTGTTAACTTCTTTGCTAACTATGTTAGTAGCCACTCAGAATTTTAACTGGCCAGATTTGACATCGATACCTTGGGGAAAAACACTTTAGATAAGTGTCCAATTCTCACTTTTAACAAATTATTAACTATGACTTTTGCCTCAATAAACTCCTAATTACTGCTTACTAATAGTTAGTCAGGTAGTTGTTAAGTTTAGGTATTGGGAAGGATTATGAATGCAGAATAAGGTCATGCAGAATAAGGCATTAATATGTGCTTTATAAGTACTAATAAACAGCCAACATCCTAGTAATATGCATGCTAATAAGCAACTAGTTAATAGAGAGAATTGGACTCTCAACTAAAGTGTTACTGATATTTTTAATATTATGTCGTAATTTGGCGGCAGCAGGTATATTAGCCTGCTCCCACTCTAAGACCTGACGCATGGATCCATTATACTGTTACACATGCGTTTTCTTTCTTTACATTCACTAACATAACTGACATTATTTTGTGTGTATTTTACTATATGTGCACGGGCACACACTTTCAAGCCCTATAACAACAATATTCATCTGGAGCAAATAAAAAACAAATGAGTGAGGGGAGTCAGGTCTTTGTGTTAACACGCTGTTGGAGTTGAGAGAACGAGAAAGCGCGTTGTGTTTCTATTATGTGGACATTTTAAGTGCATATTTGAATATTTTTAATTACAGTTTTAAATAGAAACATTTTCAGGTTGGTCTAATGTTTACACTTTTATTGTATTTTTACAGAATTATTCTGGCAGCAACAACAGCTACAAGTCTTTTTTTTTCTGTGAGAAATTACAGATTTAAAAAAATAAAATAAAATTAAGTGTAATATTTGCAGACATCAGAGAGATAATTTAAATCCACCTTGGCTTGGCTGTCATGTCCCCACATGCTTCAAATCAACCTCCATCACCCGAGTGCCAAGTGATCTTCGCCCCATACCCCATTGATTCTAGTGTTTTGAGAGAGGCTGGTCACAGCAAGATCACCTTACTCACAATATACTTTCAAATACACACCTTCAGACACAACAGCTCTAAACACGATGGCATAGCATTTGTCATCCTTATTGCACTTTGTTACCTAGCCAACACAATTGTGAAATTGCTGATGTTTATCTCTTCATCTCTGCATTGATCAGCTATTCCACAGACCCTAATAAACTAGCTGCACTTAAGCAGGTAACTCTGTCCTCCAAGACCTCAGAAGCAATTGCCTTAAGGCGGAAATTATCCACAGATATACATAACACTATGAGTGCATCACCCTATATCAGAGAAATCATTAAGTCTGCATAGAACGCCTCTGTTAAGGGGCTCAGTGAAGGGAAGAGGTGAGACATTAATGCTAGTAAAAAGAGATGATTGTTTACTTTAGATCTATGGTTCTGGACAGTTCATTACTCACAGCAGATCAACAGTGTGGTTGAGGAGAGAGCAGGCAGCCTTAGGTTAATGGGTGTTTGCATCACCAACAAATTGTCATTGACCCTGAACACCTCTTCTTTGTTGAAGACTACACAACGCGTTCACCATGACACTGATTAAATCACTGGAAATTGCTGCATCTGCAACTGATTGTTGTCTTCTAATAGCATTTCTTTCTTCTTCTGTAAAAGGGAGCAGAAAAATATCTGTATTCACACCGGTATTCGCCATGTCACGTCACTGCTCATTTGCATACGGTTGAACGCTCGCAGTCGGTCAAGTCAAATTGCTGGAAAGCTCCACCGCCCTTGGTTACTATTGCAAACTCGTACATGCTTCACAGAATGTCCTGTAGGAATAGACCTTAATCAGGGTAGTGCCATGCTTTTGACAGGAATGAAAACAGGGCTGAGAGGGACAGAAGAATAGTGTGCTCAACGGATTGTACTGTTGTTTAATAACAGAAAGGTTGTTCAGATGTTCAAATGTCTTGTTTTGAAAGTTGTGAAATATGAAAATGACATGATCTAGGAACTTTATACAGTGCTTTACATTGTAAAGGACTTTGTCTATCCCTCACATACTCGTTTTCATTCATGTTAAATTCAATATGGAGTCTAAACTGACTAAGGTCAATGAACTGGCGATTAGATTATATATTGTTCTGATTTTTGGTGGAAAATGACAACTGTGACATTGAAGGACTTTTAAAACATGCAATAACGTGCTTATTATATTGTAAGTGAACAGATCTGCTTCTTTTGACAACTCATTCAAACAATACAGCTAAAAGAACTTAGAAAAACTCCCTGGGTAATTGTTTCACAAACTATAAGTGATTGGACAACAATTGTTTTTTTATGTATTGTTGTATAATTTCCATAAAATTGGGTTAAACACAAAACGTTCATAGACTGCCAATCAAAATTGAGAAATGGTGGTAGGCAACATTTTCTATAGGACCTTTGTTCATCTTCATCGGAACACAAAGATATATTTTATGAAATCCGAGAGCTTTCTGACCCCCCATAGACAGCAACACAAAAAGACCACTTTCAAGACCCAGAAAGGTAGTAAAGAGACTGGTAAAATAGTCCATGTGACTCCAGTGGTTCAACCTTAAAGTTAAGAAGAGACGAGAATACTTTCCACGCACCAAAAAACGAATAAAAATAACTTTATTCAACAATGTCTTCTCTTTCCTGTCACTCTCTTACTCTATTCACGTTGTTGGGCTATTCACATAGTGCAGCGCTTCCGGGTTCTACTGCAGAACGGCGGCTCACTTTTGGCTGAACTACACATGCATGCGTTGTGGTGCTTACGTGAATCGCGTAGGAGAGTGACACGAAAGGGACGAGATTGTTATGGGTTTGGAACGACATGAAAGCGAGTAATTAATGACAGAATTTTCATTTCTGGGTGAACTAAGGGGGCTTATATGTTAATGTATTTTAAAATGAATCAGATCACTTTTTCTGTGGATGTGAACTTTAAAATGTACAGGTTAACTTGAACTATTTACAGTTTGCTGTACCGCTGAAGTCTATGGGCTTGTTGATCTGCGGTTTTAAAACAGAAAAATTAGGGTCTTATTTTTGCACTTACATAAATTATTCAGTAAAGTTATACATGTACACATGTTTTTCCTTGAGTTGAAAGTGTTTCCTGTGGTGATAAACAGCATGCTGCTGATACAACTGTATACCGGAATACTCCAAGTGGTGCTCACTGCAGAGCCAAATGATGTCCAGATCACCCTCTGTGTACCTAACGGGTGGAGTTATGTTTATTTATAAGGTTAGGGTGTGATTGGACCTTATAGCCATGCTTATAGCTTCACCCACTGGCAATGCAATGAGGAGCATCTTGAATATTCTGGTCTGCAACTCGTGCCAACCCTTTTACAGGTGAGTCAAAAAGAGCATCCTGACCTGCTGCATAAGTGTCTGTTATGGCAAAATGCCTCAGTCAAAAAAAAAATAAAAATACACCTGCAGTGCGTAGTGAAAATAGCTCTGTCCATCACATGGGGCTTGTCTTCCTGCTGTTAAAGGTTACCACTACATTGAGAGGTGTGAAATTATGGCCAGCAGCAGCATCTGGAAAGAGGCTAAGGAGTCTCTCTCTCTCTTTATACTCTATTTTTAAACTCTCCACTATATTTAAATTTACCGAGCTGTGATTAGAGGCACAAATGCAGGTTATTGCTAGCCTTCGGCACCAAAACTTTGTTATAGCTTTTTCTGGTGATGTTTAAGATAGTCATTTCACGTCTTAACTAAATATCTGATAAATGACATTTCACCAACTGGGACAACCCGTATTATTAATGAATTAAAACTTATGCAAGGAAGAGTTTTTAATTAAAATCAAATGGAAATGTGATCCATTGTGTAAAATGTTTCTAATCAGTGAATTTGAATGCATGTTAAAGTACGGGATGGTGTGTACAATAAGTCTGTATCTAACGCTCACTGGCGAATGCTGTTCGGTGGATTGCTTCATGCATCAGTGACCCAGGCCCATGGGCAAACATTCATCTTCATTTATCAGGGGCGAAATTTCCTTCCTCGCCCCCTCTTCCTTCCACCAGTCCAACACTCTCACATCAACTTAAATCCTACAGCAGCACTACTCACTGTTCCTCACATGTGCCAGGAGTTCGTGTCTCCTCTGATCTGTCAGCTGTCCATCCATTTGTTCATCCATACAGTTACTGACCCATTCGACATGTGGCAGGATGTGACTCCATTTTTCCATCCATCATCATCAGCTGATCAGTATGTCATCCCCTGAAGCATCAGTCTATTTTCATTTAGCTTCATTCTCACTGACAAAACTGTGCAAAAAATTCAAAGTTTCCAAACACTCCCTCCATGGGTCATCCAAATAACCCTGTCCCAGACTCACACCATTGGTTACTGCTATGTTGGGATACTTAAAGCAAACAAAGAAATGAAAGGCTTTTTAAGCTAATTATTCGAGCTCTCTGGAATACTTGATTCTGATAGGTCAGTTGCGCCAGAGTTGTGATATAGCGCAACAGTTGGTTTCAGAGGTAAAAGCTCAATTTTCTCTATAAGGATTTTGAACGATAACTATAAACCTTTAAAGAAAGATATGTGAGCCAAGAGGGTGTTAATCCATGTTTGCTTTTGGAAATGTTTAACAGTAAAATTCCTGGTGAAAACATACATGATGCTGTACAGAATTTTTTTGTCTAAAAACGCAACACGTTTCAAAATAACTATTTAGCTCTGACCTTTGAAATGAAGTAATAAATGCATATTTTGCAATAAACCTAACATTTTTTGATTTAAACATATTATCAATATGTGTAAATGAGTATTTATTTCTCCATTGTTTCAAATTTGATTATGCTGTTAGCAATTCTTAATGGGATTGTAGTTCTTTCTCTCACTAAAACCATTAAGTACACATGCTGCATGTAGTCTTGTACCTTTGTCTTTTTGTCCAATTTTCAAATACCTTTTTGCTTCAAATCAAAGTTTGTAATGCTGTGATTCACCTTATAGCCATTTGGCCTGGTTTATAGATTACAACTGTTTAACGAATACTGTTTTAAAATCCCTAAAGGAAAAATGAATAATAAAAAAAAACCTTCCGGAACTAGCCCCGTCAAAAAGGGATGGCCATTTTTCACTCTATAGGTGTGTTTGACTTGAAACAGCGCTGCGCAGACCGATCGGTGTATGACATCAAAGTATTTCAAGAGCTAGACGCCTCTGTTTGGCGCTTCAAGTCAAACACACTGGCAACTGTATCAGAAAAAAGTTTTAAATGTCCTTGTGTCTCACTCCATGTCATAGAAATTACATAGATGCCTCATTAGCGACTGTTTCTATTGGCTGATAAATGTAGTGTCCACCAATATTGGAGCAGTCAAAGCTAGTTATGAGATAACAACATGCAACGTTCAACTCAGAGCTGTTCATCCTCGGAATTATGTGCTTCTATGGCAACAAGTCATAGTCTTAGTAAGAACGCTCAGAAAGTTCCCAGTTTACAAGTAATTATGAATTCTATGAGGATGTGAATTATTTTTATGAGTTGTAATCTAGTAATCATGGTAGTTACAACATAGCATTAATGGACCTTCCGTTAGCGATTGTAGTGAAAATGAAATGAGGACTTTACTATTAATACTGCAATATTGTTGCAAATTGTTTTGTACATTGTAATTGGCTATTTGTTTTTTAGTGTAAGCTTTAAGGTAATGTAAATGTAAAATTATAAAACATTAAATAGTAGATAAGTAGTACTCTTTCCAGAGTAGATAAGGGAAATACTGTACAGTCAATTTCAGAACATAAACCCTTCCAGGGTAATAGAAGACCATTACATTGCTGGGGTGGGAGAACATATTTTGAAAACTTAGAAGAGGAGTTTAAAATGCATTGGTGTGAGGGTGCTAACTCCTCTCTGAGCCAAGAAAAACATGAAACACAAGGATGATACTCAAGGAAAACAGAATGAGGCGATGAATAGACAGAGAGGCTGTCAGTCTGATTAATTGAACCATCCTTCCCTTGGTTGCAGGAACAAAGACCTCCACAGTAGGAAATAAATTAAGAATGGAATTCAATTCTGAACGAGAGAGGAAATGCCTACCGCAGAGAAGTGCAAGAGACTGACATAATGCTTTTTATGTGTCAAGTGCCAATTAATCTCACACAGAACAGAAATACTGAATTATAAAGACCTAAAAGGACCCTAATCTAATCTAATAAGATTGTAATTAATTGTAGTTTGCTGCTGCCCCCTCCAAATCTGGATAGGTGAAGTCAGGTCATGTACTGAGGCAGGAGGTTATGGAATCTTGTCCTGTCGAGTTCAGGTTAAACATCTGCTCAGGTGCTTCAAAGGAACTGAGCAGATTTAAGACACCTCCCTACAGATCTCATTATCCCACTCCTGATTCACCGTAAAACAAAAGATTGTATTTAGTGTTATTTTCATATTTCAGCATTTTTCTTATTAATGTTTGTAGGTTACCTCACATTTTTGTTTTGGTTTGGTAACTAGGATACAAATGACCAAGTTTCAGTCTTTGTTCATTATATTTAAATAGCTATTATAATAAATTAATAATTTTTTGAGTGGACATCTTTTAAGATGGTTTAAATGCACAAATGAATATGGTATAATATCTCCTAAAAGATTCATAAAGTAATAGAGCTTCTCCTCAACCAACACAAACGTTACAGCGGACACATATACATTTTTTTTTTAATCAGCGCATGTTCCTCAAGGCATGTTTTGCTTATTTGCGCCTAAATGCAATATTTACACATGAATGTATGTTTGTGGCATCAGCACTAGCCCTCAAGCACATGTCATGATCAGCATGAGCTTATCAACAGCTTGGGGGCCAAAAACTGCCCTGTTTGATTAATCTCCGCACTGCCAAATACATAATAATCTCTGTGCAAAGCCCAGCAGTGAGTTCAAAAATCACAGTATACATATTTATCGAAGCCCGTTTTCACCACATAAAAATCATAGTTATTTAATTATATAAAGTCATAATATGTAATAATTTCTATTTATCTCATAGTTTTTTCTTCTAAATTTTCTTTTTATCTCACACTTATGACATAATTATATATTACTCCTCATAGAGCTTTTGCTTTTCCCTGGACAGGGAAAGAATTCCACTGAGCAGTTAACTAGATCCAACTGATGCTCTCTGCACAATAAAGTGAATACTCTCCTCTTTAAGGTGTATAGTTACCTTTTGGAGGGAGCTCTAGAGTTTAGGAAGGTCTCAACAACCTCAGTTGAGAGACCAAACCCTGGGAGCTGGTCCCCCTCAGGGGTCAAACCCATAGCTTCCAAAGCTCTGGCAAAGGGTGATATATTAAGCACCCACCTTGTGACAGATGGTCCCTCCTGACTGGAATCTCCAATGGAGGGCCTTCTAAGGGCACTATGAGGTTCAAGAACCAGACTCAGAATGGCCAGAACGGGGCTACCAAGAGTAGATTTAGAACCTCTCCAGAACTCCCGGGAGCAGTCCAATCGAGGAAAAAGCATATAGGAATTGTCTCGGGCTTGCCTGTGCCATGGCATCGAGCCCTAGCGGAGCTGAATGCATGAGTGAGAACTACAACGAACAGTGGGTTGTCTTTCGAGACGCAAATAGAGCCACTTTTGCTTGGCCAAACTTCCTATAGATTAACTCCACTGTCTCGGGGTGGAGTCTCCATTCCCTGGGCCTCAGCCCCTGCCTCGACAGGATGTCTTCCCCCACATTCTGGTCTCCAGGGATATACATTACATAGTTCTGAGCAACAATAGTTTGTCCTGAGACCAGAGGAGGACCTGATACGCCAGTCTTTACAGAGGGTGCAACCTCTGAATTATGTAAGAGACCACTGACATATTGTTTGAACCAGAACATGATGGCCTCTGAGGTCTGGGAGGAAGTGAAATACAGAGCGTGAAATACAACCAACATCTCCAGGCAATTTATGGCCTACAGATCATACGGAATGGGTTTCCCCGTTGGGGAAAAACCCTTGGTCCTGAGCCACCACTGCAGGGTACATGTACAGCAGGCCAAAAGGTATCACGTTGGACACATTTTCAAAGATTGCTGAGGCTCATGGCAACTGTTTTACAGTGATGGCTTGGCCTAGCATGATCCTGGTTACTGTTGTCAGGATAGACTCAATAAGAGCTGGAGAGGCATGCCTGTATCATAGTCGAATACCAATCTACCACAAGAAATGTAGTTTGACTGAAGGGGGGATAACACACTCTTTTTGGAATTAAGACTCGGCCCCAAGAACCTTATGTGGGTGAGTATGAGATCTCCAGTCCAGTCCGAACTGCGAGAAACTCGAGCCTGGCCTGCCTCGTCAAACAAAGCCACGTGGGGGTGGAGCATCCTGAGCGACAGCTGCTCAAATTAGGTACAGACAGCCCCCTTGAGAGCTGCCCGTGCAAGCTCAGGTGGAGTACACACATCTCGTGTGTGTCCCCACCTGTGATGCATCTGGGTCAGAGAGGCTACCATTGTTAGTACTGTCTTTCACTCGCCATATTTTTAATTTTATTTTTTCTGACAAACAACACCAAATAGAATGTACAACAGTAAATGACAGTTTCTCACTCACACACACACACACACACACACACACACACACACACACACACACACACACACACAAACACACACACACACACACACACACACACACACACACACACACACACACACACACACACACACACACACACACACACACACACACACACACACACACACACACACACACACACAGCTTGCTGAAGAACAGAAGTTGAAGCTGTTGTGTGTGCCGAATTAAACTTTGAGGCTTCCTTGGTGCGCTGTCACGCTACGTCACAACGCAGTGCCAATCAGGATTGGACTAGTTTTGCATGTTTAAGACTCTTGTCACACTGGAGGCCTTTATACGACGCAATGCAAGTTCCCTCGAAAGGGAACTTAGTATGTCACCAATTCCACTTTTTAAATCATAATTATGATTTACCAAAGCATGATTTTTTTTCTTATGTGGTGGAAATGGGCTTCCATAAATACATTATGACATTGCAGCAATAATACAAATTATATTATAGTACACTATTATGAACAAAGCAGCAATACTCGGGTACTCTGATGCTGTTTTATATACTCAAACATTTGTTTTAAAAATGATGTTAACATCTTCAAATTAAACTGCTAAGATATGATAATAACTCCATCTTCAAAGACTGTCAAAGGCACCTCTAATACTCATTCACTCTAGCTTTCTAATCACCATTGTAAATTGTAAGCATTTGTTCCAATCATCAAGCATGGAAATTCTCCCATTGTCTTGCCCTTAGTGGAAAGTACAGCAATGAAGGAGCAAAAGAGGAGATCAAGCGCCGAGCTGAACTGTGTGCACGTATGATGAATGTGAGATGAGTGCAATGGACTAATGATCTCTCGGTCCCAAACACACGTGCTGTACTCATCTGCCAGCACATCAGAAACCCCACTGAGCAGAAAGGTACATGTTTGTGCGAGTCAGTGACAGATTATGATGTGTGTGTGTGTTTATTTGGTATATTAGCAGTGGCAATTTGTGCTTGTACACTAGTTTAATGACAAATCTACAAGCAGTTATAAGACAAAATAACTCTTTTAAGTAACATTTTTTATTTGCTTCCCTTAGTTGCGTCTCAAAGGCTTTGTGATCTCACTTTTTAGTCATCAAAAAGTGGGTGGCAGGTAAACTAAAGCCAATGTGCTGTACTCAAAACCAGATATCACCTTCAACAAAACAGTTTGCATCTGAACACAATTGCATTTAAGCTAATACAGCATATAAATACAAAGGCTTAATTAAAAGTCATATGGTGTGTGGGTACAAAGATTCATATCTATTCTTGGGAAGGTCATCTTCATAACGAGGATTAACACATCTACAGCTACAGACAGTGTAAACGCATGCACTATCAACACTGAAAAACAGTTATACAAAGAATTGATAAAAAACATGGTGAGCACATACACAAAATCACAAATACATAGACACATGCACAGACAATGAGTGAAACCACTACAATGACTAAAAGAAGGATCAAAGAAGCATTAGTAATAAAAGAACAAACACAAAAATCACTTTGAGGATGTATGATTTAATGACTGAAAACAATATCTGAATATACAAACACAACATTGAAATTGAAGTTCAATTACATTCACATTCAAAGACAACTAGATACGTTTTGCATGCAAATCATGGTCATGATAGATTTTACTTCATTGACTTAAAAAATATGAAAGCATGTTGAGATAAAAGTAGGATATGTATCTCCTGGTGACACTGAAGTTGATTGTTAAACCTCTTTATTTTCAGGATGTTCTGGAAGTAATGGCTAACAGGGGATGGATAAATGTGAAGTGTCTGAGAGCTTTTAGATGAGCTGACTGGAAAGTGCACTCTAATTGAAAAGTCATACAGATTATGGTGTCGTCAATCCGGTGAATAATTTAACAGAGGAGCAGAGGATTCAAAAATATGACAAGTTTTAGGTGATAGAATCGGTAGTGCGTAAGAATAGTTTGACTTTCTGTGCATCAGAGAGATAAAGAGAGAGTGTATGTGTGCAAGAAGCTAATATGAAGAGATGGTCTCAGGGCCTAAGGAAATGTACTTCATGTAGGCTGCAGAGGTAGTGACATTTATCAGCCCCAAGCTTAAGGGGCCACTTTACACGCATCTCTGACTGTCCGATAGAATAACGGCATGCTGACATGGAGAGGAATGTGCGGCAGAAAAATCTCCTGGCTTTATCGCGAGTTCACTCTCATAGAAAGAACTCAAATATACAAAGTACAACAAAAAGGCTCTAGAGGAATCTCTTTAAATCTGTCAGATCAACGGGGTTAATCATCAGGACTTCTACAGCCACACTGCACACACTCACCAGTTCTTTCTTCTTCATGCACTCCATCAGAATGATGAAGAGATGCTGGGCCTGCGTCCGACTGTATGTAAACGTCTTCTGAATGGTGACTAATAACTGGTCTCTCAGAGATTCGTTTATGATTCTACCATGTAGTCAGAGAGAAAAATGAGACTGGGATATCAGAGCCGTTCATTTATGCAATGAAAATATTCCAACAGAGTGTAACAGTAGGGTTCCGGAAGGAAAAATCCCATTAATTTTCTCCCCAGACAAACTGCTTTTTAATGATAACACATGACCCTTTCAAAAAAGACCCACCGCAGCTCAAGTCACTGTGATTTCAACTTCACTTTTTGTTTGAGAATAATTATGCTTAACATTCAAATTATCTGTAAAGAACTACACTACCTATAATTTTGAAGAGAAATCTTCCTTGGAATTCTTTGTATATATGTTAATATTTGACAGTAAATGATAGAAATGTATGCTGCCAATAGACAAAAATCTAATGAATCGAATAAGTTCCTAAAATAAATTGAGATTAATCATGTTAGGTGTATTTAATTGCAATTAATCAATAATGAATTAACATTAAAAATGTTATATATTTAAATATTTGGCAGTAAATGAAAAAGTAGTTGTGAATCAAATAAGGCCTAATGGTTAGAGAGTCAGACTTGTAGGTGGGGGAATGAATGAACAGCGTTCTCTTCCACCCTCAATGCCCATGACTGAGGTGCCCTTGAGCAAAGCACCTAACCCCCAATCGTTCCACGGTTTGCAGTGTGCGTGTGTTCACTACTCACTGCTCCTTGGATGGGTTAAATGCAAACTCTAGGTATAGTTCGAGTATAGGTTACCAGACCTGGTTTTCATGTCACAAAATATATTTTATTAAAACTATACTGGTTTCTCAAATTATTTGCAATTAATCATGTTAGGTGCATTAAATCACAATTAATCTAAGACGTGATAAAAGACTGCATTAATTGTTAATTATTTTTAGCATGTAAAAACTAAAGAAATCTAGTAAAAATGTATTCTATTTTATTGTTATACTTAGACATATTTTATACAATAGCTATGCAAATTGCTATATTCTATATTATTACAAAATTAGGGATGTCACAAGTACCGGTACTTTGATACCAGCATTTCTGTAGTACCGACTCCTGAGTATATTCGGTACCCGCAGCTGCATTCAGTCGCTTCCGTGTTTATCAAAGCGCAGGGCTCCAGAATGTACCCAAATATTTACTAGTGCCTGTGAATATTAAACTGCAAAATACTATTTAAATAATACTTTGCATGATCTGCGTATATCTGTGTTAATAACGGGCGGCTGGTCCTACCAAATTCTCGTACATTTCAGCTGTACAGAGAGTCTGGCCACTCTCCATTGACAAGCGTTAACTTCATTGAAGGCGGGTATGTTGAAGTTTAAAATATTGGATCTGCCCAGAGCCACTCTGGATCTGCCATAACCAATTGCTAACGTTTCGTCATGGCTTATGTCATCTCAAACTAGCATACAACATCGATGTCATCGTTCTCAGCCACTCCCTCTGTCCGCTGATTGGATCGGTTAAAATTTGACCGGAGAAAACCAGAGACTATACCGCAATACCAGACGGAACTGGTACCAGTACTGAAGGAAAATGAAAATTGAGTGGAAGTACGTAGGAGGGCAGAGCCAGGCTACACTATATGAGAACATGAATGCATAAACCGTTGCTTCATGAAAATTTACCGTTTCATGTGAGAAAACTGTCATATCATGAATACAGACATTCAAAGGTCTTAACGGCAACCCATCAAAATAAAAGTTTGGTTTAACTTGAAGAAATTGTCAGAATATTTTAGGCTACTGATTTAGCTAAGTCTCTATGTAATAATAATAATAGGCTACTACTACTAAAAATAATAATCATGCCTAGATGGCTGCTTATTTTTCACTTCATCTTTTTTATAAACAATGTTTACTTTTAAACAGCATACAGCCTTTACATGTTTATGTATTATTTTCTTATAATGATTATCATCAGAAATAATAAGCTCATTGAATTTAATTTTTAAAAAATTAAATAGTAAAAAAAAAAAAACATTTTGCTGTAGTACCGAAATTGACACACAGAACTGTACATTTTTTATGGTAATTTTGGTATTGTGACATCCCTATACAAAATATAATAAAAATACTATGAATATTTAAAAACTGCCCACCATTTGTGGACATTTGAAGAATAGATCATATGCAATGCTTTATGAAACAAGTAATTAATTGTTAAAATAAAAATTTCGCTTAAACAAAAAAGTATGCAACAGTTCATCTCATAGCTGGTTGGCATGGTTCATGTCTTAGAAGTCCTTATGGAGAAAATTAATGGGAAAAAGTGGGAATTTACTGATGCGCTCTATTCTGTGATACAGTTCAATCTTAATCTATATGTAAATTAATATTCATATCTTATCGTGCTGTTACAGTGGAGAGAGATAAACCTCACATACCCGCCTTCCTCTGAGTACTTGTGCCCAAAGGCCAGGATGTCAGAGGCCCGACCGCTGCCGTCACACACCACCACAGGCACTGGAGGAGTGTCTCTCAGGTACTCCAGTACGATAGAGATCACATTAGGGCCCCCCTCCACTATCAAAGCCACCACTGGAACACCCTGTCCAATCCCTGCGAAGGAAGCAGAAACGTGAGAGAGAGAAACGTGAACGACAAAAGGGGGAATGTGAGCGGCCGTGGGGTGGTTGTTACAAGGAAAACCAATCAAAAAGATTAAAGGTGAAGGGTGCATTTTTTGTCCTCTACTGGTTTTATTGTGCAAAGACAACTAAAGGCTAAACCATTCATATAACGTGTAAACACTGTGCTCATGTGGTGCTTTGTTTGAGCTGTCTGATATTTCAACGTCAGATTTAACCAGGGGTTTGTGTTTTGGGCAGCACTACCTATAATAAGCTATAAAGAGGGAATTTATTAGTTTGAAGACAAGCAGAGTGGAAGGGGCAAAAGGGGTGTTGGGAGCGTTTGGAAAACAATCATTATTTTCGAAATTCCTTTTGTGGCACAGAAAATACACACTTCAACTTTCAAGGGACAGTTTAGCCCAAAATGTGAATTCTGTCAATATTTATTTACAATCATGTTATTGCAAACATGTATGATTTTTCTGTGGACCACAAAAGAAGATATAGTAAAGAATATTTTAACTGCTTAGAGGGGTAAATTACAGTATTTTCATTTTGGGCAAACTATGCCTTCTGTAACGCACATCTAAAAACACACACTCCCACCTCTGTAATAAACACAAAGATGTTAGTCCTGTCTGAAATCTGTACATGAAATCACAGACATCAGGTGATAAGAATTGTAACTCAAACTTTGTTTAGAAAACTAGTCTTGTCCGAATAGGGCTTATGATGTAATAGTGCGACAAAAGACAGCCTCTGCAGACTCAGATTCAGATCCATGCCTACTTCTTCATCAAATATTTGGCCCTGCCCACTGGCACATTACTGAGATAAGATGGAGAAGAGAGATACAAGATCACTGGACTAAAAATAACATTACCTTCAAAAGGATCCTAATGCTAGGAAATGATTTAATGCTAGGTTATTTATTTTCAACCATGTGAATGTCTCATTAAAGCATGATTTGTTTGTTTGGTAAATCAGATGCAATTTTAGTGCAGGCTTTGCAAACAGACTTTTACTTCAAGATATTGACCCGACAGTAATGCCACAACATTCAAGTAACTGTATTAATTCTAATGCCTAATCTGTGATAGCTGAAATGTAATGATTAGCCGCTTTTCCACTGTCAATGTGTGTAGTGACGTCACCACAATTTGTCACTTGTTTGTTGTCTGGCAACCAGTTTCTCTGTAGCTGGCTAAGCACACAATCTGAGCGACGTAAAAGCAGATTAATAATACAATTAAAATGATCACCCTCCATAACGTAAGTTGCTAGTTACATAATATACTGTCTTTGAACAAACTTGTGTTACCAAGGCAACAACTGATGCGTTTGAATTACATTCCAAAGAGCAGCCGTTATCAGACCAACAGTGGAAAAGAAACTGTAACCATACTGGCTGGCCCAGATCGGCACGGAATGGAATGATTACCCAATGAGAACTGTACGGCCCAATGGTGGAAAAGCAGCTATATTCATGTACTGCCAGACATTCTTTGGACTCTGGCCAAAACTCTCGTTTTAATCAATGACGCTATGTACACTGCACATTGAATCTCTTATTTACATGGTGTTTACACTGTTAGTTATGATAAAAGCCTTTGTGAGAGTGCAGAAATTGAGCTTCAATGATAAGGTCATTGCATTCATGCGCTTAACAGACAATGCTCATCGCTGCAACCTTTCATGCGACGGGTGCAGTGCCGCCACTCCCCCCACGCGCATCATAAAGTAATTACGCTTAGGGCATCAAGATGGCCAGCGGTGGGACTGGACGGGAGTGGATCTAAAAAGACACGCCCCTTCAAACAGAGCATTAAAATCAGAGGGCCAAAATTAATTATGACTGAATTTTTGATGCAAAAATCATACTAACATAAGTGCACCTCAGGAAACATTATAAAAACCCTTCAAGGATGAACAAGGAAAGCAAGTAAGGGAAGGCATATAAAAAGAGACGTTTGAGTCATTTTGGCATGCAGAGGAATAGATTATTCTGGCTGTTATGACTGACCCTTCAGACATCCTCATCATAACCCAATTGTGTCTGTCAACATGAAGCCCAACATCCACTTAGCCACAGTGAACAGAAGATAGCCCTCATGAGACACTCTACAGAGAGAGAAAGCGTTTTCTTTTTCTAACTTTTATCTGGAGAATTCAATTGCTGCCATATGTAATGAATTTGATGACCAAACAATTCCATTCCATCTCACAAGCTCACAATTTGATTCTAACTGTGGATTGGATTCTGATTCACATGGGTATATGTCAGTTATAATGTCCATTTTGCTTACAAATGACAGAAATTCTATCACAGTTGATGCTTTTATGATAAAGAGAAGTGTTTCAGACTGATTAAAATAGCTAATTTAGCTGTTTTAGAGCTATTCAGTGAAATAATCACTATCAAGCTACACTCATCATGCTTTATGTTCTTTAACCCACTAAAATGATCTGGTCATTTGTTTGTTAATTGGACTACACTGGTCATGTCATTTTTTGTGTGCAGCACAACTTAATACAGCTTTAGTGCACATTGAAATGTAACATTTCTTTTGCTGTGGAAGTACACACTTGCTGCACAATCAGATCATCTTTGCATTCATTAATCAGCTGCAATTGACCGCTCTTGGTTTAATTAACAGGTGTGCGTGCAGTGGGAGAGGAACTGCTGGAGAGACAGATCAATTCTCCTGCGCTCTGACTCATTCCTACAACTTAAAGAGTACAAGTTATGATGTTGTGCCTATAATTCAAAAGGCATGTTGCAGCTAGATCCTCCTACCACAGCTTAAATTATGCAACGTGAGATAAAGAAAGAGGGAAGGAGGGAAAAGGAGAGCAAGAGAGAGACAGACAGAGAGGTACACCATATACACATGTGCTGTCATCATTGTGCCTAAAATGGGTACGGTTACATAAAGTAATCTCTATTTTTAGCAGCACACCGACTTCAAAAGCAACTGCTCAGTTGGTATAGGAATCAGAAACAGTGGGATTTACTTCTTCATTCCAGACCTCTGCTTCCCACTTTTATCTCACTGTGTTCTCTTGTTTTATTGAGGTGATTTTATTGATTAGCGAGTTCCTCTGCAATGATGTTTGTAAGCTTACAGGAAGGCTTTTTTCCCCCCACACACAAACACACATACATAGCAGCTCGCTCCCATTCAGCATGGCTGCCACTCGGTCTAGACTAGCTCTTATGTTACAACAGGACAAGATATATATTATTCATCAGCCATCATGTTTGTGTTCTCAAAAAGTTAAAAGCTAATTTTAAACTTTTTTTGAATTAAAAATTCTATAACGGCTGATGCTTTAATCATAAAGAATACATGTTTCAGACTGATTAAAATTGTTAACTTAACCCTTTTTAGAGCTATTCATTAAAATAATCACTCATAAAAATCAAGCTAGACTCATCATGATTTGTTTAACCCACTAAAATTATCTGGTAATTTGTTAATTGGAAATTGTGTCCAATTTTAATTTAATATATTCTGGTTTAAGTCCCACCCACATCCATCTGAATACAGATACATAAACATAATGTGGCAACAAATAAAAAGGCTCTGTAAAAAATTATGAGAAAAAGTAGCAGTTTCTCTGCATCTGTTTGAGTAAAATTAGCAGTTTTGATTTATTCTACAAACTACTGACAATATTTCTTCCAAATAGGGAAGAGGATTTAATTGCAGAGGATTTAATTGCAGAAAGTGACAACAGGTCAAAATAAAATGAAAAAGATGCCATGTTTTCAGACCAAAAAACAATCCTTCGAGTTGGGGAACATTGTCAGAAGAGAAGGAAGCAGTCTTTATTTCAGGTGTGTGAACACATTTCAACCTTGTGTGTGGCTTGAGTTATGCATCCTTTGCAAAGACATATCTGCCCAATTCTAGCCTTACTGTAGAACCAATAGATCATCACCAATCCTCCACCAAATTACACAGTGGGTGCAAGAGACTGTGGTTGGGCCTTTCCAGGTCTCTTTCTAACCATTAGAGCACCAGGTGTTGGGCAAAGCTGAAAACTCATCAGACTCATCAGAGAAGATCAAAATCAGGCAGATCTGTCTTCGTGAAGGACGAGTGACTGATGAGACCACACGCTACCGATGGTTCAGGTTACCAAGGCAGAGCCGCAGCAATGGGTGTCTGAGGTGTAGCCAGAGTGCCAGATGACTGAGGTGTAGCCTGTGGGACTGAGGTCCAAGGTGGAGCCTGGTGGAGCCGGAGGGATGAATCGCAGTGTAAGGCCTGGATGTCCATGGCGTGGTGACGGGTGTGGGGTGGGGCTAGACGATAGGGATGACATTCTCTTCTTCTTCTCCTACTGTCAAAGAGGAGCCATCCAGCCACATTGCAATGCTAATATACTAAGCCAAGGTCCAACAGGTCTCCATTGGCATCAAAATCAGTAATCTTATGTCATCATCCAGCCTGCACCTGAAACCCTCCATCAGGGAGAGGTCGTCACAGGATGCAAGGTGGCAGACTTTGGTCAAATCCTCCACATAGTCCTCAATGTCTCTGCCACCTTGAAAAATAAAAATTACAGCCCTTTCAGGCCTGTGAAAATTCCCTGCTGAGGCTATATATTTTTTTTACTGTAGTTGATGCCATATTTTTAGTATATAATTTATTAACACTATGGAATGTAACAACCGCAATACACCAGATGTTGAATGGACAACTGAACAGGTAACTGAGGACATAAAGAAACGGGGGTAAACAAGGAAGCTAAATGAGCAACAGGTGAGCTTAGTTAGTGAATAACTGGCACAGACAAGGAAACTAAGTCAACATACAAATGCAGACAACAGAAACAGAACAGAACCACACCAAAACACAATTGACCCCATCATACACTCAACGCAATGCGGCACCAAGCATGACGCAAGTGTTTTTTGCTAGCTTCAGCACACGCAGTTATCATTTTTACGTCCTGTGCCAAGTTTGCGCCTTTTTGTGCGCCCATGGGCGTGCTGGTCTGAAAACGAGGTGTGTTCAGGCGCATTATTGGCGTTTTGCAATTTTGAGGCAACGGAAGTTGACTGCGCCATTGACCAACTAAAACTTGGTCTAAACTCAATAGCGCAATATTTTTTTGTGTTATTTAAAGAGGGCCTAATGAAACAAAACATAATAATGATACTGTAATCACAGACATTGTAGGAGATTCTAAGAGAAGTTCTTAGGGGGATAGTTATGTGGTTTTCAATTTGGGCATGAAGAGCAATAAAACATGCTGTCACAAATCTCAGAGAGAGAGCGAGAGAGAGAAAGAGAGAGAGATCAATCAGATAAGAAATGAAAAGATTAAATAAGCGTGAGTGTTTGCTTGTGCTATTTTATTAAAATGTCACCCAAACCTAACCGTCTCTTTCCAACAACCCTCAGTAGATCCCAAAGAGACTTTGAAAAGAATCTGGGTGGGCAGGGTGTTTGTTTGTCAGTTTTTGTTCTAACGGCCGATATCTTCAGATGCCAACAACATCAGTGGCCAGAGAAAGTAAACAACTGAAAGAAAAGTTGTTTTTGAATCTCAGTACAGTCATTTGCCATTTAATCAGAGAATGTCAGACGTGTAACAAGCAGCAATTCAAATGATCTTAGATCTTTCTATTATCATCATTAAAAACCTCATCACCCCTTCATTTTCTAAAACAGATCATCTATTACAAAGGAAGAAAAAATAATCAAGTCGGTTATCTCTCATTAAGATCAGATCCATTCAGAAGCATGATGATGGAAATAACTAGAGGGTTATAGCAGTTAAAGGCAAACAAAACAACACAAAAGACTAAACAAGATTTTAAAAGTTTGAGTTGTTCAGTTTTCATAAAATGTGGCTTTCTGTGCTGCTGATCCCCACGAAGCACTTGATGATCCCCCTGACATGTTTCAGAGACCCACAGTGATAAGTCCTGTGCCTCCAGCTAACTCCATAATCTCTTCACATTTACCAATTGACCTACGGCACCACTACAAGTACACAGCAAGCCCAGCATTAATAGACACAAGCCCTTGTGCTCTGGGAGAGGAAGATGAGAAGATGAGGAGATGAGGGGTGTTACTGAGGCAGAGACGGGTTGATTTGTATGCCCCCCTGCCAAGCATGTAGATGGAAGATGTATCTCAATTTTTTAGAACCGTGGAAAAAAGGAAAAAAAAAAAGAACGGTCAGTTTATTCTGTGTCACTCTCAATCTATTTCATTTACACCTTGTGTGAACAGTCCCATCACCTGCCTGGCAGTGACAAATGCGGTTTATTTATTTATTCATTAAGATTAAACACAACAGCTAGACACAAAATCCATGTCCAAAACTGGTATAATGAGTTTTTGTGAATATAACTGGCAAACAAACAATGATCAAGAACTGAAAGTGAGGAAGAAAACATTCATTTGGTTCTATCTGTGTGGGCTATACATTTTGATTTGATCCAGAGTTTTCTATCTTTCCACACCTACAGTAACTGCAAATAATCACAAGTCTATTAGACCCTTCATCGTCATAGTCCTTACAGATAAGTAAAGAAAATGGGTATAATATGATAAAAAAAATAATTATTTACATTATTTACTTACCCTTTGTTGATTTACTTTGTTGATTTGTTATATTTTGATATATGGTTTAAGAAAAGTGTCACGTGATCCTTCAGAAATCATTCTAATGTGCTGATTTGGTACTACTCAAGTACAATATCTTATTACTGTGATTATTGTCAAAAATTTGTTCTTTTTGTAGAAACTTTGATACATTTTTTCATGATTCTTTAATTTTGTTACATTTGTATAGCGCTTTTCTGGGTTCTCAAATCGCTTTACCATGCAGCTTATTTTTGGAGAGGAGACAGAGTTTTGAAGGCAATCAATATAGGGGGAAGATTAGGAGGCCATGATGAACAAGCCCATGGGCAAATTTGTCCAGGATGCCGGGATTAAACCCCTACTCTTTTTCCGAAAGAAGTCTTGGGATTTTTTATGACCACAGAGAGTCAGGATCTCGGTTTAATGCCTCATTCGAAGCACAATGCTCTTTGACAGTATATTGTCCCCATCACTACTGCACACAGCACCCATTGCTGGCCTCACTAACACCTCTTCCAAACAACTTAGTTTTCCCATGAGGTCTCCCATTCAGGTACTGACCAGGCTCAACCCTGCTTAGCTTCAGTGGGAAACCAGTCTTGGGCTACACGGTGATATGACTGCTGGCCATTCTTTGATCAATAGAAAGTTAACTGAACAAATTTTTTTTTAAATAAATATTTTGTAACATTATACATGTCTTTAAGTCACCTCTGAATAAAATTATACATTTCTTTAAAAAAATCTTACTGACCCCAAATTTTTGTCATATGGACCAAATAATGATGCCCTTTCTCCTTTATGCTTGCCCTATAGGCTTCCATTATAAGCGCAATAACTACATTGTTTTTAGAAAACTGAAGGAATTGATTGAAAATATCTTCTGTGTAAATCGACAACATTTGCGGCATAAGCTTCCTGAAATACTCCTTTAAGAGGGTAAAAAAATAAAAAATAAAACTCCAATCAAATAAACCTTTAAGAGGATGGAAAACTCCCACAGCACCCTTCCTGGTCAATACAGCAGCTACTGCTCCATTATGCTAATGTGATAGAGCCCGCAGAGATGAGCAGCATGGAACAAAATCCAGAAATAAACCACCAAAGTAAAAAGACCAGCTCATCATCTCATCACTTGGAGACCCAGTTAGTGGAAGGGAAGGCTAAAACAGGTTTCTAGGCTAGAAATATCATCAGCCAACATAGTTTGATGTGACTTTTAATCAAAGTGTGAATGACTTGAGTGTTGAATAAAGGGTGAAATTTAAATATAACAGCACACAAATATAAAAAAAAACTGAGAATATTAATCCATATGTTAATGAAATTATGGCTATTCCCTAAGGGGTGAATTCATCAAACAGTTGTACCACTTTTAGCACAATTTACATCACGCTACTGGAAATGATGGAGAGCATTATAACCAGACATATATCTAGTAATCAAGAACACTCTTCATTTTAAATTTTCAGGTGCTTGATTCAGAGGGTTGGATCTACGGTCCCAGATCACAGTAGTCTGCTCTTTTGTGATGTTTTATTAACAAATATCGGGAGAAGCACATTCAGATCATTAAACCTAACTAAACAAAAGTGGAGCACCCTCAGATAATTAAACCTAATTAAACACATATGGAGCACATCAAGCCAATCGATTTAAACAACGATAAGAGGTGTATATATACAGCATATTTACCTTCTTTTGTTGGCCGTTTTTATTTTAGCATCCCTCCACCACCCCATCTCCTCACTTTGATTTTAATAAACTCTCATTAGACATCAACACAATCTAAAATAAAATACAGTCTAGTTCTAGACTATCTTTATCACGGGGGGAATACTCTGGACTCTGGCCAAAATTCCGAGCCCAGAGCCCTCCCCCGAACAGCACGCTAAATACGCATAATCTTTACTCTATTTAATTTGATGTAAGTGTGAACTCGTGAACTAGTAGAGAAGATGCCCCTTCTTAAGAAGAACTTGCACTTACTGCTACATTGTAATATAGATAAAGATAAGCATAGCATGAACAGGATGATGATGCATCAAATGTTGTTTTACTAAACGAGGTTTGGGAGGAGCATGTCAGATAATGGACACAGGTGGAGAGTACTCAGCTAATCAACAAAAGAGGTATATATACGCAGCCGTCTTACCTCCATTTTGTTGACAGTTTTTCAGCATCCCTCCTCCACATTTTGCTCTTTTTTTTTGTTCTAAACCACTTACATACGGGGGGTACTCTGGGTTCAAGCCTTCGTTACTAGCTCTAAAATTATGTTTTGGAATTAGCAACAGAGGATTGGGTTTAGATGCTTAATAAAGTCCTGCACACAAGAGCGTTTTAAGCACAAAACCTGTCAAATATTTTGGGTGTGTATTATTGTTCTAATCAACATTGTTCTTCAACAGCCCTTCGTAAATTAATCCTTACATAAACGATGCTATCAGTGGCCGCAAGTCATTCTAACTGAATTCCTCCCTGTTTAGAAGTCTGGAATTTCCCAAAATCCATTCTAATTCACATTGGACCGTTCACACTTATTTCCCATGTGAACTAGGAATTAAACGCTGATTCCAATCAGGCTGCTCCTAATTGTGTACAATGAAATTGATTCTCACATCCCATCTTATCCTGCAAGGAAATCTTCATTGCATCCTGTGCACGCTACTCTTTCCTCCATCTGAGAAACACTCAAAAAGCCCTCCTCATTAGCCCAACAACAGCAAGCACAGGTCCGTAATTCATTTTAATCCAGTACCGCTGCAGTGCTTGTCAGATTGTGAATACATAAGCCGGGCCGCAGCCTGCTGCAATTCTTCCAAAACAAAGAGATTTGATTCCATGTTTGAGGGTCTCTGCAGCTCTGTGAACCTTATGGTGATAGCTCAGAGTATTATTGATGTTCTTCTAGTGTTGAAAAGGACAGGTAATAAAATAAAGAAATGAGCTCTGCCCAAAGCCAGAGCAAACACCACATCACACAGCTGATGCAACAGAGAGCGAGAGAGAGAGGTGGCTGCGGGCTGAGATATGGCTCAGATATGTGAAGCTTCTGTCATGAGAGTGATGTCAGAATAAACTGTTCTTATCGCAGTGTGAATATGTGTCATGAATGTGTCATAGGATGATTTAATGAGCTTAAACATGTTTCATCTGTTCTGCTTACAGGGCTCAAACATGTATGCATTCTGAAATTTCCACATGCTTGAGGGTTGGATGTGTTATAGGTTTTTTCCCCCCATTTAAATGTCAAGGCAGTTGCCGGTTTAAATGCTGATTATTTAAAGTGATCCGTTCACATAATGCTTCCTACGGATGAATCAGCGCGGGAAAGGCGGGTGTTATTTCTGAAGCAAATGATGACGCCTGAGCGTCCCTTTGACTTCCCAGCCCCCTCTATTACTCCAGGCATAGGATGACAAAGGGAAGTCCACAGGTCACATGACAGAGGTCAATCTCTGGCTCAGGTCCTGTTGAACTTGCTCTGTACATGGCAGGTGGAATGGCTCATTTGGTGAAGTGGGAAATTGTCTAATAAATCTAATATACTGGAAAACTTATCTTAAATTTTTTTTTCATTTAATTATTAAATATAATAATTTACGAAAATACGTAAATTCATATATTTAATAATTAAATGAAAATAATTCAAATGAATTAATTATTAAATTATAAAGACACAAAACATTGGAGACATACCATACTTTTGTTTAAAAAAAAAAAAAAAACTTCCATTTCAGCTGCAATCAAGACATATTTATAAATATGTCAGTGCCATTGTTTTGTCCCAAGATTAAAACCAGTAATGTTTTTTTTTTCTTCTAAGGCATGCTTATAAAAGATCAATTTTCAAGTAATTTCTTAAATGATAAAAAAACATTATAATCAATCATATATCTATGTGCAGGGTAGAAATCTTAAGAAAGTATGATCAAAGCATGCATGATCCAGGCAGTGAAGAAAAGTAGCCTGTGTATATTAAAAGCACTTTTTAATGACTCTAAATGATCCACATGAGCACAAACAAAACAGTCTTATTTTTTCTGTGTGTTTGTGATTGAATGCATTTATTCTGAATGTGTTCCTTCAGCTGAATGACGTTTATTTGATACCTTTATGTGAGTAAATGGACTGTATGGATATTATCTGGCGGAATGCAGTTGCGGAGGGCTTTGTGCTCTCACTGCAGTCAGCTATGAATCTTGCAACTCATGTAGCATTTTGACGTTGAGCCTCAAACTGATCTGGGCATTTCTGACAGCAATAGAGCAACTCCTCTGTGGGCTTTTGAATATCAGTACAACAAAACCTAGAATTAGTGACTGAGGATATAATATTGTTATAAGCTCTCTAGAAAATAGAACTGAAATGCACCATTGAATTTGCAGTTTGGAGTAATCACATGAACATTAGCATCTCTAATTACTCGCAACTGTACTCACGTGTGTTGATCTTTTGCAGAGAGATGTGTTTCTCTAGCTGTCTGCGCAGTTTGACTTCTGCTCCATACTTTCCGGTGGTGCCATTATCAGCCAAAATGAAGTGGGAATGTAGGCTGTTGAGTACCGTTAGCTTACTAAGAGGGTTAGACATCGTCTGGTATGGCCGGACCACCTGCAATATATACCGCATGAAGTAAAAAAGAAGCTGTCCAGGAATTTTTAAGGATATGAAAAATGACACAATAGTGAGAGTGACAAAAGCAGAGTGGCATGCACAAGTTATCAGTGGACATAAGATAAAACATTTAGTAAACATACAGAGCAATAATTAATATAGTAAAAATGGCAAGTAATATGAATTTCAAAATGTTTTAGAATTTAGCTTGTTCCCCTTTTTGTCTTGTGCTATATGGAAGCAATATTTACAGAGTCACACAATCAATGCCATAAATTTGCTTATTTGATCAGTGATCTAGAAATATTGCACATATAGTGTCTTTTTTAACATCGTCTTTAAAACATTCACATGAGATATGCGACCAGACCAGATCAGACTAGAGAGAGTGGTGGGGTTGAGTGGGGCTTTGAGGGAGATTGAGGGAGATTGAGAGAAAGACAGAACCAAAATGGAGTATGAGTAAGCGGGATAGAAATCAGAGGTTATAAATAAAGAATGACTCTATCTTTGTGTCTCAGTTGTGCATCAGTCCTCAGAGACACACTGACAAGCCGAGGTGAAACTGAGTAGATATATGTAGTGGCTCACACATAAATTATTTAAATTCTACATGACACAGAATACATGCAGAGACAACATGAAAATCATACTGTTGTGATCTGGAGATTTGGTCTTGTGAATAATAATTTTAATGAATATATCGATTTTACTATTTTATTATTTAACAAAGCACATTTTGTGAAATCTGCCATTTTCCAAACCAAATAAAGTCTTACTGGTCATTTAGAAAAATACACTATAATATAATAGGTTTAGTAATTCAATGTATCTGTAGTCGAGTCACTTACATCTTTGCCCACCAGGTCTTCCTGGTTCTCCACAATCCCCCAGGGGGCAATGCCGATAGTGCAGATCTTCCCCCGCGATTTGGAAGCGTGGTCTTTTAGAGCATCACCAACATGCCTGATGACTCCTGAAGTGACAGATAATGGAGATTCTCAGTGTGTGAGATATCACATAATGCATTATGGACATTGAGATGTACACAGTTACACATATGATCTTCATCAGCTTTTTATCTTTAATTAAGACAGTATCAGTCTATGATTTTGACTAGCATTGCTCAGAATCTTAATAAGAGTAATCTAATCAGAATCTTAATTAAACTGAAAGATACATTAAAACCTTGTACACACCAGTGTTAACTCCTCCAGTGAATATCCAGGCCCCAGTGGTCATGGCAGCCTTGATCAGACCCTTGCCAAAGACTTGCTTGAGTTTGGGCTGCAGCTCAAAGTTCTGAAGTCCTCCATGAACAGAGATGAGCAGCTTGGGAAGCTCTAGTTGCCACTCCTTCGTCATCAGGTGCAGCAGTAAGTCTGGCTTAGTGTCATAAGACACTCGTACATACTGACAAAACATAAAAGTGAAATCTTGAGAGAATCTGTAACACTACATAAAAGATGTTACACTACCATTCAAAAGTTTGGAGTCTGCAGATTTGTATTATTTCTGAAAAAAGTCTATTATGCTGATCAAGGCTTTTTAAATTTTTTATATATTGTGTATGTAATTTATTCCTGTGATGGCAAAGTCTTTAGTGTCACATGATCCTTCAGAAATCATTCTAATGCTGATTTAGTGCTCAAGAAACATTTCTTCTTATTAGCAATCTTCAAAACTTTGATGCTTAATACTTTTGTGTGCAGATAACAGCCAGCAAGACTGCAACTGTCATTTATGTCAATATGTAGGTAAAATGTGTGTACTGTTCCTCTTAAATAATTATCCGCTAATGTCACGTGTATAGTGTTAAATAACAGCCACTTTTCTGAGACGTAATGTCTACTTATAATTTCCAAATAATAAAATCATTTTGCACACTATATTTTTATCTTTAGTCTTATTGAATGTCATCTGAATTACTGAATGTCACTTTATGGCTGCCAAATGGATGATATTTCGAAGATCGATCAGGCAGGATCAAAAGACATTAATAAACACATTGCAAAAGGTTCTAAAAGGTTCATGAATATTTTATCAGAGTTATTTTGAGCATTAAACCATTAATAATAAGAGACTGAATGCGTCTACCATTGCTTTGTTGGAGTGTCCACCTCCCTGGAACTCAATGGTTCCAAAGGCGTCAGTGGGACTGAGCTGGGTGTGCTTGCTGATGGACCACTTCTCTGACAAGCTGTCATTCTTTGGCACACGATCTGACTTCTCATTCTGATTGGATGAGATGCTAGGGGGCAGGCCGACATGTTGACCAATTAGACGGCCACAACAGCACCTGTGACAGAAGACACAACCAGTAAAAAGAATGTGAAATTAAGTGAAAGTAAAAACTCTCAGCAAGTGAACTACAAAATCCTTATTTGCAGATTTCAATGTTATTAAAGGGTTTAGAGAGGCTTTGAGATTTACATTTCTCTGCCAGATTAATTACAGCAAAGCTAACAAATTATTCACATCTTAAAAAAACTCCATAAAAGAAGCATTTAGAAAACAAGATCTTCACAAGCGTTCACTTCCTCAATCTGTAGTGATTATTTAGATGCTTAGTGGTATCTTTAGATGCTCTAACAGTATCGAACAAGGCCACGCTAATGAAGATTTTTCTTACATTAATAGTACTGACACATTTAGTTACATCCAAAAGTAGTTTAAATCTGCTATTTGTTCGTTAAAAATTCACTGTGTGCACAGACTACAGCAGTAGTGGCCATACTCACCTATGGGGGTCTTTGGTGCTTACAATAACGTGCACACATTCTCTCTTGCTGAAAGCTCTTTCTATCCATGATTTCTGTGCCTGGGGAGAAACACAATATGTATAAATTACAGAAATCACTAGAGGGAGAAATGCCAGCTTCCTGCATCCACTTAAGAGACCAGTAAATGACAAGCAAAAATATCCAATGCACACATTTGACCAGCCTCTTTACATTGTATCACCAGGAAGTGGTGCTTTATTGTATTTTTAGGCCTAACCAATTGTTGTTCATCCAGATTACAATTTCTTAAAAACCATTTATGATATAGTGCTTCCTTTTTATGATTATGAACTTGTCTCTCGGTTAATGTTTTACTTTTTGAAGTATTTTAAATAAATAAGTATTATCATTTATTACTGTCACCTTATTTTTTAATCACAGAAACTATTGTTTTCTTTTATAATCTTGTCAGTGCTTTCTTTGTGTGTATTGATGCTTTGGCAATACTGTGAGTATAACAATCTTACCAACAAAGAATGGGTAAATTGAACTTTTAATGCCTTTATTCAAGGGTATTACAGGTCCCGCATTTACCAAATGAACACACTGTCTGTTTGCATGAGTGGCTTGCTCTAATTCAACACAACAGCAGCACCATCTGTGAACACACCTCAAAAACAGCAAGTGGTTACACAGGCACTTACCCCACAACTAGACTTCCTATGGTACACCATTACTCTTATAAAAAGCTAGCATGAGGTAGAGAGGGAGGTGGTAGTGGGGTTTAGCTTTTACAGGAAAACCCCCATGTGATGACTCAGTGAATCCAGGGCGCATCACTGACCACCCACATTCACACATCGTTACGCCAACATGAACATGGATAATGTAGATCTGACTGAACTCAACGCTTTCTGACAAAGCTGCTGTGAGAGCAGCTCTCTGCTCTGCTGCTGGCCAAAAGCAATGCATTAACCTTTCCTTTTTGAGGTCCGAGAGACCCCAAGGCCATTTTAATTGCTCAAAAAACATACTTAACATTTAAGAATGGGATTGACACTTCATAATCTTTACTCATCTTATGAGAACTATATAAACAAAATTCAAAAGTTTCATATTTGGAATGTTACATTATTTATCGTTTCAGAGATCCCAGTTATAAAACATGAACTAATATGTTAGGAATGCGCCAACATCAAAATAAAAAAAAATCAAATTTTTTAACCAAAATTTAAAAATAAAATCAATAGTTTTAAATTATGCACTTTTTTTTCTTTTACAACATAGGCATCACAAAATTATAAATGAAAGCATAAAACATAATAAAATTAAGTATGTAAAATGTTAATTGAGATACATTTAATTTAAATTATTGGTGTTTTTAAAGACCAGATTTAAATTTATAAATATAAAAATAGCTTGCTCATATATTTTCATGTTTATTTCAGTTTTAAGTACTTTTAGAACATCAGGTTAAACTAAACGCAACAAGCTGAAATAAAATAAGTTTAAGTTAATTATTAATATATTCTTGAATCTTAATATTAACAGCATACAATCAAAAGAACATGAAGGTTAACAAAAGCCTGCTGCTTGCAGAACCAAATGTGCTAATATTAACAGTAAACCAAAGGAGAAGTAAAATAGTTTGGGAAGTAACACCAGAATTATATTAAACCCAACTGGGATCCCTAGGCGTGATATCTCTGTAATTCTGCTCAAGTGTGATGAGCATAATCAGTTTAGTCTCCAGTGTATTCCTGTGACTGTTTTTAATGTGATAACGCACCAGGTAAGCTATATTGGTGTCTGTAGGTGATATCAGAAAATGCAGCACACATTCAAAACAATTTTTAGTTGAAAAGACCTCATAGACTTCTCATATACTTCATTTCTTTCTCTTTCATTTTGTTGGTGAGTGTTGACATGATTTGTAGGGCTCTCCAGTCACAGCGGAGAGCTGCCAAAAGCTTGTGGTGTAATTAAGATTTGTCCTCAGGATTGGCCCCCTGAAAGGCAAAGAACAGCTTTGCTCCTTGTGGGATATATCTCAACATCTATAGGGGATTTATGCCAACAGGTAATGCTATGGAGGGTAATACCTTGTTGTGCATCAAACTATTATCAAGTCAGTGAAACATTAAAATAAAATAAAAACACAAATAATTGTATATTTTGGAAATAGATATTGGTATGTAATGCATGTAAATTTAACAGCAAATTCATACTATCAAGAAGCTAAATGGTCCATCAAAGTAATTTAAAATAATTTTGCAGCCAAATGATTTGATTAAAAACGTTTTACTTTCTTATACTAAAATGGATTATAATTTAAGTTCATATTTATAATTAAAACTATTATAATATAATATTGAAACATTAGAAATTACCTGCTCTTTTCTTCATCTTCATAAATAAATCCAGAGGTCAGAATCATTATTTTGCAATCTGCAGCTTCTGCTCCGTTGAAAAGCCGAGGACTTTAGAGGCCAAACATACATGCTTATGGCCTTGTTAGCCGAACTCAAATGTGTTGGGACTTCAGGATTAATCCCTTCTGAAAGTCTCACAGACGACGCCCCCCCCCTCAAAATCCTGTTTCGCTAACCCAATTTGACACCCCTACAATAACAAACTCCCAACAGCGGCATTCAGATGGGAACATCCATGTTTCCCTTTCTCACAATCAAACACACTTTTGTGACACATTTAAACACACTTTTTCTTTGTATTGGTTGTCGAGAAAAGTGTGGTTATTCCAACTCAAACTTTAGTTGTGGCCAGTTTCTGTCCCTTCACCCCAGGGCCTGTCAGAATCAGCTCACACTTCTGTGCATCAGCAAAATCCCTTCCAATCACCTCACACATCAAAAACAACGAATTATACGGGGGAGGATCAAAGTATTGCTCGGTTGAGCGGCGATTAACAATGGCCATCACCTTTTTTTGACATATGGTAATTATAACAGCACTGCTGAACTTACATAACACCCCCACCGTATTTACTAAAATAACGCACACAAACACACTAGCACAGTGCTGATACACCACCTGTCACCTGTGTGAAAAGATGTCAGTCTAAAACAGATGGAATCCTCTAAGCTGTCTATCACGTTTCTCCTCCCGGTTGAGGAGCTCAAAGACTGACGGGACAGAAATCTGTGGTGGTATATATATATACAAACACACACACACACACACACACACACACACACACACACACACACACACACACACACACACACACACACACACACACACACACACACACACACACACACACACACACACACACACACACACACAAAATATTGCCAAATCATTAAATTCAGGTGTTCCAATCAATACCATGGCCACAGGTGTATAAAATCAAGCACCTAGATATGCAGACTAATTCTACGAACATTTGTGAAAGAATGGGTCGCTGCCAGGAGCTCAGTGAATTCAAGCGTTGTACCGTGATAGGTTGCCACCTGTGCAATAAATTAATTTGTAAAATTTCCTACTAAATATTCCACGGTCAACTGTTAGTGGTATTATAACAAAGTGGAAGCAATTGGGAACAACAGCAACTCAGCCACAAAGTGGTAGGCCACATAAAATCACAGGCCGGGTTCAGTGCATGCTGCGACACAGAGGTCGCCAACTTTCTGCAGAGTCAATAGCTACAGACTTCCAAACTTTGTGTGGCCTTCAGATAAGCTCAAGATCAGTGCGTAGAGAGGGTTTCCATGGCCAAGCAGCTGCATTCAAGGATTACATCAAGAGCAATGCAAAGCATTGGATACAGTGGTGTAAAGCACGCCACCACTGGACTCTAAAGCAGTGAAGACATGTTCTCTGGAGTGGCGAATCATACTTATCAGTCTGGCAATCTGATGAATGGGTCTGGGTTTGGTGGTTGCCAGCAGAACGGTACTTGCCTGACTGCATTGTGCCAAGTGTAAAGTTTGGCGAAGGGGGGATTATGGTGATGGATTGTTTTTCAGGGGTTGGGTTTAACCCCTTAGTTCCCGGTAAAGGAACTCTTAATGTTGCAGCATATCAAGACATTTTGGACAATTTCATGCTCCCAACTTTGTGGGAACAGTTTGGGGATGGCCCCTTCCTGTTCCAACATGACTGCGCACCAGTGCACAAAGTAAGGTCCATAAAGACATGGATGAGTGAGTTTGGTGTGGAGGAACTTGAATGGCCTGCAGAGTCTTGTTCACATCTTTGCGATGAATTAGAGCCAGGCATTCTCGTTCAACATCAGTGCCTGACCTCACAAATGCACTTCTTGAAGAATGGTCTAAAATGCCCATAAACACACTCCTAAACCTTGTGGAAAGCCTTCTCAGAAGAGTTGAAGCTATTATTGAAGCTATTGCAAAGAGTGGGCCAACTCCATATTAAACCCTATGGATTAAGAATGGGAAGTCATTAAAGTCCATGTGCATGTAAAGGCAGCCAGGCATCCTAAAACTTTTGGCAATATAGTGTATTTTGTATTTTAGAAGGTGATGGATGCAAAACTACATTTAAAAAAAAAAAACTAAAATATGCTTATTACATCAGCACAAGAACAAACTGCTAGTCACTGCATGTTGCAAATATTGCAATTCAATTAAAAAACATTATCACTTTTATTTTACCATGTCAATTTATTATTTACTCTTCCCCCGCCAAACGCGGAATATTCCATTATTTGTGAGAAGTCACTTTCTCGCCAAACAGAATTTTTTGGGTTTCTGTGTTTTAACTGTTATATGCTAGAGTGCGCTATTACACATATTCTGCTATTACTGTCGCTTGTTTTTTGCATCTTCTTTGCCTGTGTTTTGATCAAAACAAGCAATCGACCCAGGACGATCTATAGGACTGTGAAGCTTTGGGGGTGTTGATGGACTACTCCATCTGTGTTTCGATCATCCGATCTGGATTGTAGACTTTGACAAAAATTTGATTTTCTCAGCTTTTTGTTCAAAATGTTGCTTTTTGTAATGAAACGTGAATCAACTGTTGATAAAAAGGAATGCATGAAACAAAACGTTTTTTTTTTGTTGTTTTTTTTAAGCAGAGGGTCTGTTCTTTTATTAATATATTGCATTCTGGGGGCCATTGCTAGTGTCAAAAATGCTGGCGGGAAAGAGTTAATACAATTTATCTGTATAGCTCTTTTTACACATAAAATGCAGCTCAAAGTCCTTCACAGGTCAGACTATAAAAAAAAATAAAACATATATATTTTGGGAATGCCACAATTCTCAATATAATATTGAACCGTTCGGTATGGCATTCACGGTTCAATACGCTCTTGTGAATTGTGTTTTTTCGGTTACGCATTTAATAAATTATTTTTCCACACATTCTATAATTTGCCTCCATCCCATAAATACTGAACAACGCGACATACATTCACATCACAGGTTAGTGGTAGAGTTATACTCATGGGACACTATAGTTATTCACAATCACCAAAGTTCATCAAATGCATGCGTTTTAAAGCCTTGCCGGTTTCATTAGCGTGCACTGTTTTAACATGCGCTTTTCAGAGCGCGAGCACTAAACGCCTGTCAAACACGTGATTACTGGGCGTCTTACTGCGCTAATACTGTCAAATACACACAAGGTTAACATAAACACAGTCGGTTATGCCTAAAGTGAAAGTAAAATCACAATCGTGTCTGTATATTAAATGCACGCAGGTCTTAAATTGACAACAGGGCAGCCTAAGTGAACAAGCGGTCCTTAAAGGGACAGTTCACCTCTAAAATGAGGTCATTATTTACTCACTCTAATGTTGTACAGCTCTGAGCTGCCAGTGTAAATCTTATATATATATTTATTTTATATTATCCAATACAATATGAATGTGTAAAAAAAGTTATTTTTTTGTTAAGTTAAGTTTAAGTAAGGTTTTTCAATTATTTTAAGTAAAATAAAGAAAGCATTGCAATACATTTTTTTTATTTTTTCTCTTTAACCTCTTGCTGTTCCTATCGCCTAAGAATAGAATCACAAAAAATTTATATGACAAGCCATCAGAACCGAACCGAACCGAACCGAACCGAAAACCGTGGTTAAAAACCGAGGTATGTATTGAACCGTGGACTAACTGTATTGTTGCACCCCTAATATATAAATAGATTCCTGAGGCACTTTAAAAACTCCCGGCCTGCTTCATTACTCAAAACCGCAATCATGGGTAAGACTGCCGACCTGACTGCTGTCCAGAAGGCCATCATTGACACCCTCAAGCGAAAGGGTAAGACACAGAAAGACATTTCTGAACGAATAGGCTGTTCCCAGAGTGATGTATCAAGGCACCTCAGTGGGAAGTCTGTGGGAAGGAAAAAGTGTGGCAAAAAACGCTGCACAACAAGAAGAGGTGACCGGACCCTGAGGAAGATTGTGGAGAAGGACCGATTCCAGACCTTGGGGGACCTGCGGAAGCAGTGGACTGAGTCTGGAGTAGAAACATCCAGAGCCACCGTGTGCAGGAAATGGGCTACAGGTGCCGCATTCCCAGGTCAAGCCACTTTTGAACCAGAAACAGTGGCAGAAGCGCCTGACCTGGGCTACAGAGAAGCAGCACTGGACTGTCACTCAAATTTTGCATGTCATTCGGAAATCAAGGTGCCAGAGTCTGGAGGAAGACTGGGGAGAAGGAAATGCAAAAATGCCTGAAGTCCAGTGTCAAGTACCCACAGTCGGTGATGGTCTGGGGTGCCATGTCAGCTGCTGGTGTTGGTCCTCTGTGTTTTATCAAGGGCAGGGTCAATGCAGCTAGCTATCAGGAGATTTTGTAGCACTGTATGCTTCCATCTGCTGAAAAGCTTTATGGAGATGAAGATTTGGTTTTTCAGCACGACCTGGCACCTGCTCACAGTGCCAAAACCACTGGTAAATGGTTTACTGACCATGGTATTACTGTGCTCAATTGGCCTGCCAACTCTCCTGACCTGAACCCCATAGAGAATCTGTGGGATATTGTGAAGAGAAAGTTGAGAGACACAAGACCCAACACTCTGGATGAGCTTAAGGCCGCTATCGAAGCATCCTGGGCCTCCATAACACCTCAGCAGTGCCACAGGCTGATTGCCTCCATGCCACGCCGCATTGAAGCAGTCATTTCTGCAAAAGGATTCCCCACCAAGTATTGAGTGCATAACTGAACATAATTATTTGAAGGTTGACTTTTTTTGTATTAAAAACACTTTTCTTTTATTGGTCGGATGAAATATGCTAACTTTTTTAGATAGGAATTTGGGGTTTTCATGAGCTGTATGCCAAAATCATCAGTATTAAAACAATAAAAGACCTGAAATATTTCAGTTGGTGTGCAATGAATCTAAAATATATGAAAGTTTAATTTTTATCATTACATTATGGAAAAGAATGAACTTTTATCACAATATGCACATTTTTTGAGAAGGACCTATATTTGCAAATATTATCATCTATATGTTAAAACTAAGATATAATATAAAGTAAATAAAATATTAAATATTAGTTAAATAATATGAAATTGTAAAGAGTAATGTACTGAGAGCACCACAGAGCAAAACATTTTCACTTTTCATGGGAACCCATAAATAAATGACTTTATAATTTTCTCAGTATATTATGCTTTGATAGTTTTTTAACATAAAAATGGGACACTTCTCCTTTACGTGATCCTAACACTCTTGCTACTCTAAACAGCTGAAAACTGTCTGTGGTAAATCCAGTATCCCTCTGCTCCCTGCCCTGGCCCCTACTGAGATGTTGGGATCTTAATAAAGGCACTCTGCTGAGAGTTCATTTCATGTAGATTAGAGCTTCATTTCCTCACTGTTTAGCCTAATTAAAGCCTCTGTAGATTAGTTAAAGACTGTTTATACAGGGGTATTGCAGGATAGAGTTTTGCAACATCTATAACAACAGAAGAGCTCTCCATGGGTATATGAGAGAGCAGCACTTTTGGACAGGGAATAGAGAGAGCTACTTAGGTTAAGCGGTGTAAGATTAATAATTTAATTTGAGGATAATTGGCATCAGCGTCCCCCGTCTGAGCACAAGCGAGGCATTGCTTTGCTTTATTTCCAGGTAATGTTCAATTTGCCAGTGATAGGGTAGCAGTGCTCCTTAAAGCTCTTTTACAAAAAGAAACACCACACTGGCAATATACATATGCATATTAACAAATATGGTAAATGACTGAGGCATTACTGTGAATAAAATATTAAGTACACACCACTGTTCAAAATTTTGAGGTCAGCAATATTTTTTGTTTTTGAAGTATCTCATGCTCACAAAAGTTGCATTTATTAGATACAAACAGTAATATTGTTAAAGATCATTAAATTAAGCATTTTCTATATTTTAAAATGTAATTTATTAATGCGATGGCAAAGCTGAATTTTAATTTATTATCAATTTTTTTTAATTATTGTGCTGTTAAACTATGATCTTAAATTACATCTAAACCATGTGTTATGACCATGGGCCTGAGTTTAGAATGGTTGTAATCATGGCAATCTTCTTCAGGCACTGAAATACCTGTAAATGGATTTTGGAGCCTCCGCAGAGGACAGATGAAGATGTTTTCACAGGAAAAAAAGAGAAGGCTCAAGAAGAAGCTTTTCCATTCCATTAGATCTTGAATTAGCTAAAAGCTTTTAGGAACTGCAAGGTCACATAGAGGTAACATGAATTTACTCTGAAGGTTTGTTGCTGAAATTTGCAAAGTAAGTTGATTGCATGATTGCTGTTATCAAATTCACAAACACCCTACACTGTAATGAATTGCTGTAAAAATTACAGCATTATTTTACAGCAGCTGGCTGTTTTATGGTAATACAGCATATAACTGTAAACTGCAATGCATTCTGGGTCGCGTGGCAGTTTGATTCAAATATACAGAATATTGCAGTAAATTTCAAATGTACAGAGGCGTTATGAGTGGACGAGATTCGGTTAGCAGCAAGTGGAGCGATTCACAACTGTGGTAAGTGAGTTATTAATTAATTTGTTTATTTTTCATGTTTGGTAACTGTCCAAGTAGTTATATGAATGTACATTCGGGGTTCATGTGGGTAACCCCGGATACACGCATCTTCCGTCAGCGGGACGAAAAGGAGACTTGCGCAGGGTTTCAGCAGCGCGGTTACGGCCAGATTTCACACATTACCCGTCCGGCGCTATAGCGACTATGGGCAAAACATTTCTGGGTTACTATGTTATGAATTACGTGCTTCAGTGACAACAGTTGGTATTCATGAGAACTTTGTGTTGACCAGCACACTTCGTCCGTTCATCATGATTATTTTGTGATTGTGAATCAAATTTGCACACGCAGTCATCTGTTATAGGCCTACACGCGCCGTGATGAAATGGATTGCTAAAGCCTTGCGGTCACCAGTGAGCCCGGAGGACGTGTCGGATATTAATTCTGAATTGTGCTGTAGTACCAGTTTTGTCGCAAGTTTATACGCCGGTGACATCCCCAGTTGGCTTACATTTTTGGTATGTTTTTAGACTCTATGTCTTCTATTAACGTTGGTTTAAAAAAAAATGAGACCGTTACTCTTACATATTAAAATATAGTTATGTTAAAAGCTGGGGAAAAAAAGGCATATTAATGACTTGTCATATGTGGTATGATTGTTTTAGGAGAGACTTGGGTACAGGATGCTGACGGTGTGTGGCCTTGCCACTCTTTTTGTAGCATATACCACATATTCAGTATTGAGTACCAGGAGGCAGCGTGTACCTTGGAGTTCATTTAAAAGTAATGGTTTAATTCTACAGTAACTACAACATTTTAGCTATCAGAACTTGTAATATATCTATGTAGATATGTTATATGTTGAGGCCTTTAACACAATGCTTCCCAGCTTGAGAAGAAATTTAAAATAAAATAAAAATCAGGGCATATGATTTAGATGTCTCCTCATTTAACACTAGCACGCTAATGAGTTAAATCAGGTGTTTTAATTAGTGTGGCATCTAAAACTTTCTGGGAGGTGGGACCTCAGGACTGGAGTTGAGAAACATTGCTCTGGTCAAATTTCAAAAACATGATTATTTGCCTTAAAAGCTAAAACCAATTTTAAATTTCTGATTGTATCTATCATTATTTGACTGTATCTACTTTATCATTATGTTATGCAATATATCTAATATCTTGTCCTCTTTGTTCTTTTTTTATTATGTCTGGGCACTCTTTGCATCCTGTGATGGAACAGCATCTGGAGCTGAATTTTTCTCTATTTTGATCAGAAGTTTGTTGGACTCACTCAGGTCACTCTTGTTTGGCCATGTTGGTCTGTTCATGAAGTGGTTGAAATTCATCAGTCTCTTTGTGGTGTTTATAACCATTTTTTATTATCATATTGGTCAACTTGTGATTTTAAAGTGAATGTAGTTTGCATATTTCTTCTTTGAGTGAAGGACCATGATGGCGATTTAAGTCATTTAAAAATATTTAATTTCATGTACATTTAAAAAAAAAAATCTAAATAAAAATTAATTCAAAATAATATAAAATACACTTTATGACATTTTTATCTCGCAAATTTGAAAGTTATAAATTAAGCTGTTTTCAAGATTAAGATGTGTCAATTTTTTGTGAGTAATAGTTTGTTATACAACACTTTATGCAGTTAAAAAGGTTTAATTCTTATTCAGTTAATAAATAGTTAAAATTTAAAATTCAGTTGCCAGTCATTAATATTCAGCAATGTGGAATATATATGGGATATACTGCATTTTACACGCAGTCTCTATAGCAAATACACACATTCAAGTAGTAAATTGTAAAGAAAATTACTTTAGTTAAAAAACAAACTACCTGTAAATTTTACAGTAAAATACTGGCAGCAGGGTTGCCAGCCAATTACTGTAATTTTTACAGTAGTGGTTCTGTAGTCTAATTTACAGAATTTTAGTGTATTTGCTGAAATCAAAGAATACAGTAAAGATCTGTAAATTAAATTACAGAACCACTACTGTAAGTAATTGGCTGGCAACCCTGCTGCCAGTATTTTATTGTAAAATTTACAGGTAATTTTTAACAGTGTATATAAATACACCAGACCGCGCTCCGCTTTTACGATTTTCATGATTACTCGAAAGCATGGAAATCATATGTAATTAAACCAGAGGTAAAGGCTACGTACAAGTCCCTTCAGATTTACCACCATTTTTGTGCACCTGAGTTTAGAAAAACGCTTTTATAGCAACCAAACAAACCTTTACGTTTTGATGGTGAACAACACAGCTATAATAGTCCACCAGCTAGACTAGCATCAAACCATTAATCTGCATAGAGCAGCATGGAAATTCAAAAATGATAATTAAGCATTGTCTTTTTAACAGGAATCAAACAGACTCCGATCTCTATTTAAACCAGTAATGTGGAAAAGTTCTATATAGTTCCTTTGCACAAAAGAAATACAGCACTAATGACTTTACAGGCACAAATGGCCACATAAACAGACAAACATTCTCTCTTTCACATGCACACTCAATATCTGACTACCAGTATATAATTACACGGCTACCCACCCCTGTTCATTTTGACAGGCACTGTGACAGTTCTGTCTTGCTCTCTTCTTTTTCAGCATCCTACGGCTTAGCTGCTCACTTTGGCATGAAAACAAGCAAGGGATCAGGCCATCCCTGAGAGATGTATGTGTACATGTGTGTGTCTATGTGCTTTGTGTATGTAATACACACAGCTTTAGTAACTGGCCTAAACGGTTTGTTCTGTGGTCAACTGGACATTTCAAAATATTGCATCTTTGCAGAGTTAAAAAACAGTGGTATTTCCCAAAGTTACATCATTTACCAAAGATAATGTACTAAATGACCAAACCTGATGGGTTTCAGAACAAACCCTCTTGAAATGTAAAAAAAGTAAAGCATACTGTAATGAGGCAATGTATTTCTCAATATTCTTAAAAAGCTGTGACAGTAAACAACACAGACAGGCAATCATAGGCTCCCCCTTACACATTAACATGCATTTCATATCCAGGTATCTGGATTTTTTTTTTAGTGGGATTGCATATATAACTTCATTCAAATGTGTCTCTATTAGAGCTGCACGACTCTGGATACATTGAGAATCACATTTTTTTTGTTTCAAATAGAGATGACTGTTTTCCCACGATTCTGAACAGATGACTAAACAAAATAACGTAATTTACTAGCAGTTCTGACAAAATATTTACTGTATTGCTGCAGGCTATTCAAAAAATGGTTAAAATAATTGGTTTAAATGAATGAATCATAAATACTTCACTCATTTCATTACTTGATGACTCAGCGGTTTTAAACAAATCTCTTGAATGAATGATTCAATGACAAACACATTTTTTACCAGTCACTTGTCACAACCTAGTGGTGTAACAAAAAAAAGGCAAATTGTGCTGGAGTTTATGTTGGATTTAGTGCTTAAATCATACTGTTTACACATTAAACACTTTGCAGTTGTTATGTATGTTAAATATTGCAGTTTGGATGCTTGCATTCCCATTTTATCGGTTGGGTTTACAAATATGTATAAAATTGACAGGATATCTTTAGGGCATTTGGAAACAAAGCTTTTTTCTTTCCAACTGTAATCGCATGTATCTGTGATGATTATATTGTCAGTGTTGAAAAAAGAGATTAAACAATCTCGCTACAGACGCATTGTAAAACAAAGGCATTTATGTTGTGAGTGGTACTGAGCAAAGTTTTTTAATGTAATAGACACAGAGGAACCGTTGTCATTTAGGAATAAGATGTCTGCATCTGACTTTTTATTAAAGTATTTTTGCCAGAAGGGGCAAAAAGGACAGAGAACAGAAAACAAAGTGGGAGGATTTAGAAAAGGAACACAAGCTGGGATTCGAACTCGGGCCGCCTGAAGCGCAACTGCACTACATGTCTTAATGCTGCCTACGAGGCCATCACTCCAATATACATCTGATTTTTAATGTGGTCAAGTGTGATCCAATCTTAAAAAAAGTTAATGGCATGTCTTAGATGTAGCTGTTCGTAGATCAGTGTCAATGAATGGATTTCATATTGCAGAGGCCTTTAAAAAAAGGAAATCTGTGATTATTTTTTCATGCTTTGCCATAACACCCAAGTATAGTAAGTGTTTCATATTAAAGCACTAAGAAGCTCTACACATTTATTTACAGATGCGCTCTTGTTCCACAACCACAGCAATGTTCTAAAGCCAATTCAATCAGCATCCGATTTCATACGTACAGGCTCTCCTGGTTCACAATAAAGTGCTGTATTACTTGCGAAACCTGAGCAACCTCTATCGAACAAAGGCTAACAAACATAAGCTGGTATAAAATCCTGCCAGTTCCCAAGAAATGCAAATCCCTGTAGGCAGGATAGGATTAGTGTGCATAAAATAATGACCATAACTTGGCATACATGTTCTTGAAATAATAGAAGAATGTCACACGAAAGGAAAAAGGTAGATAAAGAAAAATAAGTTACAGACTATGAGCGAAGTTTGTGTGAATGCAAATAAGTGTGTGTGTTGGGAAAGCAATAGGCACACATAAGCAGTAATTGAGTAACTAAAGCAGGGAGGCAGAGCTTGTTTTAGCCACGTCAGGGACAATCCATCTGTAGACCTGCAGAATAAGCACAGGCTCCCTTTCCCATAGGCCTACCCGGTCCCAGAATGCGCCACTTCAACCAGCTCGTAATCACTTGTGGCATGACCATTCTGCCTTTCTGCAATGACTACATGAGGACCTAATTCTCCCTGCCTATCCGAGACAGAGACGAGAGAGAGAACAGCTACACTTCAGTGCTGCCATTATCACAGTATTGCTACAAAATGATAAGTGTTACAGTAGATGAAGGTTGTCTGAAACGCTCTCTCTTCTTGGCAGAAAGATGAAATATTAATCTTTCAGCAGCGGACAGATTGGCAAAGCCGTGTGACGGGATCTAAGTCGACCAAAATGTAGAACATTGTTTAGCCTGGCAGGAAAAGATGATTGATGATTACAGCACATGGTGTTGTTTGGTACCTGCTTATCGGTGCCTTGAGTAAAACAGATCTATATTTATGGAACACACACCCACCTACTGAGTTCTTGCTATATTATATCACCTTTTCTTGGACTGTTATAGCATTTAAATTGCTTATAATGTATGTTGCTCCAAAAAACACAGCAGTTGCAATTGATTTACTAATTTGATAAAAAATCTCTATATATACAATCTATATACAGTAGTGGCCAAAATTATTAGAATACTTGGCATCTAGGAGTTGTCTTTTTAGGCCTGGATTTATTTTCCAAGAGGACAATGACCCAAAACATTCTTCTAACTTTTGCGAAAACTACTTGCGACGGAAGGAATCTGCTGGAACATTGAAAATGATGGACCGGCCCCCTCAAAGTCGAGACCTCAACCCCATCGAGCACATTCGGGGCGAGTTGGAAAATAAACTGGACAGATCTATTGTACATTCAAGGAAAGCATTTGTCTTCAGTTGCTGAAGGCATGGGATAACATTAGTGTTGAAGTTCTCAGAGGAAATACAGTAGCAAGAAAAAATATGTGAACCGCTTGCAGAATCTGTGAAAATTTGAATAATCTTAACAAAATGAATCCATCTTTTCACACTAATGACAGCCTAGGCACTCAAACACATTAAAAAAAGTTTCAAGCATTCACTAATGCTCCAGAAGGAAACACAATGCATTAAGAGCCGTGGGGTGAAAACTTTTCAACAGGATGTCCAAATTGTTCTTATTTTGTTTAAATATCCATTTTTTTTTTATTTAGTACTGCCCTTCAAAAGCAACAGAAGATACTTACATTTTTCCTGGAAAACAAATTAAGTACAAAACGTATCATCCAGGAAACGACACACAGTATTGAGAATCAATGGTTCACAAACTTTTGAACGGGTCATTTGAATAAATTCAGCAATTTTTTTGTCTTGTGGACTATATGTAACAACATTTTTTATGAAAAATATCTTATTCAGGACAGCACTAAATAAAAAATAACAGGCATTTTGCAAGATCCCTCCTATTTAATTAAAATGATTCACATTTTCAGATTCTGCAAGCGGTTCACATAGTTTTTCTTGCAACTGTATATTGACACTATGCCAGAGAGATGTGTTGATGTAATTGCTGCAAAAGGTGGACATACCAAATATTAAAGTTAAAAGTAGATAAAAAGCAACCATCTGTTTCATGAACATTATGAAATTAAATCATGTTTTGGAGGCAAAAAAAGGTCAATATTATCAGATCTGTCAGATGTGCTAATAATTTTGGCCACCACTGTACATATATTACAGTTCACTTGAATAAAAGTGTATATAGTATCACTAAAGGTGCTCCGATCAGGATTTTTGGAGCCAATCACTGATCGTCAATCACAGGAAGCCAACATGATCACAGAAAACAATCTATTTGAAGCCTTCTTTTTTTATCATGCAGAATTATTTATAGGATGCTCCAATCAGGATTTTTACAGATGTTCATTCAGGGCCTGAATTTAATTTTTCTAAATGCGGGGAATCCCCTTAGGTGACTCTTCTGGGTAGATTTATTTTCATTTGAGTGCAAATTATAAACTTTATTGATGATATGACACTTCCTTGATTGTGAAAGTGACAATTCCTGTGTCAACTGTGCAGCTTGCTTATAGTGCAGACACGATGTGGTGATGTGAAGCCATTTGAGCATTTTGAGAGGAAAGAGAGCCAGCAGAGATTCACTCACGCTGTTTGTAAACATGTATCTCACAGAAACTTTTCAAATTACTTTTTAAGTTATTTAATAAAGAAATATGAATTGTAACTCTTCTGTGTGAAGATTATGTATATAAGTCCAGTCCAATTTTGAATGTAATTAAGAAACTTACATACTTAATACTTTGTCACTAGAAAAGCAGTGTTTAAATGGTAGAACTACAAAACGATCAAAAGATAGATCGACAGATAAAAACAAAAACAAACAAATTGACAAATAAAATGATAAAGTGAACAATAGAATGATAGATTCTAAATTCTTAGATTCTCATCCATCTTGGAAGCTCGGCTTCACTATCTGAAGACTGAAAAAGCATTAAAATAGGACAGCCAATTATTGAAAAAGTGACGTACTGTATATGACTGACAGGCCATGTCATTTAGAAACACTGCAGTACATGGAAAGCTAGGGATAGTTTATGGTTAGTTTATAAGAATGTTTGTCAGAACCAAGCTCTCTTTAAATTACAGTATTTGGGCTGTATCTTACTCCACCTGCAGGGTTATGCATTCCAGCATTTATATGTGTATGTGTTGATATATGTTTTGTTTAGAAAGATTAAAATGCAACATACAGTAAATGCGTTACAGTGTGCCAAATTTTGTGAACCCAGCCACCCTATCTCACATACACAAAGCCATGAGTGACATTCTACCATACACCCACACGCCTGTAGAGGCATGTACATGTGTAAAAATAGCTTTAAATATACCACTGGATACAATCCTTATGGTGCTGACATTCTCCTTGTACAAGAAATGATATAGCCTATAGACAAATTATTGTCATCATTTTTTTGTCAATTAAAAAGTTGCAACAGTTTACTTAAAGGGTAAGTTCACCCCAAAATTTTAATTCTGTCATTAATTACATCTTTGGAACACAAATGAAGATTTTGTTGAAATCAGATGGCTCAGAAAGACCTCCATTGGCAATAATTGGCAACAATAATTTTATCAAGCGACGAGAATAGTTTTTGTGCGCAAAAATAAATAAAAATAATGACTTTATTCAACTTTATTTTTGTCTTCCGTGTGGGCCTCTGACCTGAACTCACGAAGCACTACGACTCGTGCGCGAGAATATGACATAGAGCCGACGGAAGCGATTACATTTTTAGCAGAAGAAGACGCGTCGTATCTAAGCTGTTGAATTCTACATTGATTTAGGTCTTGGCGTAGTGCTCAAAATAGTGCTAAAGTTTGCATTTCCAGTGAAGGGGGTCTGAAATATACCTGTAAATAAATCTTAATCAGACTCATAATCAAAGCCTCAATTAATATTTATCCTCCTATTTCTAATGATTAATTCCAGTTGATTTTACTCAATAGAACTACTGATTGTTTGTTCTTCTTTTATGTTTTCTAAAGTTTGTATTTGGTCTTTGAGTGGTGTCTGGCCTATGTGTAACACAGCCCCTAACATGCTGGGAGTGCAGTAACAGTGTTTGCTCACTTAGCCCAGCTTCCAGAGATTAAATATGAATTTGTCTTTCATTTTTATTATATTTTATTCATTTTAAATTTCCTTTTACAGAAACACTAAAGAATGAAGATGAATATTGCCTGTACTTTTGTCTGTACCTCTCACTGAGAGAAAGCACATGCTATCAGTATGTTTTGGTGAAGTGCTTTGTTGATATGTAGTTAAGACTCTCCAACCTTGGGAGAGCTGTGATGCTGGGGAGCTTTTGTGTATGTGCATTGCATGATCTGTGCAGGCCCAATATTAAAGATGGACGTTTTCTGCACACAACACCAGACGTGAAGATGCCTTTCTGCAAACTCCGAGGTCAACAATGATCTAAATCTACTCATGGGGCGACAACTAGTCTACCTAGTTTAGTGATATGCTCTGCTATCTACCCTTGTGTGGAAATTTACCATGACTGTGCATTTTCTCTGAGCAAATCAGAATCATACACCTTGAAGTAATGACGTGGTTAGACCTTGAAAACAGTAAAACTGTTGGGACAATTGTATGTACGGTACGACGAGACCGGTAGAGAGGAAGCACGGCCTACAAACTTTTTGTGAGACTTGAAGCTGACTTCTGCTGATGAAACTGCAAACTACTGTATTCTTAAGTAAAAAATTTCTTTAATTAATTGCACTCCTGACTCTTGGTCTTCATTATTCACTACTGGTCTCTGGGTCTAAGCTGTTTTACCCCTAACACCAGGATGCTCGAATGCCGGCTCCACATCATGTTCTCGAGCATGTGTCGTAGTGAGTTCACGTCAGGGTCCAGACGGAAGACAAGAATAAAGTCATTATTTGATTTTTTTGGACACAAAAACTTTTCTCATCGCTTCATAAAATTATTGTCTAACCACTGTAGTGAGATGGACTTTGTAACGACATCTTTAGTACCTTTTGTGGGTCTTGAGAGAGGAAATGTCATTGCTGCCAATGGAAGCCTTTCTGAGCCATCAGATTTCAACAAAAATATCTTCATTTGTGTTCTGAAGATGAGCAAAGGTCTTACGTGTGTCGAACGACATGATGTAATTAAGTAATTAATGACAGAATTTTCATTTTTGGGTGAACTAACCCTTTAAGAGCTTAATACTCCCTTTAAGTGTTATTCTTTGAGTGTTTGAACCAGCTTGACCATCCAGGATGAGTAGGCCTTTTTTTTGGTTGTTTCCATTCTGCCTGCTCCCGCTTTTTTTTATTGAGCGAGTATTGGTCTGTATTTTCACGTCAAGAGGTGAAAGGTGTGAAATTACCTTTCTCCCTGCCAAAGTCACCCTCCGTTTCCTCTGTAATAATGAGCCACTCCTCTCCTCTCCCCTCTTCTCACCCTCTGTTCTGTGAATGGATGTGTTCTCATCCAGCAGAGATTATTAAATATGAAATGCTGGAGGACTACAGAAGATAGACTTAGCAGAGTGTGAGGTCGTATCGACCAAATGGCCAGTCTGTGTCGCTTGTCATATCAGATAAAAATATGACATGTTTCTTATGTATGGCTTTATAAAGAGAAATAGTTTGTAAAAATTGTAAATTATATAATCATTTACTTAGTCTCATGTTCGAAAAATAATGGAGTGGAGCTCAAAAAGTGAGCTGCTGCAGGAAAGCTACATGATCCATGCGCCCAACACACGAGAATTCTTTATTTTATGCTCCAAGCTAATGCATTAGCGTTTAACATGTCATCGGCAACGTAATCTAGTATTTGTTTTTCGATGATTGTGAAATTTCACTGACTCATATAACAAAACAAGATTTTGCTCTTTGATTGTTTCGGCCAACAACAATGAATAAATAATTAAATAAATGTGATTATGATTTTTGCCATACTCAAGCAGCATTAACTAAATTAAACAGAAACTTTTTGAACATTACTAATAATTAAAATGGTATATGGTGAAAAAACATGTTATTCTAAAAACAACGTATCTCAGGGTTAGTAGAGCAATATTTAAAATTCTTGAAAATTATTCAAGGACCTAACACACTTTTGATCAGTGATAATGCTAGGGATGAGATATGTGCATTAGGCTACATGATGAGTTCATCATCAGTAAATTACCAACAGGCAGAGGTGGAAAGAGTAACAAAATATTCTACTCAAGTAAAAGTACTGTTACTTCAATTAAATTTTACTTAAGTACAAGTAAAATTACTGAATTACTTGAATGTTTTTAACGTGCACCCTTAAGTAATACCAACACAACTTTCCTCATAAATAAAACTCAAATACATAGACACAGGTTTCACAGACAGGGCATTTGCATTAGAATATGGATTTGTATAATATATAATTGTACATATATATTATTCCGTATATTTTTCAATGTATTTAATACATTTAATATATTGATCATAAATATTTGGAAATACATTTTCTTTTCATAAGGGTAAGCATTGATTAAACTTTAACAGGACAGAAGACGTTGGGACACCGTAAATGGATGATACTATGGAGCCATTTTTTTTTTGTAAACATTTTTTAAGGTTTACCAATTTTGACTAGAAACACCGGAGACCAGAAATGTAATGGATAATTCCGCTATGAGTCGACAAGACTTCCATGTTCAGGAAAAGGGTGAATACTGTAGAAAAATATTTCAACATATTTCATCAATGGTGATTGGCATGGCCTTCGCTGGCTGTCATATTGTGGATCTATAGCTGTCCATTATAACCTTGAATGCAGGTCAAGGCAGAATCATCACTGAAGGGAACATTAATCAAGGAGGCATACTGCATTGAAAAGCATCTAATTGACTACTGTTATAAACCAATGAGAAAATTTCAATTAAATGATGCTGAGTATGGAATGACATATAGTACCTTTTAGAGCTTCTCTCTCTCTTCCATGTTTTGTCTTAAAGGTGAAGGCTGAATTTTTAAAACAATCCTCTCATCAATGATATCACCCCTAATGGAAGCCCTTTACCTATCAGTGATTACAGGCAGAGGAAAAGGTCTTACTTTTCCACATTATAAAAAATCTCCCAACCCCCCTTAGCTCATTTCATCCCCTGATATAAATGACTTTCATTCCTTCAACCTTAATCTCATTACTGTTGCTGTTTCCTGAGAACACTAATCCAATGTTAAAGGAGATTAAATATATTGCATTAAAAGAATTGCAGCTGTAATATGAGGGACAGTGTGAAAAAAGCACACACTCAGGTTTCGTGCCCTCAAACGCTATGAACCGCTATGTTCTTCACTGGTATATCATTTTTTGGTTCCTTCCTTCAACCCCAAAACAATTTCAGTGTCAACAGAGATGCTTTTGAAGGTTATCACACTGCAGCGGGGCTTTCAGGACGCAACTGTTCCGTGCCTTCTGTCGAGAAAGTCGGAAAACAGAAGCAGGGAAGCAGAAAAACCCCAATACCAACACACACAACAGAAATGTTTCCCTCAATTCGCAGCACCACGGTTTTTCATCTGGCCACATTCGGAGGATAAAGTGAGAATGCAGTTTCAATTTGGGGTCTGTAATAGAGGGTGTGCAGAACTGCTAGTGCAGAGAAAAAGCCATTCCTCCCCCATCCATCCGTTGTTACGCACACACTCTTACGAAAGAACGCATGCTCACTTTCACTTTAGTATTATGTATTTATGCTGCAGCTTCACCATCTTGTATAAGAGCCTTTAGGGTCTGAATCTACAGTATTTTGAAATGCTAAATAGTACAGCATACAGCAACAGAACAATACAGCCCACTCAAAACACCTGTCATTACATGGTTACTTCCAAATGAAAAGAATATGTTTTATAGCCATATGTTGTTCCATTAACATAATAGTATTTGGATTTATAATATTCATAATAAGAGGACTTTAAAATGACACACAAATTCACATATTGGATTCAAATTATAGGCATTTTTATTTTTCCTCATCTCAGTAATCAGCCTAACTAGCAGTGTGCTGTGATTCAGAATTCAACCCTGTCATTTAATCTAACCCGCAGAGCATGTGCCGCACAGGGCATTGTCACTCTTTTCACTCTGAAGTCAGTGACAAAAATGAATAATCAAGTACCTATAGGCAAACTGGCAATACCAACATCTACCAATATGATTTCATTAAAAAAATTTCCCTCAAGCTTCGAATACTGTTTTGCCTAAAATAAAATGTGATTGTTTACAAAATGACCCAAATAATTATCTCTACAGATTAATAATTATAAGAATAACACATTAAATAACATACATATTTTATTTAATAAACAGAAATAGTATGATGAAATACTAGACAGGGACTTGGGACTGCACATGCACATCGGCTGGACCGATATAATAATATTATTAATAATATCATTTACTCACCCTCAAGTTGTTCCGAACCTGTACAATTGCATTTTTTTCTGCTGAACATAATTTTGATAACAAAACTATTGATACCAAAATTCTTCAAAATATATTTTCTGGTCAGCAGGATCAAATCAATTCATACAGGTTTGGAACAACTTGAGGGTGAGTAAATGATGACAGAACTTTCATTTTTGGGGAAACTATCCCTTTAAATGTGATTTTGGCAGTTTTGAGATTTCAGTATTTCCCCATTCACGCAGAAAAAGTCTTAGCTTTAGCTGCCCGAGGCGTTGCAAATATTGCCGCTGAGCAGTGCCGCCGCTCCCACCACGCTCTGCGCATAGTGCACCAAGTGCTGAGGGGGTACCAAAAAATTCTCTCACCAGAGAGATTGCTCCCTGGTAAACGTAATTGAAGAAAAAAAAGTTGCTTCTCTGGAACACAATATATATTTTGAAAGTCTATGGGGAACAAACACTGAACTGTTCTTTTAGGGTGCTTTCACACTAGCACTTTTGGTGCACACCCGTGTTCAATTGACGTCAACGCTGTCTTCCAAACCCAACCGAATTCTGCATAAAAAGGGTGGTCTGGGGTACGGTTCATGTGAACTCCATTACGGTTCGCTGCTGATATGAACGCAGTCGTACTAAATTGCAGAAGTGACCTATTAATGACATATGATTTGATAAAAATGTGTTTCACTCATTTTCCTGGCAAACGTGTCTAACGTACTTAATGTATTTAATTTCTGCTTGCCTCGCCCAGTGTTCTTTAGAGCATTTGCAGTACATTTGCGGCAGATAAGACACAAGTGTTATTATCAAGCAACAGGGTAAACAACTGCGGCTTTGATGACACAAACGCACCGTGGTTCGGACCCAAATAATATAATCTAAACACAGTCCAGTGGGGCGGGGGCAGGGGAGGGGGAGCAATCAAACTCGGGTTCAGACCAGGCAATCGAACCAAAGGTGAAAGCACCCTTAATATAACAAAGTTCTTACGAGCAGTTACAGGAGAGATTTAGAATGAGATAACCTCACAAATTGGTCACCAAACAATTGGTCCCTTTTGACTTTTATTGTACATTTTGTAAAATGATCTTCTTTTGCTCCACTAAGAAATTTTTGGGTGAGATTTCCCTTTAAAAGTATGTATTGTGGAAAGTTATATACAAATAAAACTGACTTAACTTGATGAACGTTATATAAAAGTCTGCCTGAAAAAACTATAAAACTATAAAAAATTAAATAAAATAAAACATCATCACTAGTTAAAACTGGGACATCACATTTTGAAGATGTTGCAGACACATGAAAATGCACATTCAGAGGACTGAAAATCACCCAGCTTCCTGTTCTGCCCTCAGAAAGACGTCACAGCACCGTTGCCAAACCTATTCCACAGCTTTCTTATTCAAGTGTATTTCAAGCACCACACCACGTGTCACTGCTATGATAATGCAGAGGAACATGGACCAACGCAATCACAAGGTTTTTAGGAGGGAAATTGTCGGTAAGGCTGGCAAAGAGCACATCCTCTGAGCACAGAAAGAGAGAGAGGATTGTGTTACATAACCCTCTCCCTCTACCCACTATACTGGTGCCAGCCACCCTAGCTCTCCACTGCGCCCAGCCTGTTTCCTTTGATCCCAGCTTCTGTCATCTGCCAAGGGAGAGAAAGAATAGAGACAGGAGACATTGGGACAGACCTAAGCTTCCAGCTGAGAGCCTCTTGATGATGATGTATGTAATGACTGAAATGCATTGCGACAGAGGTCTGGATAAACACAGCTCAGACTTTGGTCACACACTCTCTGCTGAAATGATCACACTGTTATAGAAGCTCTAGGGCTGCAGTTCTCGTCCAAACATCTCCCCACACTGACCTGGAAAGGCTTGACAGTGCAGAGAACATGACAGACAGACTACCCAATTGACTGCTACATATGAATACATCAGATCAGCTTACATACTGCACAGTGGCCTCAAAAAGTGGACACTTATGTCGCACCTAATGTATGAATGAAACCAAGTGGAACATACACTTTTCAAGCTAAATATAAAGCTAGAATTCAAATGATAAAACAATAGTTTGATTTAAATAAAAAAGCATTTGGACACCAAGCATTTTGGATATCAGAATGGTTAAATGGATAGTTCACTCAAAAATGTTGTCATCATTTACTCATGTTGTTCCAAACCTGCATGAGTTTTTTCTTCTGTTGAAAACAAAAGAAGACTGTATGCATTGACGTCCATAATTTTTTTTTCTACTATGGAAGTCAAAGGCTACCGTCAACTGTTTGATTACGATCTCTCAAATATCTTCTTTTGTGTTCAACTGAAGAAAGAAACTCATACAAGTTTGAAACAACTTAAGGTTGAGTAATTGATGATCATTTAAATTTTTGGGTGAACTATTCCTTTTAATGTGATTAAGTTCATCTGTAGTTCCTCTGCTAGCTAGTACACTGGGGTGAACTCAAGGAACCGCCACAAAAATAACATTGAGACCAGTCGGTTGAAAGTAACTTAAAAAATAGCTCAAAAATAGCTCTGAGAAAACATATGGTCTCATTTGTTTGAAAATACCACTTGATTTGATATTAAAAGGGGACATATTATGGCCCTTTTCACAAGATGTAATATAAATCTCTGGTGTCCGCAGAATATGTCTGTGAAGTTTCAGTTCAAAATACTCCCTAGATACTGCCCCTATTTGGGAGTGAGCAACATTTTTTTTGTGTGTGCCCCTTTAAATGCAAATGAGCTGCTGCTCCCCGCTCCCCCTTCCAGCGGCTCCTTTACATGAGCTTCGAATACAATGTCAACAACAAAACAAATCTCACTCAGCTAAAATGTCAGAAATAACCAGTTATGGAGTGCAGCCTTACATGTTTGAACCGGAGTGAGAGACTCAGGAAGAGGTTGCAACTTTTAGACTGCATCTGGACATTTCTGAATGGTTAGTGGCTACATTTATGAAACGCTAGTTGTAGTTACGTTAATTCAACTCATCGACTACCACGCACCATCATGTTAAACTATAAATTGTTGCATAGGTGCTCGTGGGGGAATGTAACATGTCCGTCACCCAACTATACAATGCATAATAAATGTATGTTCATGAATTACGCAGATGGTGAACGTTTTCACAATAAAACTAATGACAAAGCGCTAGTCTCTGTGAATACAGTCAGAGACTATGGTAACTTTAGCCGTATTAACTGGACAGCATTTTAGAAAGCTCATTCAGAAAGGAAATTTGCATCCAGTGCAATCCTTCCTTGTTCTGAATATGAAGTTAGAACACAAAGTTGGTATTGACCCATCCTTCAGAAACAACTTTTCCAACAATACAGCATTACACTGTCCCTCGTTGATTTGCGCAAATATATAACATTTTACCGATATTCTTTGGCACATTTCCTTCAAAAATTGTATTAACCACGATGTCCTCAGTGGCTCGGACGGCGGGAGTCTATAGAGACTCGTATGTTTTTTTGGTACATCAAACAACAGAAAATTTGTAATGTTTTTTGGCACAGACACTGCAATACTTTAGCTGATACAGCAAGTAACCAGAAACAGTTGACCTTTGTGCTTCTCACTCAGAGGTGTGTCTATGCTAAAATGGCAGATCATCAATGGTCATGGGCGAGGTTTTCCTACTCTTATGTAGGAGTAGGGGGAAAGGTGAAACAGCATGTTTCCTTGCCATTAATGCTTGGATAACACGCCTACATTTCCTTCCATTAAAAAAAAATTGCTAGTGTGGTGGCTGGGATATAAATAAACATACCAAAATATGTGGCATAATTTTTGGAATGACTAATCGCAAGAAGAAAAAAATGTAGTTGCATAACATTGGTTAATGGACCAATGTTATGCTGTCATTTCGCAATAGTTTTTTATCAACATTTAGAAAATATTGCAAAAGTTTTGTGTAAATCTGTAATGGAAACCCAGCTAGTGATACCAAAACATAGTGTTCTTTTTAACCAAATGTGAGATGAAGAGACTGTATGTTTAATTTTTTTTTTTCTTAAATTGCTATGGAAACTAAAAGTTTTGTCAGTACATCTCAGTATAATGATCTTCTAAAATGTTCCATCCAATTAACACACACACACACACACACACACACACACACACACACACACACACACACACACACACACACACACACACACACACACACACACACACACACACACACACACACACACACACACACACACACACACACACACACACACACACACACACACACACACACACACACACACACACACACACGCACGCACGCACACACGTGTTTTTTCCAACTATGGGCACCTTGGGCCCAGTGGACTTTCAGAAGAAGAAAAAAACACTTTTTACATTCTCAAAAATGTCAATTTTTATCACATATGCTCAAAAAGGTTGCATTTATTTAAAAAAAAAAACTGTAAAAATAATATATGTGAAATATATTACAATTTAAAATACCTATTTTCTATTTTAAAATATTTTAAATAGCAATGTATTCCTGTGATGGCAAAGCTGAATATCCATCAGCCATTATTCCAGCCTTCAGTGTTTTTATTGTGCTGCTTAATATCTTTGTGAAAACTGGGATACATGTTTTGTCATTCTTTGATGATTTATATACTGCATATATGCTGTACTGTATATGCATCAGAGGAGATTCTGTCATCTCCACCTTTTTAATTTCCACAACAGTGTCATTTTTACTACATCTCAAATGATGAAGATTTTTTTCTTCACATCACATTAAAAGTATGCATTTTTGGCATTGGCATTGGCATTGCTAGTGCAATGTTATACTGTTAAGCTAAAGAAAAGAACAAAATTAAGATATTACAAGTTTTCCTTGTAATGTATTCTTTATACAACAAAATGAAAAAAAGTTTTAATAGAAAACAACACCCCGAGACATAAAAGTGCCAGAAGTTGAAGAAATACCAATATACATTAGCACACACACTTACTCACCCACACAAAAACAAACCTACATTTTGCCCTCATAACCAGTCAGGCTGAGTTTCACAAACATTTGAGTTGTTCAAAAATTATATGGAGATGAGCATAATATAAGCGGCTAACTATCAGGTTTCCTTTGTTCATCAGTCACATGACACTTCATCAGAGTGGGGGTCTAGAGGTACGTGTCAATCATTCTCATATATCTAATAGAGATTTCACTTAGGGTGTGTCTCAATCAGCTCCCTAGTTCAGTAGTCAGCCATTTTAAAAGCTTACATTCGAGCTTTGATGCTCACAGTATGTTCTCTTAAAGGTGCAGTATGGGATTTCTCAAATTGTTGTTGAACACTGTTGATATTTGAAATCAACCCAAATTAACACACACCTCACTTCAGTGCTCAGCCCCCAAAATGCACGAGGATGCAACGCAAGAGCGTCTCTTTTATCATGGCAGAAGCAAAGCAAAATAATGCTTAGCAAAAAATAAAGCGACCACTAATGACAATGAAACCTTTTTTTGTTACATACTACACAAAAGTATAATCAAGCAAGTCACCAGCAGCACATCAGCTCCAGACTTGACACTCAAAACCAATGTTACCCACGCTACGTATGCAGCAGAAACAACATCCGTTCCCGCTTAGGTCCCTCCAGCGCATTCATGAGGGTAAGCTCTTGCCTGATCATAACCCTTCTTTTTCCAGTGATATTCCTCTGAGCTTTTGAATTTTGTAATGTCTCTCTCTTTCAAAAGTCTTTTTCCGAATCTCCTCCCCCATCATGAGTGGACACACACTCTACTGCTAACTGGCTTTGGAAGTTTGTTGTGGTGCTCAGTCCGATCCACTTTCAAAAGTTTTTTCAAATAACTCTTACAGCACCTTTAAATGAAGTTCTGAAGCGTCCTTACCATTATCCCCTCCCCTCCCCTTTTTTTCTATATAGATTCCTCTTGAAGTGACTTAAACTGCAGTTCATCAACTGGCTAGGCTCTAGAAGGGAGCAGAATCTATTGAGCCCCATGTTAAAATGCCCAACTTTACAGCAAAAAAAAAAAACATGTTTATAGCCTGGTACTGTTTTGGTCTGTACAGCTGATGTTGACCTTTATGACAACTGTGAATTGTTTTATAACTCATTTGTTTTCATTTAATAAAGCCTTAAAGTTCTGCATAATTAAGGACGTTGCCATTTTGAGTGACAGGTGGATTGTCGTTTGTCTGCTGTCTGTTAGTCACCACGTCCCGCCTCTTTGCCTATTTTCAGTTATACGGGAGTGACTTGCAGTGACGCGCTGCCAAGATGGCAATGACCGACTTAGAGGTTTCAAAACTCTCTTTAAAACCTTATGGGTGACGTCACGCACACTACATCCATACTTTTTTACAATCTATGTCCACGATCTAGCAAGCTAGGGAGTTGACGGAGAATCACCATTAACCTGAGGCTGACAACCAAGTTTAAAGTCTCTCTGTCTTCTGCAAATAAAGTGAGGTAGCTCTTTACATACAACACTTTAAAATTAATTTACCTAAAACTAAGTTAAAACATAAAAACAGTTTAAAAAATATATAATATTTACAAAAAAATATGTAAATAGTATATCACTACTTTTATTATTAATATTAATATAAATAATATATGCCTTGAAACAAAGCTAAAGGGTTAAACACAATCAATTCAAATTCCAGAGGACAGCTTTTTACAAGCAAAAACATAAATTGCTGCTTGTAAAAAGCTGTAGGATACCAAAACCTTTTACACAACTTTCATTTATCACTCAAATGCAATTTTATGCCTACTGGAGGTAATAATGCTTGAGGACTTACAAGGAGTTTTTCTGACAAATGATGTTTGTGTAAGCAGCGATAAATAGGCATGCTGTGCAAATGGTGCGAGTCACATAAACAACTCTTCAACTTACTCAAGATGTTATTTTGAGCCCAAGCTATTTTGAGATTTTTCATCTGAACCTTTTTTATTTATTTACTTTGTTATATGTAAATGTTGCATAACAGGGTGAATTGAAGAATTGAGGTAAATTGTGATGACTTTTAAAGCGGTTAATGGTTAAATTCGTCAAATTTAGAAATATTATACAAAAAAAACAGTTCCATCACAAACCACTAGGGGTTTTTGTACATTGAGTTAAATTTTGAGACGATAAGTGCCTGTTTACACCTGGTCACATGCATTTGTTTGGATAGCTATCCGATCGTGAAAACATCCGGCGGGCAAATGACATAGAAATCTCTGTTAAAGCCAAACTGTTCTTTTGCCATTTCTGGCTACTTATTACAAATGAATTCCTGTCCACCTGAGCCTGGAAATTCCAGAAAGGCATTTTCCAAAGAAAATTGTTTGAGATTTTATGGTTAGCAGGGCTACCTGGTGCTTTATCACGTTGTGTTAAAACAAACCATTGCCAAGATGAATACAAACACTAATTCAACTGGACAAAATATTTCAAATAAGACTGGCTTTAAAGCCATAGCTTGAAAGAAAAAGTGCATTTTAAAAGAGATCGATATTAAACTAGCCTTTCTGCATCTCACAACACAACTCTTTTTTCACTTGAACACAATGCCGCTGATCGATTGGCCACTACATGGCAGGTTCAGGTTCACCTGTCCCTGTGCCTTCTCCCTTTGCGCTGGTCATTGATTTTGGCAACTCAACAATGACTTAATGTCTCGGCACATCAGAGGTGTGATGACTCCATTAAGTTATCACAAATGTATTTGGCACAAACGAGTGAATTCAGGGTGACAAATAAATAAAATTCCTGATGCAGGTATACACATCTATTTTACACATCATTATTTTACATAACTTATAATAATACAGCACATTACCCTGTTGCGAAGACCAACATTTCTGGTCACCAGCGTATATAGTATTTTGGATGCTGGTCGACCAGTTAGACCAGCAAAAAACAGCTATTACCAGCCAGCAACCCTCTACAGTGTGAGTAAATAACTCTAATTCACTCAGGGAAACTAAATAATGACGCTATTACGCAACTTCTGAATGAGTACTGAATCTCCTGATCAATACACACGCAAGGAAGACGAGGTAAAACAAGTGATCATTTGTAAGCAGATGCATATTTCAAATAACGTGATTGTCAACATTAAACATCATATAAATCAAAACTATCTAATGTTTATGGGTCTTGAGAGAGGAAATGTCATTAGTGCCAAAGGAGGCTTTTCTGAGCCATTGGATTTCGACAAAAATATCTTAATTTGTGTTCCGAAGAGTGTTAAACGACACAGTAATTACTGGATTTTCATTTTTGGAATTAGAATTAATTAGAATTTTCATTTTTGGGTGAACTAACCCTTTAAGCACCACCACCAGTTCAGTTAAAATAACATATTTGCATTCAATACATGTTTACAATGTTTTAGTTCTATCATTAAATAGTGCTTGATTATTATGATATCATAATATAATGCTTGATTGACTGATGTTAAGAGTGTACATTCAAATGTTAAAAAACTGTGCCATTTTGCAAAGTTGATTTGGTGGAATCATATATATATATATATATATATATATGTGTGTGTGTGTGTGTGTGTGTGTGTGTGTGTGGACTGGTAATCCCTACGGTATGGGGACAAAATGTCCCCACAAAGATGGCAATATCCAAATTTTTGTCCTTGTGGGGACATTTTTTTGGTCCCCATGAGGAAAACATCTTATAAATCACACTAAGTGATGTTTTTTGAAAAAGTAAAAATGCAGCATGTCTCCTGTGATGGGTAGGTTTAGGGGCAGGGGCAGTGTAGGGGGATAGAAAATACGGTTTGTACAGTATAAAATGCATTACGCCTATGGAATGTCCCCATAAAACATGGAAACACAACATGTGTGTGTGTGTGTGTGGACTAGTGTTGTCACGATACCAAAATTATGACTTCGATACGATACCAGACTAAAATACCTCGATACCGATACTTAATCGATACCACGGTCAAAAAAACACCCAGTAAAAGTAATTGAATATGACAACAGAACTTATTATTAATAGAGTTTTTTTGTTGTTGTTGTTTTTTTTAGCTAAAAACTCACTTGGCCAGCATGTTCCTGCCCTGGTTTTTGACCATTTCTTCTTATTGCAATCTTTGTTTTTAAAAATAAGCAAAAAATGCAAATTACAAACAATATGACAAAAACAGTGCTTTATTTTTCAGCTATAGGTCTATTTAACAGTATACCAAGTCAAGAAAGAAATTAAATAATCCACAAAAAAAAACTCAATTCAGATGGCAATTCAGTCAATAAATTAACTACAGTATACACTGATTAACAATGAATATATTAAAATTGTTTAGCCAACCATGGGGTGGTTTTCTATTTTTCATTGTTGTTTGATTAACTTTAATCACACAGAATATTAGATCCAGCTTAACACGGATCCAATTACCTCAACTGTACACGTTCACTAAAGACACCCCGACTGTGTTTACCTGAATACTCGCTAGGATGTGCATTTTTTACATATATTTGACCATTGAAATCCATAATCAGAAAGAACTGAATCGCGATCGCATGTTGTCTGAAAGGCATGTACTCGCGCTTCAGATCAAAGTCCGGCAGCGCGAGGCGAGTACGTCCCGCGCTGCATTATATTTTCTCATGCGCGCATGTTTCTGTTGCTTTCTTTGTCATGCGCTGCGCGTGTATATTTAACTCTTCTTCTTCCAATGTTTAGTGAACGGTGGAAGCAGAGCTCTGCACACACGTCCTGACTCCTGCTGTCACACATCGACACAAATAAATACAGCTCTTATGAACGCGCAGTCCTTCTTAAAGTACCGGTACTAATAAAATTCCATATCGTACTGTTTGTAATAGCAGGGTATCGCAATACTTTTCTAGTACCGGTATACCGTGCAACACTAGTGTGGACTGGTAATTCCTACGGTATGGGGATAAAATATCCCCTCAAAGATGGCAATATCCAAAATCCAAAAAATACGGTTTGTACAGTATAAAATGCATTACGCCTATGGAATGTCCATATAACATAAGGAAACACAACATCTGAGTGTGTGTGTGTAGGCCTATATATAAAATAGTATATCAGTCTGGCAAGTAAACTAAAACATACAAGCCAATGGTGATTCTACTGCCAAGGTATGCATAGAGGGTTAAGCCTGTCTAAGGTGGCCTTTCAGATGTTAAACTTTCAAAGAGCAGTCTTGTTAAACTGTCATGTAGTGAACAACAAGAACACATGGTATACATAAAAGACTCTTCTCTGTATAATTAAAATGTCTGTTGACCTTTCAGTTTACCAGCTTCACAAGGTACTTGTGTGAACTTACACATTTGTAACCCACTCCACTTTCAATAAAGGTATTGTACAGCAAGTCTAAAACAGTAGAAAACACTCAATAGCTACTCTGTATTCATTGGTTCATTCACTACATAGCTATAATATGCCCGAGAGAACATAGCGCTACTTTCTCAAATGAACTGCTTGTGGAGGCAGGCAGCTGTGAAAAAGAAAAGGAAGAGAATGAGAGAGGTAGGTGATAATACCTTGGTTTTATCACCTACCATTTAAAGACATTAATATAGCCCAAATCATTTATTGACCGCAAACGGCAATGCTGGAGATTTGAGCGTGTTTATCTGAGCAGGTTTGACTATTAGCACTGGAGGTACATGGTACTAAAGTTCATTAGTACAAACTTTCCTTTTCACACTGTCAGATTCAAATTGCATTTGTGTGTGGGCCCTTTTGTGATATGAAGAGCAGAACTGGCATCAATAGAGGAGGTTAATGAGGTGGTTCAAGAAGGTGATTCACCCAAGCTGAGCATTGTGCCTTTCAGCGCTCTCATTTTTGTGTTGTTCAGAGTTAAAGCACGATCCATACAGATCAATGATGGAATTATGTAAGACTTCTTATATAATAATAGTGTATCCACCTCCTCGAGTTAATGTTTAATTCATCAATATTTTTTATTTATTAGTATTCCTCCCACTCTTGTTCAGGTTAGTGGACAGCTGTTGCTCCATAAACATCCCATAAAATGCTTGGGAGCACCAGTTATGACTATAGTCATCATTAGTTGTCAGATAAAGTAACCGTATTTTTGTCAATCAATTCAGACTGATTCACTATTGCAAAGATATCAATGTAAAGTATGTTATTTTAAAGACAATAGCAGTTTGAACTCTGTCCAGGTTATCTTGCATTAGCAACTGAACACTAACGCTGTATTTTTGTGTAACCACATCGACTCCCGCCTACTTTGAGATCATGTGCATAGTGCATACCCTCTATTAAAATACTACAGAACTGTGCTATTATTGAAATATTACAGACAGTGAATCATAAGAACTATTGTAAATATGGTGTGGCCAAGCATTTACATCCACAATCAAAACACTTCTGCACTTCAGATGTGATGGCACAGCTCTGAATTAAAAACAAACTTCCCTCGCCATCGCATCGACAGAAAACAGATCCTCATACATATTCCAATCTCTTCCTGTTGGCAGCAAAAATTCACAATTATTTTATTTGTGATAAATCAGCTCTCAGTGCAACTAAATGTGCTGACTCTAACCACAGGGAATAACCGGAGCTCATCTTCCCCACAAGCTGAAGGATTCTCGTCATTAATTGATTCAGTATTGCAATACTTTCTCTGATGGCATTTCTGCAAGACACATTAGTATGATCTCTCCTTGAGCAGAATTGAAGGAAGTTGGTAGTCAGCGTCCATTAATATTTAAAACCTAAAAGTCAAAGAATTTGCTTTAGTAAAGCACCACAACTAACGTATTGTATAACTGTATATCTCATAAAAGCACATCATGATTCTTACACAATAAAAGATAGCATTTCTACCAATAGCCTCTGGCCTGAGAGCTCCAGTTACCACCTGTTCCACAAAAGAAATGCCTCCCACAGCTCAATGCTCCATAATTATCACATGACTAAAAAGAAAAGAAATGTCTTTCTAGTGTGAATGTGTGAGTCCATATAGACACTGATCAGGCATAACATTATCTAATTTTGCATTGGTCCCACTTTTGTTGCCAAAACAGCCCTGACCCGTTGAGGCACGGACTCCTCTAGACCGCTGACGGTGTGCTGTGGTATCTGGCACCAAGATGTTAGCAGCAGATCCTGTAAGTTGCAAGGTGGTGCCTCATGGATCAGGCTTATTTGTTCAGCACATCCCTCAGATGCTTGATTGGATTGAAATTTGAGGAATTTGGAGGCCAAGTCAACACCTCAAACTCGTTGTTGTGCTCCTCAAACCATTCCTGAACCATTTTTGCTTGGTGGCAGGGCACAGCCACTAGGGAATACCGTTTCCTAACTGGTCTGCAGCTATGCAGCATATGGGGATGCAACAAACTGTGATGCACTGTGTATTCTGACACCTTAACAACTTGAGTTGCAATAGCTCATCTGTTTGATTGGACCACATGGGCCAGCTTTCGTTCCCCACGTGCATCAATGAGCCTTGGCGCCCATGACCCTGTCGCCGGTTCACCACTGTTGCTTCCTTGACCACTTTTGATAGATACTGACCTGCAGACCGGGAACACCCCACAAGAGCTGCAGTTTTGGAGATGCTCTGGCCCAGTCGTCTAGCCACCACAATTTGCCAAACTCGCTCAAATCCTTGTGCCTGGCCATTTTTCATGCTTTGAGGACAAAATGTTCACTTGCTGCCTAATACAGGTCCTTCTAAAAAAATTAGCATATTGTGATAAAAGTTCATTATTTTCCATAATGTAATGATAAAAATTTAACTTTCATATATTTTAGATTCATTGCACACCAGATGAAATATTTCAGGTCTTTTATTGTTTTAAAACTGATGTTTTTGGCATACAGCTCATGAAAACCCAAAATTGAAATTTGAGGAATTTGGAGGCCAAAGTCAACAACTCAAATCTCAAAAAATCTCAAATCTATCTAATTAAATTAGCATATCATGAAAAGGTTCTCTAAACGAGCTATTAACCTAATCATCTGAATCAACTAATTCACTCTAAACACCTGCAAAAGATTCCTGAGGCTTTTATAAACTCCCAGCCTGGTTCATTACTCAAAACCGCAATCATGGGTAAGACTGCCGACCTGACTGCTGTCCAGAAGGCCATCATTGACACCCTCAAGCGAGAGGGTAAGACACAGAAATACATTTCTGAACGAATAGGCTGTTCCCAGAGTGCTGTATCAAGGCACCTCAGTGGGAAGTCTGTGGGAAGGAAAAAAGGTGGCAAAAAACGCTGCACAACGAGAAGAGCGGACCCTGAGGAAGATTGTGGAGAAGGACCGATTCCAGACCTTGGGGGACCTGCGGTAGCAGTGGACTGAGTCTGGAGTAGAAACATCCAGAGCCACCGTGCACAGGCGTGTGCAGGAAATGGGCTACAGGTGCCGCATTCCCCAGGTCAAGCCACTTTTGAACCAGAAACAGCGGCAGAAGCGCCTGACCTGGGCTACAGAGAAGCAGCACTGGACTGTCACTCAAATTTTGTATGTCATTTGGAAATCAAGGTGCCAGAGTCTGGAGGAAGACTGGGGAGAAGGAAATGCAAAAATGCCTGAAGTCCAGTCTCAAGTACCCACAGTCAGTGATGGTCTGGGGTGCCATGTCAGCTGCTGGTGTCGGTCCACTGTGTTTTATCAAGGGCAGGGTCAATGCAGCTAGCTATCAGGAGATTTTGGAGCACTTCATGCTTCCATCTGCTGAAAAGCTTTATGGAGATGAAGATTTCGTTTTTCAGCACGACCTGGCACCTGCTCACAGTGCCAAAACCACTGGTAAATGGTTTACTGACTATGGTATTACTGTGCTCAATTGGCCTGCCAACTCTCCTGACCTGAACCCCATAGAGAATCTGTGGGATATTGTGAAGAGAAAGTTGAGAGACGCAAGACCCAACACTCTGGATGAGCTTAAGGCCGCTATCGAAGCGTCCTGGGCCTCCATAACACCTCAGCAGTGCCACAGGCTGATTGCCTCCATGCCACGCCGCATTGAAGCAGTCATTTCTGCAAAAGGATTCCCGACCAAGTATTGAGTGCATAACTGAACAATTATTTGAAGGTTGACTTTTTTTGTATTAAAAACACTTTTTTTTTTATTGGTCGGATGAAATATGCTAATTTTTTGAGATAGGAATTTTGGGTTTTCATGAGCTGCATGCCAAAATCATCAGTATTAAAATAAAAGACCTGAAATATTTCAGTTGGTGTGCAATGAATCTAAAATATATGAAAGTTTATTTTTTATCATTACATTATGGAAAATAATGAACTTTTATCACAATATGCTAATTTTTTTAGAAGGACCTGTATATCCCACCAACTCACAGGTGCCGTGATGAAGAGATAATCAGTGTTACTCACTTCACCTGTCAGTGGTCATAATGTTATACCTGATTGGTGTACATATAGTTTTTATTCATGAATCACAATAAATAATAAGCCTAATTTGCATAGAAAACAGGATGGTTAGTGCTGCAATGATTGACTACTTAATTTAAATACAGTGCAGTGATATTTCAGCTACTTAACCTGGATTTCAGGTGATTAGTAAATCAAAGGCAGGTTTATATGCCAATAATACCACAGGCAAAAGTAGCACAACTGCTTAGTTAATTCACCCTATTATTCTTGAGTTAAGTTTTAAATTAACTACTACAGTCTATGCTTTTAAAATATGCTTGGCATGCTGGACACACACGCACGCACGCACGCACGCACGCACACACACACACACACACACACACATATATATATCAGCCCTTGCTTCAGATGAAGGACAAGGAGATTCTTCATTTTTATCAAGTATATCTCAGTCCGATCAGTCTTATATGTCCTGAAATGACTGGTAAGCTACTACTCTTTGCAGGTGGGCAATTGCTAGCATTTCCTCATATTCTCTGGGGGCTGCATTTGCAGGGCTTCTGTTGAGCTCCATTAACTGCTGCTGCCTTTTGTTTTTGTGCTTCTATAGCCTACTTGAAATTTAGCTGCTGTCAAAGCTGACATTTTCACTAGTGATTTTGTTACCTGATGTCACAATGTGCAATGACTGTGACTAGGGTTCTTTTAAAAAACCATACCAGTCCACTTGATTTTCTGCTAATGATTAAACTTTGCTTCACATCTCAAATTGTTCATTCAGCCAAAACCATTTGCTCATTAGCAACTAAATTGTTCAGCCTGCAAGAACTTAAAAATCAAAGTACAAAATTTTACCACCAACGCTGATGCTTTATGAGACATTTGTATTTGGTGCACATTTTTGCATAGTGATAATAAGCTTAGAGAAAATAACATGTCATATTACAATTAAGCAATGTGTATAGAGGACAGCAGATAAGCGCATATCCATCTATCGACTTCCTGTTTTCTGCCCACTGCACTGATTGGCTCAGATTGGCCCTGTCATGCTGTCAGCCGATAGGCTGATAATGAAGTGTCAGAGTCATAAAGGCTTAAAAAGAGACAGGCTGTTGCAGAGCGGGTGTCACCAGTGCTAAAACGCTGAAATAACACCTCCTACAAACTGAAAATCCTCACCTCACTAATTGAGAGAGGGCTATCCTGAATTATCTCCCATATTCAATATTTAACTATTCTCTAGCCATAGAAAAGGCAGTACTGTGAAACAGTAAATGTATAATACGGTGGACTGTTATATATGCCAAGATAATGAATGATCACTATATTTTCATATTATATAATTTTCATGGTACTTCAAGGTGCTTCAAACAATATCAAGATTAATATAGTACATATGTTATGGCCATGTCCAAACTGAAGCATTTGACCTCACAATAAAATATGTAATTGAGTGAGCAGTGCAAAATAGTAGTGGTAAATTTCTACACTATTCACTAGTGGCAGAACTCAAATTCTAAACCAATGAGAACACTTAAGATTGTGCCAGCTTATTCCCCAGTTGGATGCTAAATGACTCACTGGTGAAGTAGGGAATACCTATAGGGTGCCAAATGGCGCATAAAGCATGTTTCAAATAACTGCAATAGATTTTGAATATGATTTTCCAGATTTAGCTTAAATGGGATTTAAAATAGATGTTTCAATCATCTTTTCCATCTAGTAACAATCTTTTCCCCCAGCTTTAATCACTTATTAATAATATTTTGCAATTAATAATTGAAATATTTTTATTGATTTAAAGGGGTGATTAACTGAGAAATCAACCTTCCCTTGAGCTTTTGATATCTAAAAGTTCATGGTGATATAAGAATATCCTGTAAGTTTCAGAGCTGAAAATGTCCTTGTTAGTCAAAGAACAGCATCACTGCCTGTTCATCACCGCCCACCGATTGGCGCATGTAACATAGGCCTAGTGTTAAACCATTGAGCTACAAAGCAATAAACATGCCACTGAGGATTACAAAATATTGTGTAGTGCCTGGGCTCGACAGCAATGCAACGTGTAAGTAACTGTGTTCACTCTAAAGCCTGATCTGAAATGTAATGATTCATGTAGTCAGATGTTCTTTGTCTGTGTGTAAGTAAATCAGACCAGTGACTAAATATCAACTTGCGTTGTTTCTCTTAGTAGGATGAAAATGATCTGTTATTTAACAGTGATTCAATTCTATAAAGAAAGCTATCAAAGAAAGCTCCCCTTACACTCGTTGAAGCAACGCGCGCTGGAGCTGTCAATCAAACAAACAGAGTTTATCAGTGACTTCTGTTTTATTCAACGAATCTCTTAACTATATCACGTTTGCAATGTTAGTGAAGATGAAAGCATTCGTTAGTGTACAGAAACTGAGTTGCAATGACGCTGCAACCTTTCATGCCACTATCTTGTATAATGCCATAGATCTAAATGTAATGCAACACTTCTCACGGTTAGTTAACCATGAATGCTGTAATTGGAAAAAAACGAGCTAAAAGAGGGCGTAATAATATTTCAAATGGAAAGACATTAGCCAATCACAGCCGTAGGTGTTTACACTGAAGTCTCCTTAAAACGGAGTGTTCAGAGCAGAAAGCTAAAATCAGGGTAGAAAATATGCCTTTTATTTATAAATTATGACAGTTTTTGATGTAAAAAGCATTTTAACATTATAAGTACACCCCAGGAAACATGAAACAATAAAAAAGTATTTTCTTTTTTATATATTCATAACACTCAATTTATTACTCATGAAGTGGCGCAAAATTTCAACACAGATTTAAAGGTTGTCTGTGCAAAACCGAGAAAACTAAGCAACTATTTGCCGTATGCACCATTTGTCATAACATAAACACCTATACATGAATAAAGAGCAATTTAAGGGCTGGGGATTGTTGCTATGAGACTAAGTGTTTGTTTGATTACTTAATGGTGTTGATTGTAGTACAAAACGTCTTGGTTACGGCTGTAACCTTAGTTCCCTGAATAGGGAACGAGACGCTGCGTCACCGCTTTGGGAATGCCTCTGCGTGATTGTGTCGTGAAGCTCATGTGTAATCAGTCCAATAGAGAGACGGAACATATAGGCGGATGACGTCATAGACCCGGAAGGTATAAAGCATACCGGCAAACACACGCCCCTAGCTTCTGAGAAAGACTGAAGCAAGACTCTTGCGGGCATGCGGGGAGTATGGCAGGGTGACGCAGCATCTCGTTCCCTATTCAGGGAACTAAGGTTACAGTCGTAACCAAGACGTTCCCTTTCAAGGGAACTCGCGCTGCGTCACCGCTTTGGGAACGAGAATACCCACGTCCCCATAAGAGCCGAATGCTCGCCTGTGACATTGTCTAGTGGGCGAGCACCCGAGCCCCGGGAGTAGAGTTAATGTCAAGCTCGTAAAAAGTGACAAAGGTATGCAGTGATGATAATCCTGCCGCATCACAAATATCTTGCAGGGAGGCTATTACCTGAGAGGCAGCCATATTCCTGGAAGAGTGGGCAACGGACAGCCAAAGGGGAAGGCTACCCGGCCGCCACCTAAGCAAGTGAATAGCCTCGACTACCCAGTTGCTTCTCCTCTGCTTTGAAGCCGGACCCCCTCTCAAGGGTGGTCCAAAAAGACATACAGTAGTTCTGATTTTCTCCACAGGGCCTCAGCTCTGTGGACATACGCGTCTAGTGCGCGAACAGGCAAAGCAGATAAGTTCTTTCTGGTCTGACATCTGGAACGGATAGAAGGCCTGAATTACTACAGCCCTCACACGATTAGTGAGAACCTAAGAATGTGGCCTGGCCTAGGATGTAGGAAGGCCTTAGCCACACCGGGCGAAATTCCAAACACGAGGGTGCCCCAGAGAGAGCTTGTAAATTCCTCATTCTCTTCAGGGGGATTGCCAAATGATTGTAATAAGAACGAAAAACTTCTCTGAAACTTCTTCCAGCGGCTCAAAGGAGCCTCAGAAGGCAAAGGCCGGCACCCTGGTGTGTATAGCAGGTCTTAACCTCCTGCGCCACAGAGGAAACCAGTAACTTGAGGGTGTCGCCCCAGAGAAACCCCACTCAAAGGATTGTGGTAAGCTACAAAGGCCGCCATGTACACCTTTAGTGTGGAGGGAGCTAACCCAGCGGAGAACCTCTCCTGCAGGAATTCCAGCACCGCGCTCGCAGGGCAGTTAACTGGATCCCACAGGAGATCTCTACACCCTCAGGTGAAGAGTCTCCGCTTCAGCGTACCGTCTCCTCGTGGAGGGAGCTCTAGAGTGTAGGATGGCCTCACAACCTCGGTTGAGAGACCAGAACTTATGAGCTGGGCCCCCTCAGAGGCCAAGCCCACAGTTTCCACAGCTCTGGGCGAGGGTGCAGAATGGCACCGCCCGCCTGAGAGAGAAAGTCCCTCCCAAACGGAATCTTCCAGGGGAGATCCGTCAAGGAGCGACACAATGTTTGAGAACCAGACTCGGGCTGGCCAGAACGGAGCTACTAACAGAAGGAGGGCCCCGTCCTGACGCACTCTCTCTAGAACTCCCGGAAGCAGAGCAATTGGGGGAAATGCATACAGGGGCAGCCTTGGCCACCCCTGTACCATAGTGTCCATTCCAGGAGGAGCTGGTGGCGCTAGGGAGAACCACAGCTGACAATGAGTGTTCTCGTGTGTGACAAACGGGTCCACTTTGGCCCTGCCAAATTCTCCCAAAAAGGAGTCTCCACTCCCCAAATGTTTGTTTCCACAAATTGGCCCTAGGTTGAGCGACCACTCATAGTCGCCCCCCCAGCCCGTCAGGGAGGCATCCGTGATCAGAGACGCACGCTGAACCCAAGGACCTTTCCACATAACCAAGGTGCGGGACCACGGCCGCATTGCCTTGACTACGCGAGAAAGGGTTCCCCTCTGGGAAATCCCTTGGTCTTAGGCCACCACTGTCTCCATTATAAAAGACGGTGAGTGACCAGTCTGCCAGGAAGTGCTTCAACCTTAAGCACCGCCAACATTCCCAGGCGATTATGTGCCACGAATGCCGACAGCCCTGCCATAAGCCCTGGGCTGAGCGACTACTTATGGTTACTCGGGCGGGGTTGGTGGATCGACCCTCTAAGAGTACCAGCCCCTCAGGACTGCACTAGAGGGCGCTCTGATTTTGCTGCGCCCAGTGTGAGGAGCTCGTACTCTGTGTGCTTTTACTGTTCCAGAGCTTATATCGGGCAGCCAAAAATGCCTGCACGAAAGCCATAGTGTGCGGGCATGCGAAGGCCTAGCCCGCCGCTGAGTACACTTTGTAGCATTACTTGTATAGTATGTATATCTATATATATATAAACACAATATTAATGCAGCGCTAAATGACTAAGAGCAAAGGTGGGGCTTAGCACGATTCCTTTTTTTGAATTAAACAGTGAAAATATGGGCTGTTTCCACGATCTCGACACCTCAGTGTGGGGATCTGTGAAAAACAGCAAGCCCCGTGGAGGCTGAGCAGGACACTGACAGAAAGTGCTCATAAGCCTGCTTTTAACTGAGGCGCACTCCTGATCTGGCCTTTATTATACTTCGTCATTTTTTTTTATTTTATAGATATATATATATTTTTTGCCCAGAGCTCTGCTCAGAACCTCCAAGAGCTCCTTACTAGCAGGTGTTTGAAGTGGCGAGTCTTAAACCCCTGCAACAATGCTACAGACATTCACCTCCTCAGAGCTGGCCCGTCTCTAACCCCTCTGATAAGTCCGTTTGTGAACCCGCAACAAAAACTCTCAGAGGCAAATCCTCAAAATGCTTGCGGCCGACCCCCTCGAGAGCCGACTGCGTGTGCTGTTCTCCTAACAAACACCGCACATCAAATGTGTATGCCCACTAGAGAAGCAAACGAGAGCAGGGAAAACACACTTTCAGTAACACTGTTTCTCGCCACAGTGTCTCTCTTTTAGTGTGTCAGTAAGTGTTGCAAACTTGTTATAAGAAAACAAAAAAAAGTCTGAACTCAGACACAAACACAGAGCTGACAAGGACAATGTTACACAGAGCGCTTGCTGAAGGCAACAGAAGCTAGGGGCGTGTGTTTGCCGGTATGCTTTATACCTTCCGGGTCTATGACGTCACCCGCCTATACATTCCGTCTCTCTATTGGACTGATTACACATGAGCTTCACGATGCAATCACGCAGAGGCATTCCCAAAGCGGTGACGCAGCGCAAGTTTCCTTGAAAGGGAACCCCATTTACTGGCGTGAATATTGGAGCTCATAGCCCTGTATTATATGACGGCTATGTATAAGTGATTTTTTAGTAAAGAAAGAATATCTCTCTTTGTTTTATTAATACTCTGGGGGTAAACATCCCATTTTTGTAGTTTGCAGAACAGGCTGCTTGAGCTTTTTAAAAAATTCATAATTCTAAATTTAGCTACAAGAATGTCCCAGTGTTTTCATTTAAAATCCTTTAAAGATCACCCACAAATATGACACAGTAGAAATCTCTTCCTCTATGCATGTGATTCTCTCCATTCTTGTGCATGCTAAATTGCATTTGCACACTTGGATGCATTTGATGCCGCAAAAGGGAGATTGGCAGGCAGATTCATTACTGAATGTGATAGGATAAATGTGCCGATGTCACACAATGTGACCTTTTGTTGGAAAATCTGATATTACAATCTGTTCTTGACATTGATTTGTGTTGCTTTGCCTCTCTTAGTAGAACATATGACTGATCCTGCTCTTGAGTACTCGTGTGTATTAATATGATAAAGCAGCATTTGCTAGAAGGCTACGTGTCAAAGTTAAAGTAAAATGATGAGCTGTTTTTTTGTGGGCTATGTAAGGAAAAAGACAATTTCGCCAATAAAGGCCAAATTCGAGTCAGGGTCATTCTGGTCTTCTCTGATTGACAGCTAGTATGTATAGCTCACATACACATACTGTACACATACTGTACATGCATATCATCATCACTGTTTTTTGCATATACTGTACTGCAGAGTAGTACTGCAAAGAGTAGTTTGCATAAATTATTCATGCCGTGGGGAAGGTTTGGAACCACAATCCTGCCTCATCACAGATATCTCATTATTACACACATCATAAGGTATATGTACAATTTGATTGTGCTGTCATTGTTGTTGTACAGTTAATTATTCAGCTATAGATCAAGCTATAAAAAAAGAGTAACGCCCGTTGCACACATACTCCGTCTGCAGTGCGTATGCGGTGCGTGTTGCAGTGTGTATTCGGTGCCGGAGCAGCACGAGCTGTTGTGTTTTCTGCGTTTGCAGTGCGCAACTGATCCGCTGTTATATCCCACAAACACAGCATTTATTATTAATTTTTTATTTCAAATCAAAAAGTTGACTGACATGGCTCACCAGAATTGCAAATCTCTTTGTTAACACTTTCATGGATGTCAGGTTTTAACATAGCCTACTACATTTAAACGTTTATTTACTTCATTAATTCATATTTACATAGCCTATACTTTAGATGTAGCTTACACAAGTGGCAAAACATTTAAACATAGGTTATAGCCTAAAATCACAAACATTTTAAATTAGAAACTTACAATAGGCTATTCAAAAACAGCCGACTCTCGTCTTTTCTTTCGTTTTTAAACCCTTTTAAAATGAATCCTGCAGATCATAAAGAACTTTATTTTTTAATCAACAAGAAAGGAAGAGTGCTATCCATTATGTCATTTTTTTTTTACCTAAATGTCAGGTAAGGTGTCGTTTCCATTCCTTGCTTTACCCAAAAAAAGAGAAAAAAAGCCATGTTTAGACTTAGTAACAAGTAGACTTTAAATTATATGCATCTGTGGTGAAATTACTATGATTTTCGCATCAGTACATGTTTATTTTAATGCGAACAACATTCTGTCACTTTAATGCAGCAGTGCAGCACAGCAAAATATAGACTAGGTATAGAAACGATCGCCGCACTGCTGCTGACGCACCGCACCTGCATTGACTGACGGACAGCATCCGCGTGCAGTGTGAAAGCTGTAATCCGTTAACATGGGTACGGAAAAAAATACGCACTGCATACGTAGTAGGTGTGAAACGGGCGTTAACATTGGCTCTACTCCAAAACCTAGTGAGCTGCTGCACAGCAAAACTGTGTGTTTATGAATACAATTTACAAATGCGGACCTGCTCTTACATTAAAATAAGGTAAATAGAATTTGAACATGAAAAAAGTATCAAAAATACCAAAAAGTAAGCAAAGAGGCAGCATAATTAAATTGCCTACTACTTGGAACAGCCTTACTGTTTTAACGCCTTAAAATATACACTTTGTAATTATCATGATGAATTAGAAAGCAGGCACAGAATAGAGATCCACCCACTCAAAAATATCTGTTCACAAGAGCTCTCACCAAAGCCAAATGAAATGGTGAAATGAAAAACAACAATGGTGTCTGACTGACACTTAATCGTTCTTCATACACTGTGTCTATTGCATGTGTCAAATGGGTACTGGGCAGTTCAGTGCTGAAATGGCATGACTCGAAGGCATCCACATGAAGGATGTCAGAAAGCACCAAGGGGAACCTTGACAGTTTTCCTGGGAGACAGTGGTATTTACAGGCCTGTAAGGTGGTGTGAGTGATTGCTGCAGATCATGTGACCTCAGGCTGGGCGGTGATCAAGGATCAGTGATTTCAGGGTTAAGAGCCATCCAGCTACCAGAGAGACTGACGCTCCACTGAATTCACTAGGACATGTGACTCTGAGAGAGTCTGGGAAAGCTGATAAGACACGGCCCCAGCGAAAGCCGCGCTACATCCGACACATCCACTTCCCTTTTGCTTGCTTTGGCTCTGGTTCAAGCCAACGCTAACTCTTTCATTCCATCTTTCTCCCATTACCTCCACCTCTGGCTTCACAAGTCCTTTGTTTTTATCTCTCTCCTTTCTCTGATAAAGTCAAGCCCAGAGGCAGCTGCTTGCAGTATCATAGCATTTGTTGGGTGGTATCAGACTATGGGCCAGATTTACTAAATAGGGCAAAATTAGCGTCAGAGACCGTAATCCCATAAAAGCGTTGATGGAAGTGTAAAATTCTGCACGTGATCTACTGACGATGTGCAAATTCAATATTGACTAACACAATATTGACTAACGTGCCATAATGACTAACACAATCTATCAAGAGCAGGCAAAGTAGCGTCTGCTTTCTTTTTAGGACCATTAAATAATGGCGCAAACCTTAGTAAATCACCTTGCATGATGCATTTAAATACTCTCCTCCCATTTTGTGTCTGAAAGGAAACTCTTATAAATGCAAAAGGTCAGCCGCAAAAATGACTGTGTCTACGCCTTTTCAGCGCTAATTTTTCACTGCGTGTCTTTAGTAAATCCTGATTGATTTTCTTTAACGGTATGTTTATTGCTTGGTACTGTCGATCCCGTTTAGCACCACGAAGGCCTATGATATTTAGCTATTAAATGTCATGCGCGTTCTTCTTCAGTCACAGCAAGGCAAATTCGCAGATCTCTAGTTTGATGAGCCAGCTGTCAATAAAAGTTTTTATTTGACTAACAAGGAAGTTTTCAGCTCTGAAACGTATCTATTCTTATACTACAATGACCTTTTATATATCACATACATTGATTTCTCAATTCATGACCCTTTTGATTATATAAACAAAATATTTTTAGATTAGATTACTGCACCATTTAAAAGGGATACTCCCCCTAAATCATTATTCTCTCATCATTTACTCATCGTCCCAGACTTTCTTTCTTCTGTGGAACAAAAACAGATATTTTTAGAAAAATAATACATCTCCTTGAGTCCATATAATGCAAGTGGATGGGTCCCTGAAATTCTTCTGCTGAACATAAAATAAGATATTTTGAAGAATGTCGGTAACCAAACAATTGAGTTCCATAGTATAGTATTTTTTTTCCCCCATTCTATGGAAGTCAATGTGGTCCCATCAACTGTTTGGTTACCGACATTCTTCAAAAATTCTTCTTTTGTATTCAGCAGAAGAAAGAAATTCATACAGGTTTGGAATAGCTGACGGCGAGTAAAAGACAGAATTTTCATTTTTGAGTGAACAACAGTGATGGTTTTCAAGTTTATAACCTATCGTTTCAAATAATTAAGAATACATTGATTCATCACCTGAAGTCTTGTGGATTACCGCCATGGTCGTTTTGTGTGTATTTTGAGGAATCTGAAGAAAAAAAGTAATGTATATCTGGTACGGTATTTAATATTACTTACAATTTTAATTGTGTAATTTGCAATCAGTACCAGGATGCATTTCTACCCAACACAGTATATGTGTGTGTGTGGCAGTGTGTGGAACATTCAGTCCTGAGCTGTGAGGAAGGATTAACAGAAGACTCACTGCCAGAGATTCAGGGCTCACTACTGTGACCATACACACCAACTGACCACCAGCACTGAAACCCAGCAGAGCAAACACAAAAACTGCCTCCAACCATCCAACTTAAATAAATTCAGGGGTAAAGGACTGAGGCAAGGGCTTCAAAACCTTGGACAAAAGAGATCAGGGCAGAAAAAGGGCAAACTGGCTTTGGGTTCAGACTGACCTACCCATAATGGACCTTCTAAGATACAGAAAAAATAAAATGGATATCTTCTTAAAGAGATAGTTCACCTAAAAAATATTTGTTCATTGTTTATTCAACCTCAAAATGTTCCAAACCCATATAACTATGAATATTATAGAAAGGAGCAGCTCAAACGTTATGCTGGAGAATATGTTCCACTGAACAAATACATTTTTGGCACGAGTGTGACCAAACAATGACAGAATTTTCAATTTTGAATGAACGATCACTTTAACCATGGCCAAAGGTATTTCATCAAATGTTTTTTTGACTGTTCATCCATGAAATGTGTTTGTGTTGGAATACCACCTGTGTGAAAGATTGCTGTATGCTTGTGCCTTATTATAACATCTAATCCTCATTATGCTTCAGCCTCAAAACCAATGCACATTATGTTTCACAAACTATTTGTCTACCTGATGCAAACAAGGACTGTTTACAGATATCTGAACAAATTGTTTTAACATTTATGATACATTTTAACAATAAAAACTGTTTCATCATGCAGCTGATCTTCCCATTTATCGAAACCCTCAGGGTCATTACCCAATGTCAACGTGTCTTCGCTCTCAGAGGGGAGGAGATGGAATCTCTGTGCTCAAATTTAGATGCTATTCCTTCCAAGCACACTCACAACCGTTACAGCATTCCCTGAACACATTCCCTTCTTTGCTCATGTGCCACACAAATGGAATGACTCACAAATAAGCCGTCCTTTCTGTGATATGTTAGATAAGTTCAATAGCTCCGGTGATAGCCGTGGCTTTCCCGTTATGCATCTCTAATGAATAATACATGCAGATTTTTCAGGCTGGTGTCAAGCTTGTTTGATGTATTACACGATAAGCAGCTGATATGAATGTGGCGGTGAATGATGAGGAGGTAAGATGATAGGGGAGAGCATGTGAAACATGTACAGGGCTCCAGATTGCTACCAAATGGGCGATTTTTGCGACCTTTTTTCCTGCTGGTACGAATTCCTTTTGTTAGAAGTCGCACTGGTGTCTACACAACTTCGCCTAATTGATAAGAGCTGCCATTTATGTTGCATATAAGCAGAGGTGGGTAGTAACAAATTACATTTACTTCGTTAAATTTACTTGAGTAAATGTTTTGGGTAACTAGTACTTTTTGAGTATATTTAAAGTTAACTCTTACTCGAGTACATTTCTTGTTTAAAAACTGTACTTTTACTTCATTACATGCGGTGGCGTTCCTCCGCTACTGTCAAATAATGACTTATTCGTAAGTCTCGCGAAATGTGGGAGAGGCGCGGCTTCGCGTGTCGAGACTACACATCATCCGCTTATAGCGCGCGTTTAGTCGGAAGATGATGGCCAAAGCAGAGGAAGATGTGTGTGAGCTACGGGAGGCAGCTCACCCATGGCCTCAAGTACAGTCTTCACAGAATAGTTTCATAATACGATGCATGCTGTGCACCGAAACAAACTGACATCTCAGCAAGTCAGCATAAAAGAATTCCAGCTCTAACCTGAAAAAAACATGTAGCGGTAGCCTAAGTGTCACAATGAAAAAAGGGGAATGTATTTTATTCCTACCTAAAGAATGCATATAAACTTATAAAGATATAAGAACAAAGTATTATGTAAAAAGAACTCTGGTTAGCCCAGCACACCATTAATTTACACTGTTTAACCATTAATCACACACACACACATCTGGTTTACTATCTTTGTGGGGACTCTTCATAGACTTAATGGGTTTTGTACTGTACAAACCGTATTTTCTATCCCCCTACACTGCCCCTGCCCCTAAACCTACCTATTTTTACATTTTCAAAAAAACCTCATTTTGTATGATTTATAAGCTTGTTTCCTCATTGGGACCTCAATTTAGTTCACACGAGTCCCCATGAGTCTGTGTGCAGTCAGGTTGAAGTCCCCACCAGGATAGAAAAATATGAACACACACACACACACTGATTAATGGTTAAACAGTGTGTGTGTGTGTATATATATATATATATATATATATATATATATATATATATATATATATATATATATATATATATATATATATATATATATATGTATGTATGTATGTGGGTGTGTGTGTGTGTGTGTATATATATATATATATATATATATATATATATATATATATATATATATATATATATTAGGGCTGGACTCGATTAAAAAAATTAATCTAATTAATTAGAGGCTTTGTAATTAATTAATCGAAATTAATGAACAGTGAGAAGTAATTTTTTTCACATGGATTTTTAGTATACCATTGAATAATGACTGAATACATAAGCTTAATCAACAAAATTTTGTTTATTTATTTATGTCCAGCGTTTTGCGTTGAAGTGATATTTGAGGCTCGATGCGCAAATTCCTTGTTGCATAGCTTCCACACAACTATGCTCTTGTCGACGCTTCCATCCTTTTGTTTTTTAAAACAAAATTTCCCATCCACGGGGCAAAGCAAAGCAGTCTCGTCAGCTTCTTCGTTCATGTTCACTGTGGTTTGTTGTGTTCAGAAGTCAAGAATGCTAGTTGGTGTTCCAGTATAATTGGCGATTCTATTACACGGAACGTGAAAATAGAGACACCAGCCACCATAGTCACATGTTTACCGGGAGCCAGAGCGCCTGACATCAAAGCAAATTTAAAAGTGCGGGCTAAAGCTAATCGTAAATTATCTAAGATTATTATTCACGTCGGCACTAATGATGTTTGACTTCGTCAGTCGGAGATCACCAAAATTAACATTAAAGAGGTGTGTAAACTCGCAAGTACAATGTCACCGCAGTCTGTTTATCTGGCCCTCCTGTTAAAAGGAGTGATGAAATAGTTAGCAGATTATCATCACTCAATGGCTGGTTGTCTAAGTGGTGTCCACAAAATAACATAGGGTTCATAGACAATTGGAAAAGTTTTTGGGGCAGACCTGACCTGTTGAAGATAGACGGCATTCATCCTACCCGGGCTGGTGCTGCTCTTCTCTCTAGTAATTTGGCACATAGTCTTAGAGCTAAACCTTGACTCACTGGGGCCCAGGTCAGGAAGCAGACAAACTGGCTAAACCAACCGTCTGCTAGCTGTCTCACGTCACCAGAGTCAGCTAAATCCCAGCACATAGAGACGCTTTCACCTAGATATTATCACATAGAGACTGTGTCTGTTCCCGAATCAGTAAATACAAAAACCATCAAAACCATTCAACAGTAAAAATTTAATTGATGTCCAACAAATAAACAACAGATATAATACGGATGAACAATTGATAAATCTCGGTTGCTGAATATTCGATCCCTTTCGCCAAAAACGCTTATTGTTAATGATATGATTATAGATCATAACCTAGATGTGCTGTGTTTGACAGAAACCTGGCTAAAACCTGACGACTACATTACTTTAAATGAGTCCACTCCCAAGATTATTGTTATAAACACGAGCCACATCTGAAAGGAAAAGGAGGTGTTGCTGTAATTTATAATGATATCTTCAGTATTACTCAGAAGTCTAGTTTCAAATATAATTCCTTTGAAGTTTTGGTGCTTTATGTAACATTGTGTAGTGTAAATGATAAATCCTGCTTTGACATTTGTGTTGGCTACTGTATACAGGCCACCAGGGCACAATACAGACTTTATCAAAGAATTTGCTGGTTTTCTATCAGAGTTAGTACTGGCTGCAGATAAAGTACTAATTGTTGGTGATTTTAATATCCATGTTGACAATGAAAAAGCATTGGGATTGGCATTTAAAGACATTCTAAACTCTATTAGAGTTAGACAACACGATCGGGACCCACTCATCGCCTTAATCATACTTTAGATCTAATACTGTCACATGGACTAAATGTTGATACCATTAAAATTCTGCAGCAGAGCGATGACATCTCAGATCATTACCTAATATCATGTATACTTAATTTAGCTAAAGCTGCAAAGCCATCCTCGCTTCAAATATGGCAGGACTATAACCGCTGCGACTAAAGATTGCTTTATACATAATCTTACTCATCAGTTCCATCTCCTCAGCATTACAGATAGCCAAGAGGAACTTGATGTTGCAACAGAAACTACTGACTCTCTCTTTACTAGCACTTTAGACATAGTTGCTCCTCAGCGCTTAAAGAAGATTAAAGCAAATAATCCAACGCCGTGGTACAACGAGCACATTCGGGCCCTTAAAACAGCAGCCAGAAAATGGAGCAGCTGGAAGAAAACAAAACTGGAGGTTTTTCGCAATTTGTGGAAAGAGAGCATGATTGCATACAGAAAGGCCATAAAACTGCTAGATCTGCTTATTTCTCAACTCTTTAGAAGAAAACAAACACAACCCTAGGTATTTATTCGATACAGTGGCTAAATTAACAAAGGATAAAGCTTCAACTTCTGACGTTTGTAAACAACACAGCAGTAATGACTTTATGAACTTCTTTACTAGTAAGATTGATAACATTAGGAATAAAATTATAACCATGCAGCCGTACTACAGTATCACTTCAGACAGAACATTGTAGTCTCACTGAGGAAAAATTACACTCATTCACTGCTATAGGAGGAGAAGAATTGGCTAAACTTGTTAAATCATCAAAATCAACAACATGTATGCTTGACCCTATACCGACTAGGCTATTAAAAGAGATGCTTCCAGAGGTCATAGATCCTCTGCTTAATATTATTAATTCATCCTTGACATTAGGATATGTACCAAAACTTTTAAGTTGGCTGTAATTAAACCACTTATTAAAAACGCAACTTGATCCTAAAGAATTAGTCAATTACAGACCAATCTCGTCTACCGCTTCTATCAAAAATATTAGAAAAGGCGTGTCTTCACAATTATGTTCCTTTTAGAAAGAAATGGTATATGTGAGGATTTCCAGTCAGGATTTAGACCGTATCATAGTACTGAGACTGCTCTAATTAGAGTTACAAATGATTTACTCTTATCATCTGATCGTGGTTGTATCTCTCATTAGTGTTACTCGATCTTAGCGCTGCATTCGATACTATCGATCACAATATTCTTTGAATAGACTCGAAAATTATGTTGGCATTAGTGGAACTGCATTGGCATGGTTTAAATCTTACTTATCTGACCGTTATCAGTTTGTAGCAGTAAATGAAGAGATGTCACACCGATCACAAGTTCAGTATGGAGTACCGCAAGGCTCAGTGTTAGGACCGCTGTTTTCACCCTGTATATGCTACCACTGGGAGATATCATTAGGAAGCATGGCGTTAGTTTTCATTGTTATGCTGATGATACTCAGCTCTATATTTCTTCACACCCTGACGAAACTTACCAATTCACAAGATTAACGGAATGCATAGCTGATATTAAAAATTGGATGAATAGTAATTTCTGCAACTTAATTCAGATAAAACTGAATTTTTAATTATTGGACAGAAAAGCTCCACAAGTAGTGCCCTAGAATACTGTCTAACCTCGATGGCTGCTCTGTCAAGTCCTCGTCACAGTGAGGAACCTGGGTGTGCTCTTTGATACCAATCTTTCGCTTGAAAGCCACGTTTCTAGCATCTGTAAAACTGCATTCTACCATCTTAAAAATATATCTAAATTACGCCACATGCTTTCAATGCAAAATGCTGAACAATTAGTACATGCGCTCATGAGCTCAAGGCTAGATTATTGTAATGCTCTACTGGGTGGTTGCCCTGCTCGCCTAATAAATAAACTCCAGCTGGTCCAAAACGCAGCAGCTCGAGTTCTTACTAGAACCAGGAAGTACGATCATATTAGTCCAGTTCTGTCAACACTGCACTGGCTCCTATTAAACATCGTGATACATTTTAAAATCTTGCTTATTACTTATAAAGCAATAAATGGTTTAGCTCCCAGTACTTAAGCGAGCTCTTAACGATTATACTCCATCACGCCTATTGCGGTCTCTAAACTCTGGCCAGTTGAAAATACCTAGAATATCTAAATCAACTGCAGGCGGTCGATCCTTTTCCTATTTAGCACCTAAACTCTGGAACAGTCTTCCTAGCATTGTTCGGGAAGCAGACACACTCTGTCAGTTTAAATCTAGACTAAAAACACATCTCTTTACTATGGCATACACATAGAACATTTTTAACTTTCTTTATTCAAATCAAATGACTGATTGTTAGGCTGCATTAACTAGGTCAGCCGGAACCGGGAACACTTCCCATAACACCTGATGTACCCGTTACATCATAAAAAGAGTGGCAGCCACACTAATGTGAGTCTCTCTGTTTATCCCGAGGTTTACTGCAGTCGGCCGGATCCAGGCCATATATAATTCTATAAACTATCCAAATTAAACTAGCCAAATCAAATTTTGTTGCAATGTTGTCCTGTTTAACACTGTGAAGCTGCTTTGAAACAATCATCATTGTAAAAGCGCTATATAAATAAAGTTGATTGATTGATTGATTGATTGATTGAATCGGTCCGTCGAAACTCATTCATTAATCTTAATTAACGCGTTAAAGTCCCGGCCCTAATATATATATATAGGGCTGTGCGATAACACAATATTTGATCGTGGACGATCAAAATTACTGCACGATCCACTTTTTCAGAAAAATCGTTGTATCGCCATATAGTGCGCAACACGTTATATCCTTAGCAGTTCGATAGATGGCGCCAGGTTAACAATCTCGTATATGTTGCTTGTAAATTCAGTGAGATTAAGTGACGGAGTCCGTGACAATGGAGGGAAACACGGAGGAGTTGGTTCCTAAAAAAAATGCAACTTCTGTAATATGGAAATAGTTCGGATTTTTGCTCACAGACACAGTGCAAACAGTTATTTGCAAATGTTGCAATGATAAGATTCGCACGACGGATAGCAACACAACAAACCTTTTTAACCACCTCAAGAGAAAGCACCCGAAAGAATATGCAGATAGTCTAATTTTAAAAGGACCCCACGCGAGGACATCACCAGGTACAAACAAGCAGCCAGAAACGACAAGGCTTAAACAAACAACTCTAACGAAATAAACATATCAGAAAGGAGCTCCGTATGAGAGGACGAGCAAGCGCTGGAAAGACGTAACTGATGCCGTGACATTTTACCTGACCAAAGACATGACTCCTATAAAGACTGTGGAAAATGAGGGCTTTAAAAGACCACTTAACGAAATACCCAGACGCAAATATTTCTCCTCCACTGCCATTCCACAGCTTTATTCAGAGTGCCGCTGCAAGATTCAAAATAAAATTCAAAACGTAAAGTTTTTTGCTACAACGGCTGATTTATGGTCTAGCCGTACGTCAGAGCCGTATTTAACCTGCTAACCAGCGCCCCAATTTTTGAAAAAATCTGAAAACGATGAAAATGTCTGCAGCTCTTAAACCCTATGGTCTATATTCATAAATCTGGTCTTATTTTAAACTAGACACTTCAAATAGTGTTACCCAAGAGTCATAATAGCTCAAAGTTGTAAATATACATGTAAGTGACTCGCTTTTTAAAAAAATGTATTATTCACTTAGGGAAAAATTATGAGATTTTAATGTTGAGGTCCTGAAAATAAGCATAATATAAAACTGAATGTCTGATCATGTTTTGATTCAAATTTGGGAATGATTCTCTCAAAAATGTAGCTTCTGTAAGCTTTTATATCAAGAAAAGACTAGGCGTCCTTTCCAAAAGGCCTTTTATTTTAGAACATTTGTAATTGCAAAGAGTAGTTGTTTATTCAAATAAATCTGCAATAAACTGCTGATTATGATTAATTTACAGTTACTGAAAAACTAAATTAACTATTTACAGAATTTTTAAAGTGTAAAAAAACTCATTTAGTTGATAAAAACAGTCTGTCATAGAGCCTGAGCGCTCCACTGCAGTGTTGCGCAATATGACTGGCAGGCGCCTGGCTGCTATGGAGACGGTGACTAGAGGCGTATTCACCAATAATACTTACAAACACAACGTAAGATAATGCCTTGTGATTGGTCCGTCAATCAAACCTTTGCTGGCAAGGCATTGGCTAGGCATTGATTGCCTTTATCCAACGAAAACCATGTGCGCTTTGATTGACAGCTGGCGGAGCGAGTAATGCGCCAACTCTGTATACTGACTCGTCAGAAAGCCTGTGATTGAAGCAGAGAGACCTGGGAGGGTTTAACGTGACAGGAAGAGTCCACAGCACAGGGGAGATCGTCAGAAACGGATTAGAATCACTATTTCATTGAAAATGGACACGATTGATTACTCTAACTCAAAACGCCCAAGCAAACAAAGGAGTATTTTTAGTTTTTTTCCTTATTTTTTCGTTGTTTTGGATTAAAACGTGGGATGCATTTGGAAGGGTGGACTCTTACACGGACATGTATGCGGTTGTTTTTTGGATTCGTCCGATCTTATCTGCACGATAGGAGATGAAAGATGAGTACTGCGTTCATTATGCTAATGTTTAAATAGCTACTGCTACAGCATTTCATTTAACCCTTTCCTCTCTGGTGTATTTATTGCAAAAACGAGTTCAGAACATAAATCTCGAGTGTTTTAGCTTTCAAATGATGCATAGTTTGTGATGGTTGATTGAATAGTTTGTATAAAACAAAAGTGAATAAAAGTGTAGACACGCCCACTTACGTCAACCTCCCCGCCCACGATCCGGTGCGGGTTAACTCAGTCTGACGATTCACTTTATTCATGAGTGGAAGTTGTGCAGTGCGTGTCTAGAAACAACATATTTTCCACAAGACCACACAGGCAAAATAGTCTTCAAAAACCAACTTGAAAAAGAATCAGGATAAAAATCGTGAATCGTGATATCCCCAGAAAAAATCGTGATATGAAATTTTTTACATATCGCCCACCCCTATATATTTATATATATATATATATATATATATATATATATATATATATATATATATATATATATATATATATATATATATATATATATATATATATATATATATATATTATAAGGAGAGGTTGTTTCTAATCAAACAGATCGAAAGTAACTAGTGACTAACTACTTGAGTAGTTTTTTCATCCAATACTTTTTTACTCTTACTCAAGTAACTATTATGATTGTTACTTTTACTTGAGTAAATATTTCCGTAAGTACTTGTACTTTTACTTGAGTACAGATTTTGGCTATTCTACCCATCTCTGCATATAAGGAACATAAAACAGCAAACAAAATCAAAGCGGAAAAGCGCTACTCCGCTGTGGACCGTTTATCAGCTTGGACCAATAAAGGATATCACAGTGCAAACTCAGAACTGGATTACTCGTGGGCTGATCTCAATTACGTGACACCATGTACACAGCTCTGGGAGATCCAGTATGAAAGTGTTTGAATTAGCCGCAGTATTAGTAACATCGCTGCAAGATCAAGTGAAAATCATTCAAATTTAGTGCAGAATTCTCTGTTATAAACCATAGATATCAGATCAAACAGTGCAGGAAATATTGTGTCATGAAAGTTATAGAAAGCTTTTCAGTCCGCAAATCACCAACATTCACCATGGATTTAATGTAGTAATGCTAACTGTAATCATGGTATTGTGGCAGAAATAGTCAAATATTTTTAGGAGCACTTATTGGCTTATTAGCCAATTATATTGAGGTAAGTTGTGTATGATACTATATTGTATCAATGGTATTTGTAATAAGAGTAGAATATTTACATTTTTACCCTCTACAATCTACAAGACAAATATTAAGAAAATACTCGCCACGTTACGTTATCATAGTCATATGTATCATGGGTCACATTTCCCATGATAATAAAATTAATTAAATATTAAATAAATGATTAAATAATAGAGCTGGGTAAATTCTGTCAATTCTCATTTTAACGGACCGATATCGATTCTGTAATCGATTAGTCATCCTGTTTTCAGTTAATGAATGAACTCGATAATTTTGTGCTTTGTTACTATTGATATGAAACAAAGTCTCAGATTTCAAATTATGGCCATTTTATTAAAATATTTTGCAGATGATGCTATGCATGATAATACTATATTCAGTTTCAAATAAATGTTCTCTATTAGATGAGTACTATGATGGACACACATCTAGCCTACACTAGGGATGGGCATTCGATTACATTTTCTTTGTCGATCATCGGGAGAATTAACGATCGACTATCGATTAATCATTAATATTTTTTATAATAAAATTATCTATTTAACTTTTATAATTCAAAAATGCAATAAATACAAAAATACAGCGTGTTTTTCCTCGATGAGACCTTTATTACAAGATCAACTTGTGGCAGACAGACAGTTAAACTATGTTCAGTTAGGCAAACCGAACATATATTTTTCATGTACGTTAATGTTATGCTTCCATAGCTGCGAGGTAACATTTAATTGGGAACCTATGAATTATTTTGTAAATAAAGCATTGTTCTTCACTTCTGTCATAATATTCACTTAAAACAGAATTCACATACAAAAAGAAAATATTGTTTGGCCGACCACCGCCGGTGCTACACAGCCACGTTTGCGCTCTACCACCACAGTGGAGTGGATGTCACGTTCACCGGCACAGACCTAGACCACCGCTGTGGTAAAAAACTGCCACCATCACACATGTTTTGTGCTAAATATAAGCATGATTCTGAATCATGTGACATGATCTCAGACGTGACCGGCCGCAACCTGGTGATAGTCAGTCCAGCCGCCGAAAACACCTGCTCTGAGGGGACTGACGTTACCGGGATGCACAGACCTCCGTGCTAACTTGGCCAGCCCGGGAAACCTTATTCCGTTCACTTTTAGCCAGTCTGTAGATGTGTAATTCAGGGGTGGGGAAGTCTCCCTCAGAAAGTTCTGAAGTTCTGCTTCGATGCCAGCCTCGCACTGAGTGGTATTGCACCCTGGTGGTAAAATGTTTAATTGCTGCCACACAGTGAAATTCATTTAATTGCTGACTCACACTACGCAACGCAACCTGCATAAGAAAAAGAACAAAAATGCATTAGATTAATCGATAACAAATTGACGTGATCGACGAAATTCTTAACGATCAATTATCGATCATCGATTAATCATGCCCATCCCTAGCCTACACACACATAAAAAATAATATCCACATTCACACATAGCCATAGGCTAAATAGTATGTACAAATATACACAGTCAGCTCATTTTCAAAGCTTGTTGTTTAACAGCTCAATTTACACCACAAGGGCATCACAAACTGGGATTCCTTCCATATTTTATACAGAATATTGCATACAATTTTTAAATTAAATGTCAAAATGAAATAAATGTCAAAAAGAAATACAGACATAAAAACACAGACGGACGGACAGACAGATGGATAGACAGACAGACACTGTAGACAGCTAGATATAGATAGACAGATGGATGCAAGCTCTCAATGCTCTAACACTGAAACAATTCAGTCGTGCCCTACGCTCACCTTTAGTTCACCAGTTATATGGGGACTTCTATTTCAAGAGGTGAGAAGAAAGCATTTTGTAGCAGACATGGAGAAGCTCCATGTGTTTCTATATCTGAAACAGTGGGAGCTATTCTAAGTTCGACCCGGAAACACACAAACACGTCATGCCATTCACACCACAGACAAATGAGAGAACATGCTGTCCAGCTTCATAAAGAGGAGAAATAAATGATTAAATCAAGGACGTGGAAGGATAGGGTTGATTGTGTGAGAACATGAGGGAGTGATTGAGTGAAAAAGAGGTGTGGTGAGCCGGGTACATCTGTGGTGGAAGGTTAGATCTGGGACTCAGGGGTGAGGAGACAGAAATAGCTCACTTTAAGGAATGAGAAAGAAACTGGAGCATAGGTCCAATATCCATTAAATCTGAAATGTGGGGACGGTGTGTGTGTGAGTTCGCACAAACACCCAATACATAGATATAAGAGAGGGGTTCCTGAAAATAGCCCTTGGTTGCACTCTCATTTTCTGTGTTCACACATTCAATTTATTCTGGCCACACAAATCGTAGAGTGTAAATGGACACGCACACTTAGAGAGCATATAAGAATGCCTTACACCTATCAAACATGCCAGCAGGGCATCTTAAAGCACACATGAGGAGGATAAACTTGATTGGATCAGGTGCCTAGAGACCATTTGCAAGAGCAAAGACAAGAGCACAGTGGAAAAAAAAAAGATTAAAAGTGATTTCCATTCCTGAGATTCTCATTGCATACGTCTTTGACACGGCTATGCGGCACATTTTACCACACATTTTAAAGACGAGGGAAGCTTATTACTTCCGGCCAACTTCAAAGGGCCGGTCCCGTTTAAAGCCCATTCATGATTTTTCCCATTGAGGAAGGCTAATTCCAAATCCTCCATTTAGAAAGAAGTAGGGAAGACTGTCCTGTTTCACCTCATCACTGAAAACATTTTCCAGGGAAATGGCAGCAAACCAGAAGGAGCTGCTCGGTTGGAGCATGCAATGTTTTTTTTCCTCCATTCAAAACTACGTAAATAAAAGCACATGGTGCTCATTTATCTTAAACGTGTTTAAACTTTGAAAAGAATTCTATTGACTTTGAAAGCTCAGAATCAATCCCAAAGATAACATAATGAGCAATCATAGAATATTCTTTCCGACTTGAATATAAATTTCTCCTTTAAAAGACTTTCAAGGGATAGTTAACTTTAAAATTAAAATACTCATTAAATTGCTTCTTTTTTTTTTGTCTATAAAATGAAAGTCAATGGGGTCAAATTTTTTTAAACTTCTATGTTCCACAGAAGCAAGTCGTAGAGGTTTGGAATTACATGAGGGTGTGTAAATGAAGACATGTTTTTCATTTTGGGTGAACTATTGCTTCAAGTTTAGCTATTAAAGGTATAATTAGCCCAAAAATTAAAATTATCCCATATTTTACGGACGGTAGTCTGTCGGAAGCTAGATATTTTACTTTATAAAATGCTAAATATGGATATTTTTCTTACAAAAGAAGACCACCTACATAATGGATGGATGCTTTTTTTTCTGTTTAATTTTTTTCATTAAAGCTTGGAAGAGCCAGAACATGTTTCAATATAACTCCGATTGTATTCGTCTGAAAGAAGAATGTCATATACACCTAGGATGGCTTGAGGGTAAATCATGGGCTAATATTAATTTTTGATTGAACTATCCCTTTAACATTGAAAAGATTAAAGTTCAGAATACAGAAGGATTGTCCAAGCTTATAAGAGACATTTTTTGAACAACAAAGTCAGACAGATGCACTTCATTTGAAGCTGTTGGTACTATTTTTCTGCTCCGATTAGCACATTAAAAAGATTTGACTCATAATTTTTTTTAAACATAAGGATGTTTTCACATATACTTACATGTAAAAACCATGCATCATTTATCAAAGGAAGGTCAGGCTTTTGTTGTCTCTGTGATCAAAGACTGGTGCTTCAGAAACTAACTACTCAAGTATCTTTATAGGAAGATTTACCAGACTGTCTTTTATGTTGATTAAGTGAATAACTATAGATGCAATCCTGCCAATGGCCAGTTGCCCATCTCACACAATCCATTTTCAGCTGAATATCATAATGTAAGTGAAAAAAGAGCAGCAGTCCTACCTGAGCTCATTGAAGACCCTGTGAATTATTTATAATAAATGTATTGAACTCCTCATGAGACTGTATACCACCAAGAAGCCCAGAATACACTAACAGCAGAGGCCAGAATGGAAGCACAATACTTCTAATATCTGGGTCAGACTTGCTCAAGATCACAGCAGCAAACTTTGCATAAGCCTAGACATGACCATTATACAGTCTTCCTGCTTACAATCACAAAGGACGAGATGCCCACTTTTCCAGTTACAAGAGTTTACACACGCACACGCACACACACACACAAAATCCCCAAATAATTTAATTCCTCCCTGCCTGATAAATTGTAAGAAGATTAAGGTGGCGAAAGTGCAAGGTGTTTTTTTCAATTTATAAAAAAATTCACTTTACAATCAAAACCAAAGAGAAAATGTGAAAATAATATTCACAATAACTGCACTTTTGAAAAAGACAAATAAAATGTGCAATGGTCTTATCCTTCAGCAAAATAAAAAAATGGAAACTTGACAGTTTTACTTGGATTGTTAGGGAGCTAATGCATTTATCACCATGTCTTGTATGGGAATAAATTAATTTAATTGGGTAATACATCTGTAAATCCAAGTTGCAGAGATGTCAGTGCATAAAAATGTGTTTGTGTGGCATAATCCTTTTGAGTTTTTTCTTTTGGTAGCTATTTGTGTGGTCGCTGATTCTCTAAAGAGTAAGTGCTGAATTTGATTAGAATTTAAAAACAGTCTTTCATCAATATCAATCCCTTTTCCACACAGTGAGTATATTAAAGAATATATATGATTTGGTGCAGAAAGAAAGGAGAAACCAGTGACATGCGAGTGAGCCAGAGAGAGAGAGAGAATGAGAGAAAGATGAGATTGTCAGAGTGTGTCGCTGAGATAATATTCAATATACAGTATATAGTCCTAACACCTGCCACCAACCCTGAAGATATTTGCTGTTGAGATATGTGGTTTCACTTTTCTGAAGCACCATGAGGCCAGCCAGGATACTGTATTTGTCTTTAGACTGGGACTATCATACAGCGGATTAAATACGTGTCTTAAAGATTTAGTTTACTCAAAAACAAAAATTATCCCATAATGTACTCACCCTTAAGCCATCCAAGGTATATAGACTTTCTTCTTAATATAACTTATATTAAAAAAATATCCTTGCTCTTCCTAAGCTTAATAATGGGAGTGAATGGTACCATTTTTTTTGAAGCCCAAAAAAGCGCATCCATTTATAAAAGTAATCCATACGGCTCCAGGGGTCAATAAAGGCTTTCTGAAGAAAAGCAATGTTTTTTTTTAAGGAAAATATCCATACTTATAACTTTACAAATGGTAATTTGTAATTTAGGGGTGTGGTCTGAATGTCAGAATGGGAAATAAAGGTGATTTAAGCTATTTTGAGCGTGGCATGGTTGTTGGTGCCAGACGGGTCGGTCTGAGTATTTCACAATCTGCTCAGTTACTGGGATTTTCACGCACAACCAATTCTAGGGTTTACAAAGAATGCTGTGAAAAGGGAAAAACATCCAGTATGCGGCAATCCTGTGGGTGAAAATGCCTTGCTGATTTTAGAGGTCAGAGGAGAATGGGCCGACTGATTCAAGCTGATAGAAGAGCAACATTGACTGAAATAACCACTCGTTACAACCAAGGTATGCAGGCTGGTGGTGGTGGTGTAATGGTGTGGGGGATGTTTTCTTGGCACACTTTAGGCCCCTTAGTGCCAATTGGGCATCGTTTAAATCCCACGGCCTACCTGAGCATTGTTTCTGACCATGTCCATCCCTTTATGACCACCATGTACCCATCCTCTGATGGCTACTTCCAGCAGGATAATGCACCATGTCACAAAGCTCGAATCATTTTAAATTGGTTTCTTGAACATGACAATGAGTTCACTGTACTAAACTGGCCCCCACAGTCACCAGATCTCAACCCAATAGAGCATCTTTGGGATGTGGTGGAACGGGAGCTTCGTGCCCTGGATGTGCGTCCCACAAATCTCCATCAACTGCAAGATGCTATCCTATCAATATGGGCCAACATTTCTAAAGAATGCTTTCAGCACCTTGTTGAATCAATGCCACGTAGAATTAAGGCAGTTCTGAAGGCGAAAGGGGGTCAAACACAGTATTAGTATGATGTTCCTAATAATTATTTAGGGGAGCGTATACATGAATAATATATATGGCATGTTTCCACTCTAGATTTTCACTCCAGCATGCCCACAAATCTAATCCATCTTAATTATCACATAATTGACAGATGTCTTTAAACAATATACTGAGCTGCTGAGGACAATCTAATCCATTTGTACACATCCCTTTATGTCAGTTGCTAAATGAACCATGAAATGTATCACAATACTTTACATAATCATTTTGCGCAAACTATGCAACAATTAGATCAGAGAGCACACTTAAAGTTAAACATGCACACACAGAAAATAAGAAAAACACAATTCTTTTTTATTTCAATTCTGTCTTTTTTTCTCAGAATTGCAAGATATAAACGCGTAATTCTCAGAAAAAGTCAGAATTTTACGTTTTATCAGGAAATTCTTCAACTCAAATTCGCAACTGCAAGTTTATATCACGCAATTCTGAGGTAAAAAGTCGCAACTACTTTTTTTTTTTTCAATGGTGGAAACAAGCTCAGTCTAGTGCCAACTGTTAAACAAAAACAAATCCAGTCCATCGCTGTGACTGGCAAAAACAGCAAATTCTGACCACCAAGCATACATACTTTCCCCCTCTCCATTACCAAAAAATATATTCCTACGCACAACCCAAAAAATGAAAATTTCAAGATTATATACTTTTATTTTTCTATATGGAACAAAATAGGAGATATACTGAAGAACATATATGCAGATCTTTGCCATATGACAGTTTACAGTGACCACCACTTTCAAACTCAAAAAAGTATCATATAGATAGAATTCAGTTTCTACGAGTGGAGATTGTACTTCTGCATATCCGCATCTATAGAAAATCATGAATACAAACCATGTGAAATTGGTGCAATGTGCCAAAGCATCTGATTCATTACCAGTGTTCCCTGATAACCAAACGAAAGCATCAGCAAATTAAATTAGCTCCAGTGTGATGACAGATAGAGCCACATCAGTCACAAACCTTCATTTGCTCTGAGGTATTTTCATTACATCTTGATACAGCTGGATAGCAGTGGCCTGCCAGCTATTGAACCTCACACACACATACATTAAACATACTCATAAACATTCACAAATAGTGAGATCCACCTCCTCAGTGCTCTATTGACAAACTATACCTCCGCAGAGCTGGACAAACATACAGCTGTTTATTAATGGCTGAGATAATCTCATATGTAGGGCATCTGTCTGTCCAACTCCGATAATCTTCAACTCCTCTGGTCAGTCACTTACACAGAGCACCTGCAGTTTAAACCACATCTGACCTCTAACCCAGGCTGTGTAGTCAAAAACATTCACTTTAGAGTCAACACATACTGTAGGCCAAATATGCTGCATTCGTGATCAATCTAAATTCCCACTCATCATTGTTATGTAACTCAGCAATAGTATGTATTACGCAAAACACAAGCACATTTCATATTTTTATGATTAAAATTCACAAGCAAAGATTCAATGTTTACTTACAAATACACTTGCAGCTATGAATAGCAAGGCTTTAAAATATGACCAAAATATTTGCAATGAGGACAAAAAATTGAAAATGTGGTAAAATTGGACCTCATATGGAAAGCTTTGTGCCCGTCCACATGCGGTTGTGTCACATAGCACAGGACAAGCTGTTGTGTCTAATTTTTATGTGAACAAATGACAGGTTAACTTATGTCACATTTTTTCTTTGTTCTTCGCTCAGGAGTGGAAAATAATTCCCAATTTAGCAACAGTATTCTGTTTGCGAACATTCGGATGCCACACATTTTAGTTCTTTTGAATTGGTTATTTTTAAAGGTGCCCTAGAATTGAAAGTTGTAAATACCTTGGCATAGTTAAATAATAAGAGTTCTGCATATGGAACTAACGTACCACGAGTCTCAAACACCAATGTTTCCTCCTTAATATGTAAATCTTGTGATGGAAAGGTCATGAATGTTAATGTTGAGCTCTGTTAATGATCTGCTTGAAAAAGACCACTAAAAAACAGGCAAATCCCAACATAACACAGACGGTGACGTAATCCTCAGGATCATTAGTATTTATGCCTCTAGCTGTTTATCTATAACAGGATACAACACCAATTGAATTCAAAGTTGTTAGTTCGCTCTGACGAAAATATGTGACTTAAACGAGTATTGTGACTATATAAACATGCAATATCATTGACGAAAAATTAAGAGACTAAAATGTAGTTAACTTATATAAATAAAAACTTGAACAAAAAGCACTCTTTGGTTTTGTCGGGGGGAAGAGGAGAGTTCATGCTTGCGGTTGCCAGATTTCAGGATTTTACTTAAACGGATGCAATCTGGCAACCCAAGCTCTCTCTCGCGCGTGCGGATGATCTGAAAACACAGACAAACAAGTAAACTGCATTTCAGCAATCTCCATTTGAGATGTACTGCATAAAGTGTCATTCAGTCGGTCTGTGTTCTGTCAGGAATCGCGAGCCGCTTGTGCTGTTGGCGTTTGCGTTAGCTTAACAACTGCACTTGTGTGAGCTGCTGAAATAAGCCAATCAGATCAGAGCTCAACATTAACATTCATGACCTTTCCAAATAAGGCAAAAACAGACCATTTAATTCTAGCGACAATTTCTAGGGTTGTAAATGGACCTGTAAAACCGTATCTGGGCAATGTTTGCCCTTAAATAAGGCACATACACTCTATCTAGATATCAGAGAACAATTTCACGACTGGTGCTTTTAAAATGGGACTAAAAACGTACCTGTTTAGGAAGTCTTTCAATGTTTAAATTGCTTTGTGTTTTAATATTTATGTTGATTTTTAACTTAATTCTTAATTGCTCAATGCTTTAGCACTTTGAGATTTTCTTTAAAATGTAAAGTGCTTTATAAATAAAATGTATTATTAATATATAAAATATTGTTTCAACTTATTCGAGGGCACCTTTAATGAATAACTCAAAAAGATTTACGAGACAGCATCGAACAAGTTTGAATCAGTCTCACTTATTCAGTGAATCATTTAAAACTGCGAGTCTTTTCGTTTGTAAGAATTTGGCCTATCCATCTTACTTTTAATGAGCAGGTGCAGCCATTTGTAACTCAATTGTACAAGGCTTCTGGAGTCATCCGCTTCCAGTTATCTTAGCTGTCCACAAACAGTTTGATATTGCAAACTGGTATTTGTTATATTTTAATTTATTATCGAATCATAAGCACTTGTGTAGTTTTACTGCTTACTGCACTTTCTTATTCTTTTAGTTATTTATCTATAACTGTTGAATCGGAAGTCTCACATATTCACAGAAAATAGCTTACTTCGGTGTTGCAAAATATGTTGTATAGTACTTTAGGTTCGCGAGAATCCGTTTACTGATTGGTTGTTCATATGTTGTGTAATTAAAGATAAATATTTCCCAAGTTTTGTTATTGTAATCAAATAATGGTTTTCTTAAAACATATTTATATATATCAAATATATAAAAATAAAAAAAAGTTTAACATATGAGGTCTAATTGTAAGGCTGAACGCACTAGAAGTCTGAGTGACATGCTGGAACCTAAACCATCTTAACAGTTTACTATTTATAACACAAAAACAATCGATTGACAACATCAGATTGGAACAAGTTCATATAGAATACATATATAAAACACCGTAGTAGTTTATTCAACTCACAGTAAATCATCACATTCTACATATTAAAATGCCCCTTCATCACACACACACAGCAGGAACTAGTTTAAGTAAGTGAACTAAAGCATTTTTTAACCATCTTTATCAAGCGAATCAGTAATTTGTCAATTAAAAGTAATTTGGCTCCAGAGATGTTTCATTTTAGGAGTCAATGACACCCTACTCATTTATTTTTTCTGGAACCCTGAATAGGATCCAGTCCCCTGTGTTTCACAGCCATGGTGAAAAGAACTGTTCTCTCTAACACTACACCTCCAGAGCTGAAAAACTGAACCAAGAACATAACAATCCACTCATAACTGAGTCATGATGACCTAGGGAGGATTTCACTCAAGAGAGCACTAAAGGTATTTAAGCACGGTCTGTGACCGATCTATACTGTACTATTACTATAATACGAGCAGAAAATAGGTAATATAATATCACTGACAATAATACAAAAATACATTACATTACATACTGAGTTAAATTACTATACTACCAGCAGAGATCTCTCTGGAGTTTTCCCTCTAATAAAGCAACTATCATGGTCCCAAGTGTGCGGTAAAGCTTTATTACTACTATTAGCCAACACCTCTGTGTAAAATATCACAACAAAGGCAATAATCGTTATCATGCATACAATTGATACGTTTTTGATCCATGCAAAAATGCTATACTGGTAATGTAAGGCATGTGCAAGTTGTAAGTGATTTGTGGGCAAGCAATAAAGCACTACTCATGAGAGGCTGACAACACTTATTGCACAGCATGTGATGTAATTTTTAATTTAGTTGCCAGACCTCAGCAGTTCAAACTGACAATATACTTCCACATGAGCAGAGTACCTGTCATTATCAAATAAGACAGAGAAGTTAGCTGGTTCAGCGCACTGCAAGAAAAAGCTCTATGAAGCATTGAATTTCTCAGAAGATGAAAATGCTTTAGAGAAAATCAATCCCATACCAGTAGGTCACAACACTCGTCTCATGAGGGACAATGTATCAGATAAAATCGAAATCTGCGTAAAAAAGAGCTTTCAAGTCTTTTTGTTCACTATTTCCCTCTTTTTTCAACAACTAATTCAATTAGCACAAGACAAAATAAATATTTCCTATGCATTTTTCTCTTAAAAAAGACCCTCCCCCCTATCTACCCATCCCATGGGTACCTTAAGCAGGCGCACAGACGGAAGGAAGGCTGCATGGCACAGTTTCCGTATGGTCCAGTTGAGTGGCCGAGGAGCATCCAGCTGGTTCATCGCTCCCGGCCGGACGTTCCCGCCATCCGGAAAAGGGCCCCACATTGGGGCTGCGATGCACGAGTGGTCTCTGTCCGAAATCCTCTTAACTCATGAAGCATGACCCTCCTCAGCCCCTGCCGCAAAGCCGCGCAACCTGTTTCCCCCCGACACGGAGCCCTTCACCTGCACCCCTCCCTGCCCTCCCTCCCCTCCCCACAGATCCACAGGAATGGGAAAACACCTTCAGACCATACAGGGTGTCCGGGTCCACTTCCACTGGCCACGCAGACCCAACAGTGCCAGAGATGACAGGGAGCATGCGGTCTGAATGAGTGGAGAGAAGCAAAGAGAAGAGGAGCGAAGCTGAGTGGAGGAGAGGAGAGTGGGAAACAGTAGCTGTGATGTAGAGCAGCAGAGCGGCACTGTCTTGAAGAACCCGGAGAGAGAGAGAGAGAGAGAGAGAGAGAGAGAGGGGAGGAAAGAAAAGAGATGGATGGAAGGAAGCAACATGAATGATAGTACGCACTGACAAAGGGAAGGAAAAACAAAAGATTCAGTAGATCATGCTGTAGAATGAGGTTGAGAGTTGCTGCAAAGGCAAAGCACTGGATTTGATGAGGAATAATGGAAAGCAGATGGGGAAAAATGATACATTTTGATTGTTTCATTTTAACACCACATCTTTCTCTTGTTTTAGGTCTTTTGGGTCACAAATGAAAAACTGAGAGGAAAGATTTCCCTGATTCCTTCCCAATGTCTTCTATTTGTACTCCTCTGACCTGTTCTCTTCTATTCCCTCTTTTCTCTTCCTCTGTAGCCCCCTCCTGCTCCTCCATCCCAGCACACTACATCCTCTCCAAACATATGACGCATTGACCATCGAAAGGATAATGGAGTAGAGAGAGAGAGAGAGAGAGAGAGAGAGAGAGAGAGAGCAACACTGGATTGAACTGCTCCCTTCCATTGGATGGGTTTAATAATACAGTGTTTATTATATGGTCTGCCCTTGCCTCTGAAAGGGTGTCAGGGAAAAAAAATCTCCCAAAGGAAGAAGTGTTTAAACAAATAAATGGTGCAGTAGAAATGGAGAGAATGCAGTAGAAGAGTTGGCCATTGTGCATTGCAGTCCATGGCCGGCATCCCTGAGGAACAGATCGTAATAATGAATCTCAGCAATCAATCCCCACTCTCCACAGGCATCACCTGGCCATGCAGATGTGAGAGATGTCACAGAGACCTGGATGGAATACTAAGTACTGCACCGAGTGGGAAGCTCCTCCTCTTCCTGCTTCCTCCTTGGATGCGGGGTTCTCCTGTCACTCAAGGTATCCTGAGACGGTGAGAAGATTATGCAACTCTTCAAGGCAGGGTGTGTATCCATAGCAACCTCCGTTTACCATCGACAGTGGGAGATTGGGTTTATGTGCAGGTATGTGGAAAGAGGATTGTCCTCCAATCAGATCTGACAACACCAGCGAGAAGCTCCCAGAGATACAGAGTGGGATTTAAACAGAGAGGGCATAAAGATACTGTATACATCCTTATCATATGTTACGTGACATCAATAGCCATATGTCGTGTGGAGAGATGTTCTATGCAGTACATTTTTATGTCCCAAAATTTGTCTCAATACATTAGAAAAAATATTAAATCAATGTTACAATTAAGTAAACAATGGAGTGGTTTTATAAATATTTTTTTATTCAATTAAATATATTATTTCACTACTTTGATATTATTTTTGCCAGAATCTTCAATACACTAAAAGCTTCTATATATGTGACCTGTGCTGGCAAAATGAGTCAGAATGCGCAAGGGATAATTTCGAGCTACAGGCAAAACAAGTGAGAAATGTCACAAAAATTAGTTCATTAAGCACTTGTCTAGCGATCCCCAAAACTCCAAATAGCAATTAAACATCTAAAATTATCTTTAATGGACCCTTTTCACAGACTGTGATGATGCGTTTTAATGGTTATTAATTTCGTAAATTAAAAAAAAAAAAAAAAATTATGTACATTTATTTATTATTACATTTATAACACTACTAGTTTGAATTATATTACTTTTGCATCAAATTATGAAAAAACAACTTACCTGCTGTGTGGGTTTCTAATACAGCGTTTATGGGAGTGATGGTAAAAAATAACATATTTCTCTCTTTTCACTGCCGTTATCAATCTCACACCATTTTTTCCTTCTTTTTGAAAGTTGTGAAATCACTATTTTTCATTTGCTATTTGAGCAAATCAGGATACAAAAAAAATATTTAATGTATTCTCTCATTCACCGCTATAAAAGTTAACCCAACTATGACGACTTCCGCTCTGAGAAACCCGGAAATGTGAAAAGGGTCTATTGTACGTTTTCTGGGTGGGGTACCTTTCCTTTGACCATGAAAACGTTCTCACTCGCGCTAACACACAGATCCGACGCATGCGCGCCTCAGACAGCGCGATCCCAATATACACACATGCACAGAATTATTTGAATTATATTACAGTACTTCAAAATATCTGTCTTGGCGAGTATTCACGCAAACATCATGTTATGTCTTATGTGAACGTTTGGTTAACTGTTGTGGAAAAGCTTCTGATGTGTAACATTATTTAATAGGGATTTTTTAATAGAGAATGTAAAAATAACAATAACTCATTCTTGAAAATTTGCTCATTCTGACTCAGCACGGGTCATATATATGCTCAAAAATAATTCAAATTCATCTTCCTGATCAATGTCTTTATTTCCATCCTTCCATCCTGTTAATTTTATAAATAAGTTTACATTTAAAGTTTTTATTATTATTATTTTCCCTTTTATTATTATATTTATTAAATTTCCTTACTAATTGCCATCTTACACACAAGCATATTTATTTAAAAAATAAATATGAAAAGGTACTGCATAACAGGTTATAGCAAAGAAAGATATTGGGCATAAATTTAGATGTAAATAATTGCTCTTTTGTTGTCAATCCTTAGAATAATTATATGCAGCTGATATTTCGGATCAAATTGTTCCTGTAGTTACTAAAAATACTGAGAAAAAAAACAATATAAAAAATCTGTTGATGATGACATTTATGGACGTGACCAGACAAGCCCTAACAAACTATTTCACATGCCAAACCCCTGAACTCTATCAGAGTGTTGATCAGTGAGTGTAGCTTAGGGTAAAAGTCAACCAATCAGCAGCATTTATTTTAACTTTAGCATGCATCACCCAACATCTGCACAACGCAATCAGGACCGTGTCTTCATTATACACACGCACACACAAGCAAGCAGTTCACAGCAGCATCTAATTACATCTTGACCTACACACAAAAGCAATCGCATACTGCTGTTTACATGTCACTACCTTCTCGATGCAAAACAGTGGTATGGAAAAAATGTTTTCCACAGTGTGTTTGTGTATTTTAATCAGTTAATGTGTACGCATGCAAATATTTGATTGTGCGAGTACATGGAAGGTGTTGAATATCCTCAGACATACACCCACAGGCACGGATTCATCTGCCAGTTTCCGGGCAGATCCCATTGTCAGCAGTGATTCAGTGTAAAATATTGCTTGATGGCTAAATAAATGATTAGGGAATTAATAATATATGCTAAACATTTATTTCTAACGAAGAAAATGGCTGTTGATAAAAAAAAAGTGAACTTGTCACGATTCGATACTAAACTCACGATATGATATTTATTGAGATATTTTAAGCCAAAATAAAGAAGAGATTGTTTGTAAATAATAGAAAACAGACTTTAACAAGCATTGCACACCCAGAACTACCAAAACTGTTCTGTTGTCATGTCCAAATGATAAAGATTTACTAAACAATCAGTAGGGCCCTAGAGGGTGCTGCTTTTTTAGTGAAACCTGCAAAGACTAGAGCAAAGCCCCCTTATCATTATTCATAAGGGATGATGGAGTGAGAACTGTCTCTTTAATGAGCTCCGGTTGCAAGCCGTATTAGTTCGGGAGCATGGCAAGCCCTGCCAATTTGAAACAGTCACCGAAGTGAATGTTCCTAGCACACTATATCATCCCTTAATCTCCACTGAGCCCTTTGTGATTTTGCACCCTTGCTGTTTCAATGTCAAAAACATTTTCTATATGCAATTTATTTTGTATGGTCACTATCTTTCTAAACCACATTTCGCTATATAGATTCGTTTAGAATGTATAGAACACATTATAACAATAGAGCAACATTGAATTTGTATCTCTAATGTACCCACCAGAAGCTCTAATTATGTAAAAAGTATGCTTGTTAGAGCAGCAGAGATTCTGTTTATTGTGATGGATGCTGTGCGGTCGTGGGCAGAGAAAATCAAACGCTTCTTGGTCATCACGATAATGAGCCATTTGCTTTCTTTAGTTTTAAAGAACGCTGGTGATTATATGTGACCTGCCTAGTGCACTGGGTGTATCTGACAGGGTGTTTGTGTGTGCTCTATAGTCAATGCTCCACTTAGCAAAGGTTGAAGATATTCCTGATGATGTACTACAACTTCAGGCTTTTCTGTGGAACCTATTTATGTAATACCACACTGTGTAAAATGATTACTGATGTTGTTTGGCTTCATAGTACCATTGTCCCATTTAAGTGAATAATTATCGTGGAAGAAAATAACCTTGGAGGTATGCTCACCACGCTACTTGATGTCAGTTTGAATTATAGATATGGGTTAAATCTGCACCAGAATAGTTTTTGTTGCAATTTTTAAAGCCAGTATTTGTGGGAATGTGTCGCTTGTGTACTTTTGTAGAATCTGTGTGCTTGTTTTATGATAACCTGACATCACAGTCTTTCTATCGATGATCAGTCTCTCTTTATTTCCTCCCTATCTGAACTCTAGGCACTTTATCATATTTCCCCTGCAGCCATTTCATTACCACCCTTTCATTTAAACATCCTAACATTTTCTTTGATATGCTCATTCTTGCTCCATGCACATGACCTCCTCACTTACTCATTTTTATAGATTTTAAATAACTGCAAGCACTAACCAAAATATATGTGTGATGCATCTGTGCAAACACTAGATGGCCATCACATAAAACAAATCCATGCATCTCTTAACTGAGCTGCGTTTTATTAGAGAATCATTTTACTGATCTGGCAGTTGCATATCACTATTTATTCTTAATACCATTAGTATAATTTATTATGCAAATGTGATTTTAGATTGAAGTCCTCTATATTGAAGCTTACAGGGAAACTGCTCCCTCACAAGAAAGTAAAGATTCAGAACAGCATGTTTATTAGCAAAATCTGATATTATTTTGTAAATTAGCACACATGAACCAAAGCAAAAAGCACTGCACAAAGCATTTACTCAAAAAACTATAATATTGTATATTTGAAGTACAATTAGCTTATTTCTTTAGCAAATCCAGTCACATACATTTTGTGCAAATACACAGTGGCATTTTATTGAGCTCTGGCTATACAATACTGTGTCCTGCAAATAAACACAGAATACTTCCACAGGCAAAGCAAAAAAAAGCTAACTATAAATGCTAAATCTAAGTATTTATTTCAAATATTAGTCTTAAATATTAATAAAAATTAAGTCTAAAACATCTAGTATTGTGAATATTTATGCAAACTGCACTGGGTGGAGTTAAAGCTGACACAAATGAAACAGGCAAGTGGCAGAAGAATTGAACTCTTAAAAGAGCTGACAGAAAATCCAATCAAATAGGACAAGCAAAATCATTTATATAAGCTAATATTAATAAAACAATCAGAACAGCATGATTAAGAATAACCAATCCAAAAGAGGAGCCCAAAAGAGGTCACATGACCACAGAAAAGCAGTTAATTCTTTTCTGAAGGGCCTTTTTATATACATAACTAGAAGTGGCCGTAGCCACTTATACCACCACACCATGATCATGAGTTTGCAGACTGCTTGTGTCATTCTCCTCTATCTTCTTCCACCTCCTCACACCACTTTTCTCACTGCTGAAGACTGTCGCTTTTTACACTGAAAAGGTGCTAGCCATCAGTAGCCACACCATACTTTCACAAACAGTTCCTACCCACCCCACACTCCCCTCTCTGAAGCTGAAGTTTCCAACTGATCTACCACCTGCCCTCTGAACTCCGTCCGCTGCTATCAACTACTGGCCATCCCTCCAACTTCCCTTTCTCTCAAACATTCACAACCTCTCAATCTACACTCGAACAAATCATTAATGCATCACTTGTTACAGACACCTTCCTGATCACACCTCGGCTCACTGCTAAAAAGGTAGTGGAAAAAACATACTTGAACAAGCCTTTTTAAAAAGAACAACCTTGTTGGAAGCCAATCAAGCTTCAAATGTGCCACTTCATGGAGACTGACCTGTGCCTGATAAAAGTTGCTTTCAAAGGATACACAACCACGGATGAGTTTGACACATGCGCGGTACAATGAGCTGTTCTATGCGCACCATCCACGCAATCTCAAAAACTGGGCTGCACCCGGACGTCTGCGAACCCTCCTGATGCAGTATACTTTGGGCTTAAAGACTCGTTCCAAATTAAAGAATTACAAATTCCATTCAACATCTCATTCATACATCTTTAAAATTGAATTACCAGACACTTCTTACTAGGGGTGCAACTTTTCTCAGTAAAAAATTATCGAACTGTACTGTTCTCCACCCATGGTTCGGCTCGCACTTGCACCATGGTTCATTTCAAATCTGAATAAGTATCTATAATATGGTTTGTTGAAAAAAACAATGAGTAAAGCAGAAAGACAGAGTTAGGCTAATGTACGTTTCTGTCGATGTATAGCATTCTGGCTTATCAATCCATTACAACAACGGTGATCAAAAAGTGTGGACAAAACAGTCACTCTTGTATGCGAGTACCGTATCCTCAAACATGACCCAGTCATTTACGCCATTGTCACCCAGCACGAGCTCAGGTGAGACCTGTACAGCACACGTTGCTATGTGTTTAAACTGAACTCATTTAAGCCATGCCAATTTAAACATTCAAGAGCGAAAGAGAACTTGTGTGTGCACTCAATATTGAGTTCTCTTTCAAGTCTTGCACTTGAACATGCACAAAAAGTATGTTAACATGCCCGTCTTGGTGACTATCCTAGGAAACATAGTAGGTCATGTCTTAAGTAAAATGTAAACAGTCGAGAAAGAGATGTTCATGTGTAGTATGTACTCCTTCCGTGCATTTCTTAAAGGGAAAGAAGCAATTTCCTGCTGTGTTAATGTTAATGTGTTGATGTTAATCAAACAACAAATGACAAAGAAATCACTCACTGCTCTTGACTGAACAGATTTTGTAACTTCAATAATGATTAATCTTTATTTAATTTATACAGTGAAGATTATAAAATGCAATGTTATTTTTATAATTACTTTATTCTGTACCTGAAAACTACTGTTAGATACCTGAAAAAAATGAAATGCACCATTTATTTTATATGCATCTTTGCTCTATTGTATGTATTTGTTGCTTGTAGCTGGATTATATGCTCTCATTTTCTTTATTTTTTGTTTGACATAGCTAATAACTAATTTCCCAGAACATAGTACATACTGAAACATGATAAAAACCGAACCGTGAGTAAGTTGAACCGTTACACCCTTACACCTCTTACGGGGTTAGGCATCATGGTCAGAGCTCCTTGTCATCCCAACAAGCCCATGTATTCAGCACAACATATCATTACAGGTGACCTTGGTTAACTTTCCTGCATGCACAATTAAACTACTAATGATCCAGAATGTGGCACCTGATCTTCAATCAACCTAAGGGCACTTCACACCATCTTTGCCTCGCTTCACTAGTTACTAGTAGCCGGCTTCTGTAAGTTCAAGTACCTGCCCTGACATTTTTATAAAGTACAGCCACTGCATCTGTAAGCCTCCCCCTAAACCCACTGATCCAAGTCTCACTCACCTCTGTAGTCTGCAGAGTTATAAGCATCAGAATGAGGCAATACGTCTCTTTGTAATACAACTTCTGCTGAACAGGCTGTACTTCAGTTCTAAAAAGATGCTGATTGTTTCTTTGTATAAATCCCCAGCATGCACTGAGATCTACAGTGCTTTCCAAGCCCTAAAGAATTTCTCAGACAGTGTTATGCATCTCTATCAGCATTTGAATTTTGACTTTACTTTATATTTTTCCTTAACAACACAATGCAAGGGCATGCAGTGTGCTTCACTTTTTTTAATGATTCAAAGAAAATGAGTACAAATTATGATTAATACTCAAATTTACAGCACATTAATAATACTTAATAGCATACAAAAATATGTCACTATAATTACATAAAATGTTATGCATTTTTGAGGGAAATGTGGATGGAATAAAAAAGCAGTAATTTAAAAGTATGCGATACTGTGCTTTAAGAACTAATAGCCTACATTCCCAGACCTAACCACTAGAGGGACAGAGTATTTTGTGAACTCTCCTGTTCCCAGTACAGTTCCAGAGATGATAATATGTCAGAAATGGTTGTCTGTAAAGCAGACTACTCAGATGCACATAAAAAACCCCAACAGGAAATCATTTTTTAAATATTTTGAATCAAGCACAAAAAATGTAAGGGAAGTCAAACTGGTTGTTATAAAACATTAAGCATTAATTATGAGCTTTTACATAGAAAATAATAAACCTTAAGTACCCTGACCCTCTTCTTAAAGAGCAAAAACAAACATGTCCACGCTGTTTAGAGCCATATGCTGTAGTGGATGCCCAGGAAAGACTGCTTTTTTTGCCATTAGCACTAAGATATCACATGTTAAAAAGACATTCACTCTAGTCTTTTGGGAATATTTACTGAATACAATTTTGACCAGCCACTTGCAAATTAAAAATGTGGAAATACAAGGACATAGACAGCCAGGACTAAAAAAGGAAAAATCAAGTAGAATATATTTCTGACAAAAACAACAGATGCAGAGGCTTTTCAGTTTGCAAGCTTGAGATGTTTTAAGCATATTTAGTAAGTCACTTTGCATAAGGCCGCCTGCTAAATGGTTTGCATGTAAATGACTGGAATTTACATTTAAGCCGCTGAAAGGCAATTTACAGTAAATTACATCAAAATTTTTGCCAGCATGTGGCAGCCTTATCTGATTCATGTTCAGGAAGCAGCGTTTAGTAGAATAAGCAAAGGAATTTTCACCAGTACCAAATCTGATCATATAACCTTGTTCATTTAAAAACGCCCATCCTAAATGATGATTTACGAGATCAAAGTGCACCTGAGGAACTACAAAATCGGCATTGCTAGTTTAATTTGAAGTATTAAAAAAATAATAGATGAGTTAAGAAGCAGCGGGAAGCTGAGAAGCATTGCAGGCTCAAGCTATTTTCTTCCGCTGCGCCTGTGCCAGATCTGATTTGCGAACTGACGAGTGTGAATATGAAGCCAATTCCCACCTGCCAGTCAGCAAATGGCATTGTATTGCCCACTGTGAAATGGTTCTGAAAAGTATGAATTCATTCAAATCGCATTTCATTCCATGTAAAAATGCTGTTAACAGTACGGTAGATGCTCTTTATGTAAATCCAATGACATGCTTCATTCTAGTGAGAATAAAAGTAATTGCTGTGTATGTGCATGCAGATGTAACAAGAGCGCGTTTTGTATTAGCATGGTTATTTTGTTCTAGAGTACATGAATGTGCACCTGGTATGAATATTAGAGATGTGTGCGAGTGACTCTTTACAATACAGCGCTGTCACTCGTGCTCTTCTAAGCCTGTGATGCTGAGCCTCGTCCTGGAGGCAAGAGGATAATAGCAGCTCTGTGGGGCTATGGAGGAGTCAGGGGATGGAATGAGTCTCCTACTGGGTCTCCTCCCTCTCTCAGGAAGACCTCCACTGGCTGATCTCTCCCTGCTCACCGCCCCATCTGGAGCCATCAAACCCATAGGGTCCAGTGAGCTGCCATCAAAAACCAACCTCTAAACATCAGGCTAAAGTCACAAATCATTAATATACTGTGTTCACATGCTTCATCATATAAAGTGGAACGTAAAAGGGACTCAAGCTTGAAATTAAAAAGTGTAGCCTATATGTTTAGGGTGTGTTTGGATGTGTGTATTAGATCTAATATCACAAGAGTCTCCTTGTAAAGTCAGTGATGGAAAACAAATCATTAAAAATTCACGATGCTGTACCTGAGCAAAAGACTTTGTGTATATTTCCCTCACTACAATGCATTTTTTCTATCACCTAATTTGAACTTGCTCTACATTTAAACCCCTTGAAGAAATCTGCAAAAAAAAAACAGATTTAAATAGAAACATGATTTGACTGATTTATAATCATTTTTAACTAGTGCGGTCATATTCACTTAAAGCTGAAGTCCATAGTTTTTCCTCTTTGTCGCCATCTCTGTTTGAAATCTGCAACTGCAGTTTCTCGCGGAATTATCAACTGTACGCGAGTCGTGCCTCGGCTCAGAACAGCGCATATGAATACAATGTTTTGAGTATAATGTCAATGCGCGTCTGTCAGGAGAAGGGCGGTCAGTCACTGCGCTGGTGTGGATACTGTCATTCAGAATCACAGAATCTACTGTTTGAACGTATGACCAACTTAAGAATGTCATCTGAACAAGTAAGCAGCTAACATCCTAGACCAACTAGGCCTACGTGGGAAAAGCATTACAATAATCATGATGATTAAATCTAATGATCGCTTATCATATCACGTCACAAAATAATGGCTATTTACCATAATGCACGTAGCAAAAAGAGAAAGGCAGAACAAAGGAAACTCCGTAACTTTTACTGTATGAATCAAGCAAAGTGTGCTACTGTTACATAATAACCATTGAAATGTCTGACCATCATTCCGCGTTTTGACAGTTGATCATTCCGCGTTTTGAACCCCTTCAAAGCACTGAGTTAACGCCACCTTTCAAAAGCCCTTTTTATCCTTGCTTTGGCTCGGTGGAAGTCTCTCTTTTTTCTGTAGCCATTTCGAAAGTCCGAAGTCTTTTGCATTTTACAACGGGGAAATCTTCGGAAGTCACTGTCACTGATTGAGGTTTCAACCTTTCTGGATCCGCTATCAAATTGATAAGTTTAATTATATCAAGAACTGTGAGAAAAGACTAAATCTCCACCTCCAACACCCTCACACGCAATATAGCCTACTAGCCGGGACTTCTTATTGATGTGTACAGATGTGACGCAATGTATGCTCGTTGTAAATCGAGCTTAGGTAAGCAGATAGTTTTGAACACTGGCTAGTTATGTACTTGCTCAAAAATTAATTTTTAACCCAAAAAAGTTACGGACTACTGCATAATACATTGAATAAACAAATGTAAAAATAAAACACTACATATATACTTCACTGTATGAATTAAATATTTACTGATTCTTAATAAGGCAAGTTATTCAAGCAAGAGCAGTGAGTGATTTTCTCTTTGTATTTTGCTGTTTGATTAACATTAAATAATATAAATTAAGCAGTCTGTAATGGAAGAGACTGGCACTCATTCATCCAGCCACCGGAGGGAGCCCTCTCCTGAATACTAAATTGGACTCTTGCTCGTTGGTTACTTCCTGTTACACTCCTGTATAAATAGTCAAGCAAGGTCCACTGTTACTTTGCAAAGTATTGCCAGTTACTCACTGCCTTACCAAGCATTTCCTATTGCCTGTTTCATTGCCTTCTTGTTACTGACCTTTTTGCCTACTTTGTTGGATTTTTGCCTTTTGAATTACGCTTTTGCTGTGGTTGCTTGTTTGGACTGTTTACTCATCACTGTTGATTCTGCCTGCTTTAACGACTACGTCTCTGCCTGTTGTCTTGGATTTGGTTGCTGCTTTCTAATAAACTTTCAGCTTTTGGATCCCATCTTGCCTCAATGTCGAGTCCTTCACACCGTCAGTCAAGTTAACCTTATTTTAACTGATAACATTATTATAACTGATTTCCACTCTAATTAAAAATGATGTAACAATTGTGATAAATGTAACCATTTAAAAGAAAAAAATATGTTTTGTTATAGCTTTTGTAGCAAAGGCGCAGTACTACAAACTGTGACGTCACAGGGGGTTGACTGTCTTACCTAAGTTAAACAGATACATCAGTAGAGAGACAGCTGAAGATGGACATGGGAGGACAGAGAGTGAAAGATAAAGACAGAGACAGTGAAAGATGTAGGGCTGTAATCAACTAAAGAAAATCTTGGTCAACTGATGTCCTGAAATTTTTGACTAAAATCGACTAAAAATGACGTCATGAAAAAAAAAAGGTTCAATTAATTAGCTGCATTAATTAGTTTGCAGTACTTGGTAGCCTTGTCTGCCTAAATGAATAATAAATAAACATAAACTAGTAGGCTATTTGCATTATATTAAATCATTTTTGACCTGATTATTTTGCACTGAAATGAGTCTCACACGAATCTGTCGCCTCTGACAGCGTTGCATCACATGCATCATATTTCCGAAAATATAGTAGCCTACTATGTTGTCAATAGGATGTGACGGTGAGGAAATTTTCCCACTGGCTAATCACCAGTAATACCGGTATCACCGACTGGGTTTTCAAATCACTAATTCTATATAACCAGAAGTAATGCACACGGCCGCTCGGGCATAACGGAGCGAAAGCGAGTGGTTTCAATGAATTCCTATGAAAGTTATATGCATGAACTGAAAATGCACCAGTGCACACACACTGTGAATGACAGTTCATCCGTAAATGCGTATTCAAAGTTTCGGTTTTGGAGCGCCAATTCGGGACCGGGTTGCTTGAATTTTGGGTTCATTGGCAAACGCAACAACAATGCACTACAATGACAAACACGCTCAACTAGGCACCTTTACATTTCGCTTTGAAACCAAATCTTCCTAGACCATCTGGTCTTTCTGCTCTTGGCTCTCCTCCTCAGATTCGCAGCTGAGACAAGAATAGATTATTAACTTAAAGCGTTTACTCTTAAACATGAAAGGCACGTCCACTTTATTAAAAAAATGAATATTTATTAAACAAGCCAGATCAAGAGCAGAAACTAAATAAAGTGCATAACTGAAAAATAAAGCATTGATATTAAGCATAAATAATATATAGCAAAGAAGCCGACTTCAATCTGTCTCTCTTCTCCAGTGGGTTGGGCTAATCCAAAAGAAGTGAAAAAAAGGGGGGTTGTTCTGAAGACATACTGTAACCTGTGAAAGAGGGCGCTCTGAAAACACCCCCGTTAGCAGTTAGTGCTTTCCACCTGATGAAATGAACACTGCAAAACTGATCGAATGAACGCGTAAAAATGAACGAAATGAACGCGGCAAAACCTTTTTGGTCGAGCCAGAATGTATCGACTAGGAATCGACTGGGAGATTACAGCCCTAGATAGATGGAAACGGGAAAGCCACAGGGCATCAGAAAACAAAAGGGAGGCAATTATGGCATTGATACTGGGTGTAAATAAAAAGTAGTGGTGGGCATAGATAATTTTTTTTTAAATTTAGATTAATCTCACTGTGATCTTGAAATTAAACTAGATTAATCTAGATTAAAATGGCTCATTTGAATTCTGCCGAAGGCATTTAGAATATGTGTGTTACCCAAATAATGACTGGTGCTTTCACACTTGGTTCGATTGCCTGGACCGTGTTCATATTATATTATTTGGGTCCGAAACCGGGGATGCGTTTGCGTCATCAAAGCAGTAGCTGTTTACCCTCGTTACTTGGTAACGACGTCGAGCGAGAAGGTGGCAGAATGAATAGCATTGTTCACCTAACTTTTATATTTTTGTTTTTGAACAGTTGATCAAGATTGATTTTGTTACCAAAGCTTCAGTACGTAATGGCACTTGAGTCTATCTGCCGCGAATGTACTGCAAATGCTCTAAAGAACGCTGACGACAAGCAGAAATGAGATTTACAGCTCTCTGCTTGCAGTATGTCAGTCACGCTCATCAGGACTCGAGAACGGTTTGCGGGTGCGCACCCGAGTTCGGAAGACAGCGTTCACGCTTGATGTGGTAATTTCACAGCATACACGCAGGTTCGAAGAGTCATTCTCGCTCCCTACATGCAATTCGGCTAGCTATACATCCGTGCTAAAAGATCACAGTGAAAGTCGTCATTGCTTGCGTATATAGACACAGCTCTCAACCCAACTTTGAGAATAGATTAACGACGATATTTTTTTTATCGCCCGATAAGAGTCTCACGTTAACGCAGCACGTTAGTTTTTAACTTTTCCTTCATTGCTTGAGTCCTGAATTTGCCTTGCATAAAACACTGGAGCCCTCAATTGGTGGACTACTTGGTGACAGATATTATAAATGATCTATTACTAGTAACGATGACAGGAACCAAGCAGAAAAATCAAAGAACAGAATTGAAACTACATTAATCCAACAGAGCCAACCAGCCCGTGGCATGACACAAGGTTCCTACACATTTCCCATTTCAAAATTCCATACTTTTCCAGACTCAAATTTCCAAACATTTCTGTATATATATTTTTTTACCATATTTAACATAAATGGTTCATACATTATTTTTGGTATACAGTACTGCAGTGTCGAATGGTGAATTTTTTACCCGGCTATGCTGAGTGACGTGTTCTCTCAAAAATGCACCTGCACGTTGAATGAGTTAACAATACGTTTTGCGTAATAAATATGTATGCCTTAAAATTCAGTCTTGTTAGATAATCACTAAACTTTTGCCATGAAATCACTGCTTCTTTCTTTATTCTTTCTTTTCCCATACTTTTTCAGACTTGGTAATTATTCAAATTAAATTCCATACTTTTCCAAACTGTATAAGAACCCAGGTTGTAGTACTGCAAGATGGCAGCACCCTTGCTACAAAAGCTACAACAAAACAATCCTTTTTCTTTTAAATGGCTACATTTATCATGTTGGCTATATCATTTTGAATTTGGAGTGGAAATCAACTAAATTATGTTAACTTGACTGACTGCTTCATTTCCACTTAATGACACAGACTGTATATTAGCAGGTATAAGACATAACGTACGCATAGATCAAATTAACTGATACATGTGTAATTGCATATCATACTGACCTAATCCAAGCTGTTTACATTAACTTAAATGACTGTGTTTATGTAAACCTTGTGTGTATTTGAAATTGAAAGCGCAATAAGATGTGAAAGAGAACTTAGTTCAGTACTGGCTTTTAGTGTGCATGCTTCGGGTGTCAGAAGAAGACTGGCAAGCCTTTAAAATGCATGCAAATAATAATATTATTAATATTATAAATAAAACACGATATGGCGTAGAAATACACACAAAAGATAATTTCCGGCACTTGCATAAACTATGCCATATTGTGTACATTGACCTCACTTACTGGAAGTGATCATGCACTGTTGTAAATAATGGTGTAAGTAAAAATTATATAAATACTCTTCAATTTCTAACACAAACCGATCGTTTCATGTCTTAAGACATCAATGTGTAGTCACGAGCTGCAGGATTTAATATGGATTTGTATGTGCATGTTTTTTTTACTCTCATTGTTCTCATACTCTCATGTGTTACTATTCACATGCATTATACGGCTGGCACACTGCAGCGGTCGGAGTTAAAAATCTTCATTTGTTTTCTACTGAAGAAACAAAGACACCTATCTCCTGGATGCCCTGGGGGTAAGCAGATAAACATCAAATTTTAATTTTTGGGGTGAACTATCCCTTTAAAGGCTGCGTTGATACGCCACTGAAAAAAAAAAAAAAAAAATCTTTGTAAGAATTTACTCTTAGAAGAAAAAAAGACTCTTCATAGTCTCAGTACTTTTTGTTGTCATCTTCAGAATGTTCCTGTAAAAAGAGCAACATCCTTTCCCTGTAACTGTAACCACTTAATTTCTGCGTCAGCTCAGTCAGGATACCAAGTCTCTGATGACACACATACATGCCCTGAAACTCACAGTAGCACTCCGTCAAGCTAAGGAAAAATATGTTCAGCCTTTAGCAGCCAATTTAAGTCTCAAATAGCACCTTTCACCTCACAGACATGGGTTAAAGAAGAACAAAATAAACTGTAAGGTTGCAATGCAATTAGTGAAGACTGTCTCTCTGCCTTTAGAGTTTCATTAACTCTACAGGCTTGAGTCTGAGTCTGAGGGATATTCATACAGACCGTCCAATGAGATGTCCTCAAATCACAGCATCTCACACAGGTATTCAGTTGGCAGTCAAAGGTGCCGTCATTAAAGGCTTCGTTATTAAATGGTGATGCTTTTTGAGATCAAAACAGCTTTTTTAGAAAGAGAAAGTGATAAAAGAGAAATGTTGTATATAATAGCCCCTAGAAGCAATTCAATAGTGTCAAAGACACAACCAAGGACTAAGACACACAAAGAGGTTAAAGGCACAACAGTGGTCACCAGATTTGGCAGTGGAAAGGAAAAACCTAAAAATGATGTGTGGATCCCTACAGGGACAAATGACTAGAAGCTGGCAGGTCTGGACAAGAGCAAATCCAACAGAAGAAGAGCAGAATCGTTTAATAAATGGCAGTGCAAATATATGACTATGTACAACACTTTGAAAAAAGTTCTCTCATATTATGTGCCATCTCAATGACATTCAAAACTCCAGAATATAAATACGGTGTTTGCTCAGAGCTACAAAAGCCAAAAAGTTTGAGGTAAATATTTGATGTAAATGTTACAGCCCCATAAAACAGCATCCACATAAATAAAAAATTTATTTGGTTATTGCTTTGCTTTATTCTATAAACAGCATTGCTCATCTTAACAGGGGGCTGCACAGACAGTTTTCATGTAGTCCTGAGTTGATGAATTACCACATTTATTGGATCTTCTCTGCAGGCTTTGACTGTGAAGTCTGAGCTATTCTTGCCTCAATCTCCCTCTATCTGAAATTTTGTCGGACTAATAAGAGTTGCAGCGGGATATGAAGGCCACTAATTGGCCACTCTAAATGATACAAGACTTTCTGTCCCGTTGGAGCAGATGAGCTGATTAAGAAATGTAAAAAAAAAGAGTCTGGTACAATTGTTATTTAAATGTGGTGACATTCCTTTTATACTCATTATAAAAATAGCAGTACGCAAATGATTTCCAACAAATATGCAAATATATCTCTGACAATTATTTCCTTAGTTACAGAACTGCAGATGGCCAATCACTAAAACGCATGCACGGACACGCATTTATCTGAGTAGGGATATTCTTATAAACTTATGCTGGTTTTATATAAAATTAGTTATAAATAATATAATATAACCTAGCCCTAAAATAAACTCTTTTTATTATTTTAAATATTTAAAAACCACCTTTTTATATTTAAAAAACACATTTATTAACATTATTTTCATAATTTTTTTACAAATGAGGACATCCTCAAAATAAGGTTAAGTAGGTACCTACACAAAAGTGTAGTATTTAATATCAAAACAAGGATTGCATGTATGTTAAAATTATGGTCAATTACAATAAGACGATAATTATTTACTTTGTTAATGCAAATAACCAATAAAGTTCTAGACTTTGTAAATAAAAATAAAACAATTAAATAAATAAAATAAATGCCACAAGTGCATCATTTGTGTAACATCAAATATTAATGTAGATATGCAGCACATTATAATGTAAAGTATGAAAATGCTATGGATTTGTTTAGGTTACCTTGGTAATCTTGCATTTTCTTCTTGGTTTGGTTCACTTTCACAAGGCAACATTTCCAAAAATGTGTTTATGTCACATGCAGTACAACTGTCCTCTTATTGCTGAGTTTCCTCTGCGTCATCCATCAAGATGATTGACAATTTCGCTCTTATTGTGGCTTTATTTGTAACCATCTAGACACACACAAACACTATACGAATGTAGCTGTCATTTATGCTGTTGAATTATAGACTACATTCGTATTAATACTAGCCTGACTTGTCATTCTTAGATTCTAGTCAGAATATGAGTCTGGTACTGTAAGTAACGTATGTTGATTTGAGCGATGCATAGTTGTCAACAGAACTCAACTGCACACACGCTGGAAGAAGTAGAAGAAGAAAATATGTGTAAACCACTGATCTATATAATGATCCATATAATTTAAGGATACACAGAGTACTTACCAACAGGATCATCATTTTTGAGAGAAATAATAAAGGTGAATGCATATGAACAAGTTCTCCGATTAGGATTAGAACATATTCAACCCGAGCGCTCTTTGGTGACGTGGATGATTACTTTATGTCATCTGTCCATCATCGTATAAAGCCCACCCTGACAATTTGATTAGTTTCGAACAGCTTCTGTTCGAGCATAGTTGCTTCACAACAGAACAAGTCCAGACCGAACTTCCCGACCTCAAACTGTGGCTGCATAAGCTTCATTTGGATACTAATATTAGGAATGTGGTGATGAATTGAGAAAGCAACTTTCCTTTGAGCCTTTGATATGTTCATCATGATATAAGAATATTCTGTAAGTTTCAGAGCTGAAAACGTCCTTGTTAGTCAAAGAAATGCTTTTAGAGCTGGAATCCAATGACGTCATGGGAAGAAGAAACACAACTCAAATGATGATACAAATAGTGAAATTATATTCCTTTCTTGATCTGGGCGTGCGCGCATGTGTGTGTTTGTGTGTGCGCGTGCGGTATGTGCTTATCGACCGATCGGGCGGGCCATGTAATACAGAAATAATATTCCAATCAATCTCAGGTGGATGAGAAATAAATCATTGTGTTTGTTTGATAAAGACGTTTACGAGCCCTGTGATCGAGAGAATCATTCCGGTTGCTGCTTTCAAAACGATCCCTCCCTAATATGAACTGAACTGACAGGGGAGCTGAAGCTCATTAAATATGTAAATCTTATCCAATCCTAGCCGTAGGCGTTTACTTCTAAGTCTCCAGTGCAGCACGCCCATCAAAACCCAGCGTTCAGGAGAAAGCCTCAAAACCAGTGTCGAAAATAGCCTATTACTTATTCATTATGATGTTTTTGAATGTAAAAACCACACAAACGTCATTAGTTGACCTCAGACAACAGTATAAAAAAATATAAAAATTCAGTTCATGACACTTTAATACTGCAGCAAATTCAAACATGCTCTCTCTGGATATTCCAGCACTGCCTAGAGGTTAACTGTGTCAAGACCAGTTCATTTTGACAGCAAATTTTTATTTAGTTTTAGTTATATTTTAGTCACCTGAATTGTTTTTAGTTTTAGTCGACTAGTTTTAGATCTAGTTTTAAATCTACAGTAGAACATCTAATGAGTTTAGTTCAATAGTAATGCTTTAATTGCGCATTTAAACATTACATAACCAAATGTTACTTGAATACATGTCAAAACTGACTGTGTAACTGACAATGGGATGGGCAAACGTGGAGAGCGAGTGGAGACCGGTGATTGTTGTCCTCTCATGAGGAGCTCGAGTTCAGGAAAGGACGAGAGAGGACCAGGCCAGGCCTGGATTTTATGTTGAGTTTTGTTTATGTTTTGTTGTGTGTGTGCGGGCAGTCGTCCGTGAGGGGCTGCCCGCGATTTACTTTCCTTTTGTTTATTCATTGTATTAAAGTATGTTTGAATGTTCGCCGGTTCCCGCCTCCTTCCTTCCCACAACAACGAACTTCGTTACACTGACATTTTTCCATAATTGTGTTTTTGACATTAGAAATACTCGAAAGAGAGCTCAATTAACTTTTTACATCTATATAGTTTTTATAATGTTGTATTTCTGTTTTAGTTTGTATATCAGGTCGAGCTAAAGCTTCAAATAAGTTTAAGTTTATTTTTTTATTTCAGTTAACATTTATTATTTTCCCATTTATTTATTTCAAGTATGGAATATTTTTTATTGGTTTTAGTTAACTATTTTAACCCTGATACTTTATTTAATAATATGTCAAATGCTGTTCTTAGTCTTTCCTCCTGCCTATGAATTAAATGGGAATGAAATTAAATACAGTTTATTGTGTGACCAAAAATGTATAAATAATGTGTGACTTTTAATTATAAACAAGCTCAAAATACAGATTGACTCTTATTTTTAAATGTCTGCGCCTTATTGCAGTTGCTCTATCAAGTTAAGATGAGGGAGATAAAATAAGCATTGTTACAACCGTCTTAACCATATTACTCTAATATCGTAAAGTAAACATAAACAATTACCTGGCATAATGTGCGCTATTCCCTGATTGGGAACCACTCTAAAGCGTAGGAGCCTGTAGAATGCGCAACAGCGAACGCTTTTTCCTGTGGTTAGATCAGCACGTTACAATTCAGATGTGTGCATCTAATACACAGGACAGTTCTGACTGGATCTCTTCCCTAAACGTCCCTCCCTACCATTTTCATCTCGTTTTTATTCGTTGGCAAAAATGACAGCAGATTTTCGTCATAGTTTTTGTCATCCAAAACTGTTTATTTAGTTATCGTCTCGTTTTCGTCAGTGAAAAAAGGTTGTCAACGAAAATTATGATGGGGAAAATGTACACTGGTCAAGACACACGCAAACACTATCAAGGCTTCATAGGTACAGCATTCTTGCACAGAGAAGCGCAATGACACTACATTTTAAGATGAAGAGGGACTCTTGGTTTTCAATTGTGATAACTAATGTGCTCACTCACAGAATCAGAGACTATTGCTATTTATATAGCATATTTCTCGTTATGAATTATAATACCACTTGGTTCGTTGGGTTGGATTGCGCTTACACCTCAAGAGAACCGCCCCTGAGTTCGTTTGCAATAGGGCTGAGACCACCTAGTTCACTGGGAGCGATTGTTTTGGTGCAGATCCGAGCGCGATTGGCGTGTTCACATATGCCTAAACGAACTGACCCAAGGGAGAAAACACACCAGGTTCCGAAACAAACATTCAGGTATGAAAGCACCCTAAATGTAAAAACAGAGGAAATGAGCCTATGAATATCCAATATCTGACAGTAAAAAATGTATATAAATAAAATAAAAAAAAACACTGCAGTCTGGGTCTGACTGTGTGTTTATTGTCACAAATAGGTAATGGGACACAAAATATTTTAATTTACATTAAAATATAAGGAGGTAAAGTATCACATTTCTATGAATCCATAATCAATCAATTTCTGCATTAGAGTTCAAAAAAATTCTACAGATTTAAGTAATAATAACTGCAATTACACTGTGGATAGAGCTATAAATTACCTTTTAACAACAATAATAATGTATCTTGGCACAGCTTACATAATGAATCTATTTTCATAGTATGGCACCCCTGATCCCTAAGCTGAGTGCAACTACGCTAACAGAGAATGAGCAGAGGAAATGCCACACTCTCTTGACATAAATTTTACATTAGTTCCCTGTGCCAAGTGTGTTACCAAGGCAACCTGGCAATTAACGGCTAATAGAAATAGCACAATAAAAGCAGCACTGCACTGTATAAATATAACGGTGTTTATTACAGTTCTCTTATTCCCTTTGACCACTTTAAAGGGGCCATCCACACTGAAATGAATAGATGCATCAATCCTGAGGCACTCCTGCCATTCCGAAATGGGGAATACTAATGTGGAGGGCTGGTTGAGGCAGGAGTCACATGCTTTGCATGTCTTTTTGGTCTCACTGAGGATGATGCTATGGAATAGCCCTGGTATATTTGCACGAGCTGGGGGTAAATACTGCCAAGATAAATTAATCTGCCACAAGTTCACTGATTAGTTGGTTTGCTGGCCGTTACTGATAGATACACCATCATCTGTTTAGAGACAATCTGTTGTGCCAGTGTGTGATGGGATGGGATAAACGGGTTGTTTTAAGGGTACCCAGACTCTTGAGTATAAGCTAAATAATTGTACGCATTAGACTGTCCTATTACAATACAGACACACACATACAGGTATAAGTAAATTATCATATATAGGTGAGTAAAAATCACAAAATTGGCTGAACTGTTCTTTTAGGGTGATTTCACACTAGCACTTTTGGTGCGCACCCGTGTTCAATTGACGTCAACGCTGTCTTCCAAACCCAACCCAATTCTGCATAAAAGAGGCAATCGAACCAAAGGTGAAAGCACTCTTAATATAACAAAGTTCTTGAGCAGTTACAGGAGAGATTACAGAATGAAATAACCACACATAGATTAAAGCAATTTAGGAGGGCTACTATAAAATATGGTCAAGTTTAAATGTGTAATCAAATGCACATCTTCAAAATTGTGATTATAACCATGTATTTTTCTTAAATCATGTTGTGTCTGATACCACTCTAGCAACAGGCTCCCTAGGTCCCTGCAGTGACTGGGATTTGAGAAAAAAAGAGAAGCTTTTATCAGAAATACACACAAGCAGGAGTGTGAACTCATTAATTTACTGAGATGAGTGCTGGGTTCTGTTAGGCTTTTTCAGCTGTCAGAGATTCTCCCTCTCCAGAGGCCAGTTGGCTTCACCAGAGGGAGGACCTTTCCAATTCACACCTGTTATTTCATCTGATGCTGAGGGACTCTGATTTGAGACCCAGGCACCTGGGTTATTCCGCAGTGACACTATGGGTCATGAAAAAAATATTGTGTTGAATAAGACAGAAATAAGCTTTAATATGACTTAAGTCTACACATTGCATATAGATGTCTAATTAAATTCAATGAATTCACGTTAAGCTCAAAATTTTTTTTTTTAAATTGGGTTACAGATATGTTTACATAGACACCTTGTTTGAATCCGAACGTAGTGTTTACATGAGCAATTTATATGTCACAATCTTCAAATCGGAATAGATTTTTTGACATGCGCACACTGAACAAATATAGAGTTTCCCACTGTTTGTGCATACTAACCATCTCTCTTTATTTTCATTGTTTTAAAGAGCCTTAATGTTTATCTATTTCGGGTCCAAATTTAAGAAAATAATGAGCTTAGAGCTGTGCTGCTTTTATTTATCAAGCAGTAAAAACACCCCTTACTGCACTCAAAACAAGGCATCTAGGGATGAAAATCAGAAACAAGGACTGATGGGACATGCTCCACTTCACAGACGATGAGTGAAAGGACAAATTTAGAATGACACGACAGTCATTTAAGACACTTCATTCAACAACAACAGCTCATTCCACGCGCCATATGTCATTACGCCATTTCTACATCATTGCACATGCGTGGTACTTTCCAGTTTCAGTTTTCAGTCCGATCAAGTGTTTACATGTCCTCTCGATCGGATTAGAAAGGTTTAAATCACCCCTTATAATCCGAACGAAAATTTTAATCGGATTTGGCAAATTCATTTCAACTGAATTTCATCAACTGTGCTACTAGTCTGATTACAATCGGATTACTAGTACTTCCAAGAACGCAGCTAGAGAGACACTTATAATAGAAGTTAATTAGGCTAATTCATAAATGGTAAAATACCTTTACAAGTATAACCACAAGAGTGTTAAGATATCATAACTTTAGTGTGAAAAAGGGTATAGATACCTGCCATGAACTGTATAAACATTATGAGAACTGTACAATGCACATAATGCACACATTTTAACGGAAGAATTAAGTGTTTTTATAAAATTATAAGCTTTGAATTTCTGCTTTTAAATCCTGCAAAAATTGTTTTTTGTGGTAATCAACATTATGCTGTAATCAACACAAATGCTGTCGATTGAGCTTTTAAGTCCGGAACATTCCATTAAAGCTATTTTTTAGGTGACAGGATTTTTTAGGAGTGTACGATTTTGACTAAATAAAAAAGCATCTGATCTTTAGTGACATATCTGTAACCGTAGTGAGAAGGTGACTGTAAAACGTGCCAGGCGATATGCATGACAGTTGCTATAACAACCAAAGTAAGGCACATCCGCCAGGCTTAATGCCCTGTGGTGGTAACACAAAATCAGCCCCCCGAGGTTGTACCGGCTCATTCCAAACTCTGATCCACTCCTTTTTCAGTTGCCCAGTGTAATGCTGTTTAAGACTGCCTTAACACCAACTGGGCAGAAGATGGATTTTCTGAATGTTTAGGAACAAGAAAGTCGTAAATCAGTCTTTGTAGTCAAACACAATGGGACACATATCTGGTGACTCCAGGGTAGAATAACTTCAGACTGTGAATAAACAGGGATGTAATAAGTGCACTCTGAATTGTCCACATTTCCAATTTACGCTTAACATTATTAAACCTTAAATCCACAGGGATTTCTGTAGGGCTGAAACAGCATGTAACACACGAAAGTACAAAATATTGATTGGGAATTTCTACACTTTAACCCACTATAGCACCTATCCCCCTTAACACCTCCACTGAGATAAGCCCATTTAAAGAACCAAAGATATATACATGATTCTGTTTCCAAGCTACAGTTGCCAAGGTTTGTATCCACACATTGTCATCAGCCTCCTTTGTTTCAAAACCATGTTATAGAACAAATAGCCTGTTTGAGCATTTGTGTTGGCATGCACATGCTCCTCACTGTTTGCACAACCACTTAGAGCCTAATGTACGGCCTGCCGAGCATGAAAGCAAACATCCTACAAGTTGTGATGTAAAACTGTAAAACTCCTCAAGAGACCCTCTTAGACCTGATACATATTCTATGAAAGTACCTGAACATTAACACAGGCACCTTTAACTGCATTTTCACTCCTACTTGATGAAACTACAGAGCTATTGAAGTACCAGGTTTTGATAGATCACAATTCATAACTCAACACAAGTATTCCCAGAACTTCTTTTTGTTTCTCACATTAATGTCTCCCTAACACATTTTCTGTTTATTTTTCTCTTGGTTCTCCAGCAGGTACATTATGAGAATATCTGTATCAAACTCATCTAAATATCTTACATCTCAAAGTCTAGAGCAAGTGGATAAGGACAGTTTCAAAAGACTATATGTGTCTTCAAGTTGATAAAAGGTGTGATTCAAAAGAAAATCCATATGATACACAAAGTGGAGTCGTATCTATAGCAACATGACCACAAATAATTTCACACCCACCCACCTGAAGATAATAATGTTAATACTAACGTAGTATTTAAAAACAGAGAAGAGACATGAAACACCAAGTAAACACTTACTGAATGGATTTATAATACATATCTTGCCATTTAAATACACTGTGGATGAGAGTAAACTTGCTAAACGATTGTGCCTGTTTTAAATTTAGAGGGCTTTGATATACTCTAATACCAGCTTCTTTAGTCTTTAAACTAGTCCTTTTTTCAGATGTGCATCAAGGCTTCAGAGATTTGTCATTATGTTATGTAAATTTCCCATGTACTGTATTTCCATTTTTTTACATTCATGTATAAATGTCTTTTTTTTACCATTCACATCAGTAAAGAAGGGAAGGTTGTGTGTTACAGTGGCCCCCAAGCCATTGTTTGCATAATATATGTGGGGGAAACAATTAACAGGTGAAAAAAAAAATCTCATAAAGTTTACATAAAATACTGTAAATAGGCTATAAAAAATGTTACTCTGCTACAATTCAACAGCCTATTTGCAGCTGCACTCAGGATCAAGTAGATAGATAATGCCTTCCATTTCTATGACTGCAGCTTTTATCTGTTTGTGTCTAAACATATATGTTTTGGTGTATAGTCCAGGGCTCAACATTAAGGATTTGTTTTTTGCTGGCCACTGCCACAAATAGAATACATTTTTATATTTGCTATATTGATTTTGGCAATGTACTTTTATATTTGCTATCAATATTAAATTTTGCAACACACTTAATACGTTCATAAATACACTTTTGCTAGAAAATTGTCTTACAATGCAAAACATTACTGATTTGTAGTTTTCAACTGATGCTTTCAAAACTATCACTAGTCATTCATGCATTTTTTAACAGAAACATCATTATTTTAACATAGCTAATTAGATAACATTATGCAACAACAATGCAGAATGCCAATATCAGAGAATACCAAATGTTTATATTTGCAAGGCACAAGATAAATTATTGTAAAACGTTGTGGCAGTGCAGCAGCAGCTAAAAAAAGGTAAGTGACTGCGTTGTCAACGGACCAAAATTAAATCCTTTTTGTTGAAACCTGCAGTTTTTTTGATCTACCGACATAAATGATGTTGTATTGTTAATAACTTTCGACTATAAGTCCAAAAACACACAGTAACACACACATTAACTAAGCTATCTTAATGGGGATATTTCATATACTGCGACTAAACATAAACTTTATGTTTTACAAACAAGGATGTCCTCAAAAATAGCTTGTGTCAAATTTAGTTTACTTCAAGGTACAAATGTATCCCGACATATAGGTACACACACACAAAATATAGTGACTTAGGAAAATACAGTATCTATCCCTCTAGCTGTGCAACCAGAGTTTGCACAAAAGTGGCAAAAGAATCTTTGGTGTGTGACAGATGGTTTATAACTCGCTTCAGGGCACACTATGTGCTTAGCAACAACTGACCCACTGAGTTTCCCTTCGTTATTGACTCCAAATCAGCCAAAATGAGATAAAACATCAATGGGTTGGAGTTTTTTTATGCTGGAACTGCCACATGCCTGAAATCTTTGACCGCAGAGATGTGCAAGAAAATTGATTTCTCCCTATCTAAGCATCAACAGCTGCACCTTTCTCTCTCTGCCTATCTAGTCTCACTCCATGCATATGTTCTGTGGACTTGAAAGCAGCATCATCATAAAACCTTTCAATGGCCACAACGTGTTACACGTGCTACCCTGAAACTTTCCACTGGCATCCTCTGAGGCAGAAGGGGACCTTTAGATTCCCACCTGCTTAAGCCAGACTCTTTCCTGCACCCCTCTGTCCATCTCTGTGTGATCCCATGCCCTCGTTCTCTACTCTTCTTCCCTTCCGCCAGCGGTTCCTCCCCTGCACCCACCCTCTTCGCTCCAAATTCAACAAACCGGAGAAGACAGAGCACACACAGATGCTGTTCCACTTCTTACCAATGCTTGCTGTGAGGTCAGTCCTGACCTCTTGGTAGACCCCTGTCTGGAGCTCAGTCTCTTCCAAGACTCGGAGAAGCGCCCTCTGGCGGAGGGGCGTCCGGGCCCCTGCACCTCCTCCCTCGTGGTGCTGACCTTGAAGCCTTCTCTCCTCCCCTCCCACTTTCTTTTATTCATAACTATGAAGGTTCCTTTGACGACTCTGGAACAATAGCCACGGAAACAAGGAACCCTACACTATGATGATTCGTCTTCCTCTAAAACTCTCCTCAAGTGTCAGGGCATCTCTTTCTTGTCCTTTTCTTGAACAGAGAAGCAAAAGAAATGAAGAGAGAGTTTGGATTCTACACCCTGTTGCATGTGGTCCCACAGCTTTAGTCAATGTAGGAGGCTTCAGCCGTCGATAGAATAACACAGAAGGAGAGAGAAAAAAAAAATTTAGCTGGCACAGCCCCGCCTGCAAGGTTCCTCTCTTGGTATCAATCTCCTGATGTCTTCAAACTGAGCGGGCAAAGGCAAAGCGAGTCACTCTGGAACTGAGCTCTCATCCTTACACTCTCTCCCCACCCTCATTCACACACTCTCCCTCCCTTCCTCCCTCCCTCTCAACTTGTTATATCTCCCTCTCTCATCTGCTTCACTGCCAAAGTTCACAGCTCACGTGTCGCCCACTCTCGTCGTACAGCGTTTGTGGAGATTAAAGAGTTATTCAGAACAGAAGGTTTCTACAGGTTCCCCCTCTCTTTCTCCCCTGTGGTCCCACACTGGTTTTAATCGACACAAGAATGCAGGCTTCACATCAGCAGAGCCTCACACACTCTCCAGTACAAAACACTTACTACTTTGTGATTTCAAAGCCTAAAAAAACTTTTATAACAGTTAACATGAAAGGTGATTCACCAAGATCTGTACATCTTAAGAGTCTTTAAGGTACCACAGAGAGGTGACCCCCAGATATTATGTACGTTACCAATTTTTGGTACCAATTTGTGGTAGTAAAGAGTCAGAGACCAGATTTCTTCTCCTTATGAAAACATCTCTGCACTGACATGTGTTCTATGACTGGGGGGGAAACAGACCTACTTTACATAGATAGAAAATGAAGACTGAACTTCCTCCTGCTGAGCTGGTAAAAATACAAATCATAGCAATGAATGTGGAAATTTAAATATTTTGAGTTACATCTAGGCCTACAAATGCAACCACACAAAATCCGAGTAAGAATGTACAATTACTACATGGTGGCATATACTAATAACTGAAGACAAAATTGATTTGTGTAAAAAAAAAACCTGACAAACAATTTATCACATGCATACCTCTAACATATTGTACATTGTAATAAACTCTGTGTAAGACCCACCTACTCATAGTTGCCAAGGTTACCACAAGAAAACACCAGTCCAGCATAGCTGGTGGTTCATTAGCAATCCAGTTTACATTAATGTTTAAAAACTATAAAAGGAAGCAACAATTATAGAATATTTTCTCAGAGATGCGTTTATGACATTTAAAACTACAAATTAAAAATATAAAAAATCTAGATAACTGGGAGAACATTAGTTAAGATGTTTTTTGTTAAATGAGACACTTAAGATTTAATTAGAGCTTAAGGTTCTGGTGATGGCTCATGGATATTCCAGTGGACTTCATCTGATTAGCAATAAGAAAGTAACACGTTTATAAAGGCTTTCCAATGAGTTTAATTAAAAGTTTAAGCGAGAAGACTCTAAGGAGCTGAAAGAAAAATCTCGGCATGTAACCTTGTGTAAAGCCCACAGCACACTGAGTCATCACCCTTGGAAGTAAGTGTGGTATTTTATTAAAAAAGCTGCTTGTTAGATCTGAGAAAACAAATAAGACCAACTTATTTTCTGACCAAAGAACAGTTTGCTGTTGGTTAGCAGAAAAAAACATCTCTAGTTTCTTTTTTTTTAATCAGAAACAAAAATAGGAACAATTAAAAGGAAAATAGAAAGCTAACATTGTTTGGAGTAAGCTTTGACCATGTATGACTAATTCAAAAACTTTTATAGCACAAAAATTCAAAGCATAATTTGTATATAATTCTCAAGGACCATTTCTCCTTCACAGCTTTACTTTTCTTCTTCAGAACAAAATTAAACAGAGCTCTTTAAATTTGCTATTCGATATTACATTGACACTTTGATTAGAATTTTTTTTCAACGCTTACATCTGACTCACTGGGGCCAATCATTCCCCATTATTCACTGTGGTCATTTTATCCATTATGCCCTCTACCAAGTGCTCAGACCAGCAATTTTGTGATAGATAAAATCAATCACAGTTTCCACTGTTTTCCAGAGTTTTCAGTATCAAGTACGTCCAACATTCACACAAGAAAATAAAGATATATATACACCGCTCAGGCATATCATTATGTCCACTGACTGGTGAAGTAAATAACACTGATCATCTCTTCATCACGACACCTATTAGTGAGTGGGATATATTAGGCAGCAAGTGAACATTTTGTCCTCAAAGTTGACGCCGAAAAAAATGTCCAAGTGTAAGGATTTGAGCGAGTTTGACAAGGGCCAAATTGTGATGGCTAGATGACAAAAGTGGTCCAAGGAAGGAACAATGGTGAACCAGGGTCATAGGCGCACAAGGCTCATTGATGCATGTGGGGAGCAAAGGCTGGCTCGTGTGGTCCAATCAAACAGATGAGCTACTGTAGCTTCAAGAAGTTAATGCTGGTTCTGATAGAAAGGTATCAGAATACACAGTGCAGTACAGTTTGTTGCGTATGGGGCTGCATAGCCGCAGACCAGTCCGGGTGCCCATGCTGACCCCTGTCCACCGCCAAAAGTGCCAACGGTGGGCACATGAGATCAGAACTGGAACACGGAGCAATGGAAGAAGGTGGCCTGGTCTGATGAATCACATTTTCTTTTACATCACGTGGATGGCCAGGTGCGTGTGCGTCGCTTACCTGGGGAACACATGGCACCAGGATGCACTTTGGGAAGAAGGCAAGCCGATGGAGGAAGTGTAATGCTGTGGGCAATGTTCTGCTGGGAAACCTTGGGTCCTGCCATTCATGTGGATGTTACTTTGACACATACCAGCTACCTAAGCTTTGTTGCAGACCATGTACAGCCTTTCATGTAAAGCGGTATTCCCTGGTGGCGGTGGCCTCTTTCAGCAGGATAATGCGCCCTGCCACAAAGCAAAAATGGTTCAGGAATAGTTTGAGGAGCACAACGAGTTTGAGATGTTGACTTGCTTTCAAATTTCCCAGATCTCAATACAGTGGAGCATCTGTGGGATGTGCTGAATGGGATGTCTGATCCATGGATGCCCTAGCTTGTAACTTACAGAACATAAAGGTTCTGCTGATAACATCTTGGTGCCATATACCACAGCACACCTTCAGGGGACTAGTGGAGTCTATGCCTTGATGGGTCAGGGCTGTTTTGGTAGTAAAAGTGGGACCAACACAATATTAGGTAATATAATAATATTACAACTCTGCACAGCCTCATGGAACTAGCTGATGATGTGTGATGTCTGCGTGAGCAGGGTGCGCAAAGGTATGAAAAAACTAGTGGTGGGCATAGATAATTTTTTTCAATCTTGATTAATATCACTGTGATTTTGAAATTAAACTAGATTAATCTAGATTAAAATGGCTCATTTGAATTCTGCCGAAGGCATTTTAGAATATGTGTGCTACCCAAATAATGACTGGTGCTTTCACACCTGGTTCGATTGCCTGGACCGAACCCGAGTTCTATTGCTCCCTGGACCGTGTTCATATTATATTTTTGGGTCCGAAACCGGGGTGCGTTTGCATCATCAAAGCAGCAGCTGTATACCCTCTTACTTGGTAACTTTTATATTTTTGTTTTTGAACAGTTGATCAAGATTGATTTTGTTACCAAAGCTTCAGTACGTAATGGCACTTGCGTCTATCTGCCGCGAATGTACTGCAAATGCTCTAAAGAACGCTGACGACAAGCAGAAATGAGATCCACAGCTCTCTGCTTACAGTATGGCAGTCACGCCTGTCAGGACTCGAGTCTGGTTCGCGGGTGCGCACCCGAGTTCGGAAGCCAGCCTTCAGGCTTGATGTGGTAATTTCACAGCATACACGCATGTTCAAAGACTCGTTCTCGCTCCCTACAGTAAAATTCGGCTAGGTAGCTATACATCCGCGCTAAAATATCAAGGTGAAAGACATCATAGCTTGCTAAGTATAGACCCAGCTCCCAACCCAACTTTGAGAATAGATTAACGGCGATATTTTTTTTATCGCCCGATAAGAGTCTCACGTTAACGCAGCACGCTAACGCCGATAACGGCCCACCACTAGAAAAAACATAAATTGATAGGCTATCCTATCATTGCACTCGGACCAAATGCAATGATTGGAATAAAAAAAAATGTGTCCTGAGATTTCCACAGAAGATGTGTACATTTTTTAAATATTTAGATTACTATCATGTTAAAGTAGGCTATATTTGACCCTATGAATCACCCATAGTTCAAACCAGGGTTGCCAGGTCCGTGGTTTTTCCTACACCAAACATTACTTGTAGTGCAAGTCCCATCCAATAATCACAAAGAGCTTTGTGCTTTGCTACCTCTGATAAGAAACAAAGTCCCAGCTTCCAAATTATGTCATTTTTATCACAAAATTCAAACAATAAATGGCATTATGTGACAGACTGTTGTAACGCCCCAGTTCAAGCGGCAGCGCAGAGTGTGAGTCTTTTCTTCCACTTTAATACAAGTTATAGCATGAAAAAACATGCATGAACATCAAAAGGTATGCTGAAAGATACAGTACAACTTACTGAAATGTATCATGTCTCATGTATCCGTTCAACCGGAAAGACGTCAATAAAACAGCTTGTGAACAACATATCACTTATCATTGCATTTACCTCAGAAAAAGTTATCCAATGTACATAATTTGTTAGTTATATAAAAAAAATATTTACTGTTAATTGTATGTTTATGTTTGAATATTTTGCTATGAAGACAAGCGTTTATGAAAACTAATAAATGTGCAACTGGGTTGAGTGTAATTATTATATCTAAAAATAAATAGCATTTGAATATAATAGTTTAGGCTCTGGTGTTTATCTATATTACAGTATTGTACCAAAAGAGTGTGTTTTCTGTATAGTTTACTTTAAAGCACTAGTTGGGAGAGATTTTTTTCATTAAGAATATCAAGATATCGGTATCACTTTGCAGTCCTGAAACTGTAACTGCAGTCTTACCTTCATTTCTGTGCAGAGAGGTTGCAAAACTCTCCTGGCTTGGACTTTTCTTGTCATGGACTCCTGTTCAATAAGGAAAAGACAAAGCATTCACTTTCTAATTAATGAATAATGATTTAAATAATGTTATTTATTTATCACTTATTTAAAATATTAATGCAGGGTTTAAGAAAGCTTAATTTTCAGATCAGTACCTATGAACATCTTTCTTTGAATTTTGAGTAATTCATGACTCCAAAGGATGAGTATAATCACTATATCAGTTTCAGTAAAATCCATAAATCGTAAAAAAAAACAAAAAAACAATTGTCTTAAGCCTAAGAAAAACAGGCTTGACTAAACAGCAAAATTACATCATACACGGCAGGGGTGAGCGTGTGAAGATACCATCCATATCTGTCAGCAAAGTGTGTGTGTAAGCCTGCAATGATGTTGGAGGGACACATAAACGGAGGAAGATATATTTATAATGGTAAGATATTTAAATTTCATTTAATTTGCTCTAATGAAAAGTTGAATAACTATATTATAATAATGACAGAAATCTCTGGAGTATCGTGGGTTAACTGAAAGACATTAACTACTCATCTGATTAAATTACAGTGACAATTTCTCAGAGGCAGCAATAGGCTGTCATTTTAAAGTAACTGATAAATCTGCTCAAGTAAAATATGAAAAAAAGAAGAAAAGGGAGGGGGTGGAGAATTTCCATCATAAATAAACTATGTGCATCACAATATGTGAATAGTGTGTTTGTGTGATCGATTTTATGATGTTACAATTAGTGGGTGAAACCTTAGACAGTTTCAGCCTCAAACAGCACTCCCACACACCAACAGTTTGCTCTCAGAACATCTTAAGCATATAGTAAAGAAAACTAGAAAGCACTCTCTCAATGTGACTGATTTTAGGCTACTACTGTAAGTAATACTTACAGTAAATGTCCATTTGAAAAACCAAGTCATGTTTACAAGGTAACTGTTAAACAATAAAATACAATAAGCACAACTAATCACTTAATTTTTCAGATTAATTGAGTTAAAGATTTAATAGATAGTCAGAATTTTGTTAGAGACCTTGAGTAGCAAGATAAGTGTTGGTTCCGTATATATTTTAAAGGTTACTTTTTTGCCATTAGGATTTTAGAATCAAGAATCAAGAGAGTTCTAATACATGAACCACACCAAACCAGCTCTGAGATGAATCACAACATTCAAAATGCTAAAGTATTTTTTCAAGAAGACAAATCTGTAACACTGTGTACATAACACTTATGGCGCTTTTCCATTACCAGTACCAGCTCAACTCGACTCGCCTCGACTCGGCTCGGCTCGCTTTTCGCTCCGTTTTCCATTACAGATAGTAACTCCACAATAGTACTTGGTCGTCATAGCGACGCCACAGGAAACTGCCATGACATAATCTTCTCTCAATGGATCCTCTATTCGGCAACCAAACAAAGGAAATTCTGCACCTCCTCGTTTGACTCGATTCTTCCGAAGTGCCATAATAGTAAATAACACGCAATCTCTGGACAAACTATTTAAAAATGGCGCAGTTATTCAGGATACTCTCTTCTGGCGCGTGCAATGATGACGCAATGAACAGTGTCGATTCTCTCTGAACAATCAGCAGTCTGCGGTGTATTCACGTCACATTTTAGTATCGCCTCAGCTCGCTCAGAACCTCGCCGGAGGTGGTACGAAAAAAAGTACCTGGAAGCAGGTACAGGTACAACTTTTACACAGTAGAAAACCAAACAATATTGAGTCGAGTCGAGCTGAGCTGGAACTGTGTTGTGGAAAATTGCCATTAGATGCAGTTAAAAACAGATATATTGTGAAAGTAAATTGTAATAATGTTTCTTATTTTATCTGGGAAAATGAATTGATTAGTCTGGGAAAATCAAATGGTGAAATCAAATATTATAAAAACGTAATATTCTGATATAAACAAAGTACTTAAAAATTTGGCATCTGTTTTCCCATGAAGTACCAATGAAAAATCAAGCATAATCAACCTTTGAGCTCACAGTAGTTCTATTTAAAGGTTTACGATTTATGGTTGAAAATCAATACCCCTATAATAAAATAAATATGAGTTTTACATTCAGAACTGTTGTACTCTATTATCAAGATCATTTAAGATATATAACCACTCCTAAAAACAGTCTTTTCTTTGGGCAGAGATCAGTTCTCTGCCAGAATCAAAAGTCAAAATTCCTGCCACACAAGACTACACCTGTGATGGTGCCATCCATTCTTATGTTTTCCTATCATATATAGCTTGTGCCTTCTTTTGAGTGTGCTAATGTGTTATCTGTCAGGCCCCAAAACAAAAAACAGAAAGGAATCGCACTGAAACAAAATGCTTGGCAGAATTTCAGTAATGTATGCAGAGTCTTGTTCCCTACTAAAACTGATTATCATAGGATAGTGTCTATTTTTCAAGCTTCACTACACATGGTTCACTCTCTCGGTCAAGATTAAAGAAGACTTCAGATTGCTCTACTAATTGGTTCTTGATTGTTGAATGATAAAAAGGTTGTGGATGCATTTTTTAGCAGTCTGGAGCCATCAATAATTCAGGCTCCACAACAACAAAGTCAGTAGGTGTGTGTGTGTGTGTGTGTGTGTGTGTAGGGATGTTTGCATAATCCTGAGCAACAAAATACCTGTATAAAAAAATATATATCCAGTTATGAAATCCTAATATACCCTATATATATATATATATATATATATATATATATATATATATATATACATACTGTATTTGCAAGTGTCTGCCTTAAGAAAACTCTGATTGAATTATACAAAAGAGAAGCACAAGAGATTTCTCATTTGAGAGCATATGGTAGAAAGCCTTCTTGCTCTGTGCTCACTACAGTTTCCAACAGATGGTATATGAGTAACAGCTATCATTAATTTACAGTAGCACTAGTCAAACGCATACCACGTTGACCGATTGGCCTCATTATTAATCAGCTTGAAGTTTAATAGATGTAGCCATCTTTTCCAGACCACTAAAATACTAAACACTAAAGAACACTGAAGAAGACCAAAAACTCCACTCATCTCTATCTGTTGACAGAAGTCGACAGCAGACATACACGTGCATGTGACGAAAAATAATGTTCGTTTTAAAAGACAACAGTGTATATCTCTTACCAGTTTGATGAATCTTCTCCTAGTTCTTTCTTTTTCCTCAAGGAGGTCTCTCTTGTTACCCTGTGAAGATTTAATGTTCAGAGTCTCAAGTAGGCGGTGAGGCCAAAAAAAAGGCCAAAAGGCCCTGAATAAAAGTTTTTATGAACAAAAATGTAGCTTTGGTTTAAATTGCACAGGTGATAAAGTCTCTCAGTTGTTGACCTCATGACTCATTTGACAGCAATGGCTCTCCCTTGGGTCTGTTCCCTGCGTTCATGGCATCCAGCAGAATCAGGCATTCCGTGAGCCTAGATCTCCCATATGATGTTCTTGAGTCCGAGTGTCAGAACCCCAACACAACTTTATGTCAGTGGTGTTTGCAAAGTCCTTCAGCATCCATTTTAAGTTAAGCTTCACAAACTGATCTGTAATAGATGGCTCATTGGAAAAAAAGTGTCCGAACTTATAAGTGTCTACAGAGAGAGGGAGAGCGCAGGAAGGAGCGAGTGTATGCCTGTCGTTGCCCTGTCACCAACGTCTGACACACGTCATCAGGGGAGGCACCTGGGCCACAGACATCTGTTTGAGTCTCCCAACGAGACATGGGAGGTGTGGGGACCAGAGGGTGGTAGGGGGGTCTGGGAAGCCGTGTGGGCCAAGGGTAAGTGAGGGGGGCTGGGGTAGCAGTTCCTGCCTGCTTGCTCACAGATGCAGGTTGCTAAGTGAGGGAGCTATAAATGCTCTCTTATTGAGGGGCTAATGATGTCAAATAAAATAAAGCAAACAGTCGGTGGCTAACGAGGACTAATTTAGTGTGCTCTACGTAATGAATTAATGACGAGCACCCCACTGATAGAAATGTTGAGCGCAAGAAATGGCAGGAGACTGTGGACTCCACCGCTCAGTTCAGGGTGCCGCGAATCTACCAATTTCACTGGCAGTTCAGGTCTTCTTCATCTTTTCAGCCTTCCTTCCTTTAATACATTTCTTGTTTAAAGTATTAGAAATAAAAGCTGAGAAGCTTTCAAGTCTGTTGTCGTAATGCCTCTCTCTCTCTGTCTCTCTAATCGTTCTCATTTTCATGGTTTGTCTGCTGTTTGGATTGAGGTGGTCTGGTTTGATTTGGCTTGTCTCTGAGGTTGTCATGGCTAGAAGGATCCGGATGAACAAAACACATTCGCTTCCATGCTGCTCCATCAAAGGGATCTCATGTAAGTGAGAGGAAAAAAGTCTGAAAGACTAGCATGAATATTTGATAGATAAAAAACTTAATGATGATCAAATGCGCAGTAGTGTATGGATTTACATAGTAATTATGAGTACGTTTCTTATGGAAAAATGCTTAAAAAGGCATAGCTCTTATCAAAACGTAACAGGGATAGTTCACCTAAAAATAAAAATTCTGTCATCAACTACTCACCTTCATGTCATTCCATGTGGTATGACTTTCTTTCTTCCATAGAACACTAAAGTAAAGGTTTTGCTGAATTTTAATACAATAAAAGCAGAGACCAGGGCCTGCAAACCCACATAAAAGTAATCCATATGCACTATCAAAACTTGGGAAGTCAAATAAAGCAATTGTTTTGAAAACAGTGTTTCTTGAGCGACATGAGGGTGAGTAAATTATGCCAGAAGTTTCCTTTTCGGGTGAACTACTCTTTTAAAAACTGTGTTAAAGAAAGTTACAATGTTATTGAAGAAAAATACAGCAGTGAAATGAGCCTTTTAAAATGGCCCAGGGTCAAGCTGAATTCTCTTCTGTGCTTTTATTCTCTCAAATACAGTCCATCAGAAGGCAGGGCCATTTCTAAAAGGTTATTATGAGCAAAGAGTGCAACCAGCCATGGGCATGCTCTATAATAACCATAATGTAATGAGTCAATTAGCAATGGTGGGGAAATGGTGCCAGAGAGAAAGTGAGTGACAGAGAAATAGAAGGGGAGTTGTGATTGGTCCCCCATGGGATGGTTTCAAATTCTCATTTAAGTACCTAACCCAATCAGCACTGAGTGTGGCTGTTTATATCCATCTAAAATCTTTAGCACAATCTGAGAGTTGTGATGATACAGAGAAGTGGCCCCATATGTCTGGACCCATCAAGTCTAAACGGACCATCAGCGATCCAAATAATCCTAAAACGCTCCAAGCAACAAGACACAGAGGTCCATTGCATAGATCGCATGACTGCACATTTGATCCGTACAACCAATACTGCTAGATAGATTTTGTAAATTACATCATAAATACTAAATATATACTAAATATTAGAGATGCACCAATACTAAATTTCTCAGCCGATACCGTTAGCCGATTATTCAGAACGATAACGGCCAATACCAAAAGTTAGATTTTTCTAATGGAAAAGAAACCTCCCAAATAATTCAGTAAACTACACTTTATTGCCAAAAGTATTGGGACACTAGGGCTGGGACGGTATGGATTTTTTTTACCGTGGTTAAAAAGCAAAAATTCCAGCGGTTCAGCAGTAAACCGCTTTAAACCCCCAAACAGCCCCCATCCATCACGATGGAGCGCCACCATCGTGATGCCACGCCTCCTGTTGCGAGTCTTGTTGTGAGTGCAACACACACTAATCCTCTTCTATAGTTAAACTAAAAACTTGGCTCTGTAGATTAAATTGAGAGTATAACTATGCATATATGCTATTTTAAATACTGTAGTCTGGCCTACAATTTTAAAATAATAAACGCTCAAACATCCATTTCATAAGAACGCATGTTTATTTTCCGTCAGTGAAACAACACACTACAGCCTGTAAAACATTTCAATAATTAAATAATTAAATAACTGTTTAAAGAAGACTTGTTTCATAGCCTATATCCCCGCAAAGATGCATCATATGGCGCTCTGCGCTTTGAGATGATTGAGGGACACGAGCTGGATAGACACCTTTGAATATCTACGTTTTCATCTTTTCTCCTGATGTTGCAAAGCAACACTTGTTGTAAAACGTCTGAAGAGCAAATTTGATCATTTACAGGGTCAAGACATTTAGGCTACATATGTTTGATTAGGCTATGCACTGCTAGAGAAAACGAAAGCAACATCGCCGGGTGTCAAATAAACTTGACACGCCTCAAGTCTAATAACAATCACAAACTGTGTTATATAAAATTTCGTCTTCAGTGTTTTTCTACTTTACCACAGTAAAAGATTTGAATGGGTATAATAGACTAAAGCAAACGAAAGGAAGAAACGTTTATAATTCCCTGCGAAAATGAGTGCGACGCGTGTGAAGATTTGGGAAAAGAAACGAGATGTCCAGTGGAATAAAATGGACTAACGTTAGGCCTATTGTTTAAATTCACAGAAATCGGAATATTGGGTGACCAGATCGAAAAACAGAATTAAAAAGCTGGCAAATCTTAAATTGGGCTCAGCCTCCCCCTCTCATTCGGCATGAATCCATAGCCTATGTTTTCATGGCTGCGATGTAACATCTGCAAATTTATTTCCCTTGTAAACAAAGCTTTGTGCTTCACTCCTGTGGTAATAATCACGTAAAACAGCGTTCACATACAAAACACTGGGTCAATAACGAAATTATAGTTTTAAGTAGAAAATAGTATTTATGTAAGTGGAACAACAGCAACTCAGCTACGAAGTGGTAGGCCACATAAAAATCATAGAGCAGAGTCAGTGCATGCTGAGGTGCACAGTGCGCAGAAGTCGCCAACTTTCAGCAGAGTAAATACCTACAGACCTCCAAACTTTCTGTGGCCTTCAGATTAGCTCAAGAACAGTGCGTAGAGAGCTTCATGGAATGGACCAAATGCATTGCAAAGAGAAATTACATCACCAAATGCAAAGCAAAGAGTTGTATGCAGTGGTGTAAAGCACACCACCACTGGACTCTAGAACAGTGGAGATGTGTTCTCTGGAGAGATGAATCATTCTTCTCTGTCTGGCAATCCGATGTACGAGTCTGGGTTTGGCGTTGCCAGGAGAACAGTACTTGCCTGACTGCATTGTGCCAGCAAGTGTTAAGTTTGGTGGAGGGGGGATTATGGTGTGGGGTTGTTTTTAAGGGGTTGGGCTTGGTCTCTTACACTATCTGAAAAAAAGGTACAGTGCTGTCACTGGTGCGGTACCCTAAGGTACAAAAGTGAAAAGGTGCATCTTTGTACCTTACTCACCTCTAAATGGTACATATTAGTACCTTAAAATGTACATATCAGTACTTTAAGAGTGTGTATTAGTATCTTAACGGTACAAATTAGTACCTTTTTGGTTTTGTGTCTTAGGGTACCGCCCCAGTGACAGCAATGTACCTTTTTTTTCTGACAGTGTAGTTCCAGTGAAAGAAACTCAATGCTTCAGCATACCAAGACATGTTGGACAATTTCAAGCTCCCAACTTTGTGAGAACAGTTTGGGGATGGCCCCTTTCTGTTCCGATATGACTGTGCACCAGTGCACCTGTAACCCTGATAGGAGAAAATATCTATTATCTAACTCTTTAACTTGATTCTGCTTCTATGTTTGTGATCAGGCCTTTTAAAGCCGTTAAACTCTGGGAAAGTTTTCAGTGATCTGAAAACTTCGAATTCATTCAAACAGTCCCAAACAGCGCTAATGTAAAGAAGACATTTTGAAGAGCACAATTTTGGTGACATACCGGAGTAGTACAGTAAGCGTGTGAGTGTCTGATGCAACAAACCGTGTATATGCACGCTCTAGATCACTGATTGCACGCTGCTTTCATGTAGACACACAGTATATTCACGTTGTTTCAACACACACTCAGGAAGGATAATGTTTAATGTGTCACGTGTACGTCGTTGTGATTAGTAATCGTAGGTTTATGCAGTCTGATCGGTTGATTTAGGAGTTTTTGGCGTCTGTTGGGTATCACAGCTTGACTCGTCTAAAATGAAAACAATCTTGTTGGTTGTTGTTGCTCAGTACACATACTATACACTGTGAATTCTGTAAAGTTTTTTTATGTAATGTTTTTTTCATGGGTGCTTAGGTGTGTATAATATAATTATATGGACTCCTTATATTTGTTTTTTTGGAATCTCCAATGATCCTTTAAAGCTGGCAGAAAATACAGTTTTGTGGGAATCACCCTTTAATCTGATTGTTTACTTTGGATATAGCAAATTATAACAAAATGAATGTTTAATGAGATAGATGGCATTTTATACATTTCATGATAAGTGTGCAATTAATCGTGATTATTCGTACAACAAAGGTGTGATTAAAAATGTTTTATCTATTGACAGTCCTAATATAAATATTGTTTTTTTTTTTACTGTTTTATTGATTCTGTGATTACATTAGTCATGATATGGATTTCAGTAAGTTGTACTGTATTTTTCAACATACCTTTTAATATTCATGCATGTTTTTCGATATATAACTTGCATTAAAGTGGAAGAGATGACTTATGCTCTGTGCTGCCTGAATTGAGGCACTACAGCAATCTGTCACGTCATATTTAAGAGCATCAAAACAGCTTTTTTTGTTTTAATTTTGTGTAAAATAATATTTTAAAATAGAATTTTAAAGAAGAAACAAAGCACAGTGCTATTTGCTTTTATTGGATGAGAGGTGCGCTAAAAGTAATGTTTAAGTGTAGGACCTGACAACCCTGACTTGAACTACAGGTAATTCATAGGGTCAAATAGAGCCTGCTTTTATGTAGCTATTTTTTAACTGTTAATGCGCTATTGTCGCATTAACTTGCCTTAAGTTCTTCACACACACACAGTATGAGTTGCAAGATTTTTTTTTTTTTTACTATCACGGAAAAAAACTAGAACAATTATATTTTGTTGACTTGTGCACTTACATTATCTCCGTTCAAGATGGCAGTTATTAAACCTCTCATTAAGAAACCACAACTAGATCCAAATTAATTAGCAAATTACAGGACCATTTAAAATATTTAATTTCTGTGTAAAATACTAGAAAAACTGTGTCCGGTCAATGGTGCTCTTACTTACAAGAAAACGATTTCTATGAAAAATTTCAGTCTGAATTCAGTCCCCATCATAGCACAGAAACTACGCTCGTTAAAATTACAAATGACTTACTCTTAGCTGCTGACCAAGGCTGTATCTCAATACTAGTTTTACTTGATCTTGAGCCGCATTCACCATCATAGATCATAAAATACTCTTAGATCATCTACAAAATTACACTGGTATTCAGGGACAGGCATTAAAGTGGTTTAGATCGTATCTATCAGAACGTTACTAATTTGTTTATTTAAACTGTGAAAAATCTAAGATAACGCTGGTAAATTATGGAGTGCCGCAAGGATCTGTGTTAGGCCCTCTGTTATTCTCAATATATATGCTGCCACTTGGTAATATTATAAGAAAACATGGAATTAATTTCCACTGTTATACCGATGATACTCAGTTAAATATTTCAGCACGACCAGATTAAATCTCTAAATTATCCAAGCTGTCAGAGTGTGTTAAAGATATAAAATATTGGATGGCCTGTAATTTTCTCCTATTAAATTCAGATAAGACTAAGGTATTACTTAATGGAGCATATACACAGAATCTCTTAGAATATAATTTGCACTTAGAAGGATATACTGTTACTTCATCCGCTAAAGTTGAAGACCTGGGTGTTATATTAGACAGCAACTTTTCAAATGTTACAAAAACAGCCTTCTTCCACCTCAGAAACATCGCTAAGCTATGGAACATGTTATCTGTCTCTGATGCAGAAAAGTTTGTTCATGGATTCAATGACTCTAGACTTGATAACTGTAATGCATTACTACCTGGCTGTCCTGCATCCTCAGTAAACAAGCTACAATTAGTCCAAAATGCAGCTGCTAGAGTTAAGAAAATATGATCATATAACCCCAATATAACCCATCATGGTATATATTCCCATCACAATCTTTAAGATCACAAAACTCTGGGCTTCTGGTAGTACCTAGTCCACTAAAGGAGGGAGAGCGTTTTGACATTTGGCACCTAAACTATGGAATAGCCTACCTAATAATGTTCAGGGTTCAGACTCACTCCCCCAGTTTAAATCTAGATTAAAGACGCATCTCTTTAGCCAAGCATTCGTATAATGCATCTCATAACCTTCTACTCCTGTTATATCAGTGCACATGATTGTCTTTGCTTAATGCTTTGAACAGCAGCTACGCTAATTATTTTCCTGTTCTGTTTTTATCACGGGACGCCATCTCAAGATAATCCATGAGAGTCTATCAGCTCCAGCCTGGATCCACCCTCTCATAAAGACTGCAGATGACCAACACCTGTGAAGAGACGACTCCAACTCCTGCGAGAACTTCAGATGACACAGCTCTATCATGCTCATTTCTATACCCTAATCATTAACAACATGTATTCTTATTTCACTTATTTCTGTGCCTTAATTTAATCATTATACTGATTAATAAAACATTGTTAGCTAATCTGTGTGCTTTATGTACATTTCTGAAATACATAACGTGTACAAATCACTTTAAAATTGTAATGTAGACACATGAATTTTCTGCGAAGCTGTTTTGAAACAATATGTATTGTGAAAAACGCTATACAAATAAATGTGAATTAAATTAAATTAAATTAAAAAGTAACAAACAATAGCAAAATAAGAACTTACTGTATAAACAAATGACATTATGACAAATAAATACAATATAAAGATACAGATCCAAACAGTGCTTTAAGTTTGAGTACTGTTTGTTTTTCCCCCTGTTGTTGTTTGATTAACATTAACGACAGACAGGAGTGGGTATATATTAGGTTGCTTTCACTTCAAGACCTACAGTAATGCACGGATCCAATACTGACTGACACACGTCCTAAACTTGTTCAATGAAGACATAACTGGCAAGATGGACATTTAGTCATAATGATGTGTTACTTTGACCACTCAAGGGCAATAAGTCTAGAAATAGAACACATTTCGATATACTTTTGCGAGTGCTGACAGGCGGCAAACGCATACATGGAATCTGCAGCCAGTCTGACATCGGTCAGTGCATCAGTGCTGAATTGAGTTTGTAGTGCTATCAGGCATATCATACTTTTTTTTGGTCATTTATCCATCTTTAATAATCGTTTCACCCGGTTCTTGGCACTAGGATGGCATGTGAGAAAGATTTGTTTTGCGCTGTGTCACAAAGACCATATACTGTGCATGCAAAACGCCTGTATCCTCATGAAAATAAAGCATTACAGCTTTAAATAAATTAGAGATAATTCCATTAGATAATATTATTAATTTTTGTGAGTAAGGGCGTTTTCACACCTGAAAGTCCGCACCAAGCAAGGTCCGAACCAAAGTTCATGGTTTGATACATTTTATACATTCGGTTTGTTTTGGTTTGGTTTCACACTGCAATTATGAGAGCGCACTAAAGAACTTTACATGACGTACTTGCGTCCAGTCGTCACCAGTTATGTGGGCTGCATCTTAACATTGATTGGTTTGTTAGCAGACATGAGTTTGACATCAGCGTGTTTTCAATTCGGCAGGTAACTTTGACAAGATGAATAAAAACAAACAGACGCAAACCATACAGACAATGCTTTCACTCTAACAATGAACCGATTGATCTGGACCGAGACTACCTCTTTTCATCGGACCAAATTTCGTCTGTTTGGTGGTCCGAGGGAGTTTTCACACCTGTGATTTTGATTCGGACCAAACTGAAAAGTAAAAAATCCGGACCAAACAAGGTAGGTGTGAAAACTAAAATAGTTTTTTGAGGTGAAATTGCGAATTATGCAGGATCACAAAAATGCAACATTTTATTGATTTTGCATTGTATTCAGCGATCGCGAATTGGGAAACACTGAAAAAAACGTTTATTGGATTGTGTAGTGAGTTAATTTCATGAATTAAGTATGTTGTTCAAATATGTTGTCTGGATTGTTAGTACACCCTAGTTTGGTTGGCAATGTGATCCATGAAATCATGTGACTCCTTATATTAAGATGGCTCCAGCACTGAGTATTGTTAACTAGGCTTTGAGAAAGGTCACATATGACTGAAACGTTTGCCACTTTTCATTAAAGCAGTGTTTTATCTTGCAATTGGTGGTTCCCCTTGATTGTTAGAGTGTGCAGGCTTTTTTGAAGCGTTTCCCTAATTGGAGTTTTTGGTCTTCGCATCTCATTTGGACAATTTTTAAGGTGCGGCGAGTTCCTGGCTTTTCATTAGACAGAGTCGACATTTACACTACCCCACTAAGTGCCACCTCTGTGGGGGGAGGATGTTGCCATAGTAGCATACCCCTATGTCACTTTCTGAGTCATTTAATTATTAACAACCCCATGCCTGAACTGTGCAGGAATATCTTGGTCTGTTGCACCACAATGTGTGATAAACACAGTCTGGTGCAAACATATAAACCATACAGCACGGTTGGGCAAAATTCTGAACATAAGAACAGGCTGAGTTCAATTTTCCAAAGTTTCAATTGAAGTTTTTCAAATAACATGATGCTCAATTTGAGAAAAAAATTGACAATTCAAATGATCTCCTTAGTCCATCACAAGTTTTGAAAAAAATTATAAATTAAATCTATGGGCCTGTTTACACCTGGTCACTTCATGTGTTCCAGAGTATACTTTAGTAAAGTATCCAACACACAATCTTGCAAAGTATACTTCTTTTGGCTCAGGCGGTCAACGTATGTGCAGTTTTGAGCAATCTCTTGTCACGAGTTACAACCCATGTAAATACTGCAAGAAAATTAAATGCGCATGTGTGACCTGCGCATACAAAGTAAAAACCCGGCTCTTATGATGACGAAATTTGCGTAGCGTGAACCAGTACGCTGACTCTCGACCGATTCCGAGACGGTCTATTTTGTTGTCAGCGGCACAGGCAATAACGTTAGCTACGCATTCTCTCTCTCCTCTCTCTAACGGCAAAGTGGCACACACACGCCTCATTTAAAAGGAACATTTTAATTTGATGTTAATCTGCTTATGCCCAGGGCATCCAAAATATAGGTGACTTTGTTTCTTCAGTAGAACACAAATTAAGATTTTTAACTCCAACCGTGGCAGTCTGTTAGTCGTATAAATCATGTGATGTATGTACACGATCTGGCGTAGAGATACGCGCGAGAGATCCCTTCTGCCACTTCTGTAAACTATGCCAGATCATGTACATAGTACATTGACCGAATATTTGTCATTACAGTCGACAATAAGGACTGCCCGATGGCCCAGGGCCAGCGTGACAGACACTCTGGCCAGAGCTTCATCTTCACTGAAGCTGATAATTTGCGTATTTTTAAGCCTTGCCAATTTAAATATTCAAACGCACATAGATGAGAAATCGTCTCTCAGTTTGGTACTCAAGAAGCGAAGTATAAACTAGGGCTGTAGCTATCGATTCTTTTAGTAATCAAGTATTCTACCTATTATTCCATCGAATAAATCGAGTAATCGGATAATAATTACTTTTTTCTTTATTAAAGAGCAATGCTAAATATATAAGAGAAAATAAGACAGGTATCTTAAAATTAACATCTAATTTGTTTTCTTTTTAGAAAAATAAAGTTTTATTGCTGAAATTGCATTCATTAATAACTGTGAAAATAACCCATTTTAATGCATTCAATTGCCACATTATAAAAATCTATTTCAAATTACTTTAAAAATGAAAACATAGTTCAGTCTAAAACTAAACCTACAACCAGTACACCAAAATAATATGAATATAAATAGCAATAATGCCTAAACTTTGCATGTATGTTGTGCAACTTAACTTTAAAGTTTCAGCTTCAGTTCAGGCATGACATAAGCCTTTACTGTCTTCTGAAGGCTGTGTGGCTTTTGTAAGACGCAAAAAATATTGGACAGGAAGGTAACTTGAAATAAGAACAAGAGCAGAGATGGTCATACCAGAGATGCACGGATCAGCTCTAACTTCACTGCTGTTAAAAACAAACCATCCTTCCGCACCCGATCGTCACAAATTCAAATCCTCAGTGTAAGCGCGATGCTATCTTAACAAATTAGCTGAAGTAGGTTGCTTTAAAACAAATCGTCTTTGGCGAAATTACACGTTTTAAATAACCTAAACGGGTTGACAACCTCTATATCACACGGGGGAGTAACCGCTGGAACATGACCAAACGCGAGAGATGAGTTTGTATTTAATTCAGATAAAGTACATCGCACATACAGATCTACATTTTGAGCTAATCATATTCATCATTGTAACACAGCTTGTTTTATTAAGTTAGTAGCTATAAATATTGCTGGTATCTCCTCAGCTGGCGCGCGAACTGCCGCACAAATGAAACCTAAATGTTAAGTGTCGTATCCTGAAGCTCAACACACACAATTAAAAATAGCGAGACTAAATGATATTAGCAGTGCTGATGCCAATCTCTCTCGCATTGCGGTCTTTGCTCTCGACATGAGCTGAAAACGAAAGTTAAAGAGCGACACATTCATTGTGTTTTACCGTGAAATGAGTTCCGCGTCTTAAAGCTACACTGTGTAACTTTTTTAGTTTATTCTTAGCTAAAAACAATTAGTTCTTTCAAAAATATATGTGCTCATTAATGTATATTTACTTCTTTCAAGTAATAAAGTATTCTCATAAGTGTATAATATGCCATTGAAAATACATACGGGTGAGGGGTTCGAATGCGCGTCGCCATGTTGCCCCTCCATCTTGAAAGTACATTAGCCAAAGAGGGACATACCTGTAAATTCAAGCCTCGCCTTTCGCATTTTAACACTCGATGGCACCGTGTCGAATGTGAAGAGGGGGATTGCTTGAGACTGATATAGCCTACAATGTAAACTTTGCCTTACGCTAGTGATGTCGTACAATATACAGAATAACGATAGCACCGATAAAAGTTACTTTACTAAGATTAGCTTGCATTCGTCTAGTAACCTGATCGCTGATGTTAGCAATGAAATGGTAAAAAATAACGAAAAGGTAAAACTATTATTCATTTTACATAGATGTCATAACCTACATGTTAACTGACAAATTAAATAACTGCAAATTATAATAGTTTTCTAAAGTAACCTCATCACCTGAAGGAACACTCATGGACGAGGTCGAACTGGAAGCCATGTAAATCAGCCACCGTAGGAGTTAAAACGAAATTGGAATTGAGAGGAACAGAAACCAATATTCACTGGATGGTCATATACCTTTTCACTGCTAGATGGGGGAAAATATCACACAGTGTAGCTTTAAAGGGTAACTTAACCGTAGAACAACTTTTTTTAGTTGATCATATGCAAGACTGGGGCTTTATTAGTGCTGTTCATTGATTCAAGTAAGAGTTTTGACATTTGAGTATAAATTGTTTTAATTCCATAAAATATGGTGTAAAACTGCCAAAGTGCTGACCTCTTAAGGTTGAATGGTGGCTACTGCAGTTGAATTTTCCTATTGGACGTTGTGTTACATCGTGATGTAGAATGGTTCTTCCAACGGCTCACTACCACGCCCTTTGCTCAGCTCCTGGTATAAAAACATCTTGTTCCGTCAAAACCACTGTAGCGAGTCAGGAGTTGGAATTTGATTATTGAAAATGATCAGGATAGCGTATATTAGCATCTAGTTAGCATAGCCGTTTATATAGTTATATAGATTATTTTGTGTAGCCTAGTTTATTTAATTTATTAGCATAGTCGTTAGTGTATTATTGTTAGAAGCATAGTTAGTTAGCATATTATTGCATCAGTTAAAGGGTTAGTTCACCCAAAAATGACAATTCTGTCATTAATGACGTTCCAAACCCGCAAGACCTCCGTTCATCTCTGGAATACAGTTTAAGATATTTTAGATTTAATCCGAGAGCCTTCTGTCCTTCCATTGAAAGTGAATGCCCACTCTACAGTCCGTGTCCAGAAAGGTAGGAAGTAAGGTATGAAAAACATCATCAAAAGTAGTCCATGTGACATCAGTGAGTTAGTTAGACTCTTTTGAAGCATCGACAATACATTTTGTTCCAAAAAGAACAAAAACTACGACTTTATTCAGCATTGTCTTCTCTTCCGCGTTTGTTTGAATCCCGCTGCTGACGTAAGACGCTGCTGCTGCGTTATCTGGCTTCCATGTAGTCTGTGGGAGACGCACGCTTTGCGTCTTACGTCAGCAGCATCACTGTGGACACGTGAACGCGGATTCAAACAAATGCGGAAGAGAAGACAATGCTAAATAAAGTCGTAGTTTTTGTTCTTTTTGGACCAAAATGTATTGTCGATGCTTCAAAAGAGTCTAACTAACCCACTGATGTCACATGGACTACTTTGATGATGTTTTTCATACCTTTCTTCTTACCTTTCTGGACACGGATTGTAGAGTGGGCATTCACTTTCAATGGAAGGACAGAAGGCTCTAGGACTAAATCTAAAATATCTTAAACTGTGTTCCGGAGATGAACGGAGGTCTTATGGGTTTGAAACGACATTAGGGTGAGTCATTAATGACAGAATTTTCATTTTTGGGTGAACTAACCCTTTAAGATAGCTTCAAGTTAGCGTATCTTTTCAACATTATTTTTATCTGTATTTAGTACAGTGGTTAGTTAGGATGGTACGTAGGTGTAGTGTTGCTGGTTGCAACAGCAGTGCTGGACTGCATAGCTTTCCAGCAGACGTGGAAATTAGGCGTCAGTGGTTGCGTGCACTTGACCTGGATGACCGCGAGTATACTATACATAATGCTAATGTTTTACCACTCAGACACTGCTCTCTTGCGCTGCTATTTCGCTAGTATAGTTGGCATCGGGAGTTAACGCAGTTTGAGCCAGCGGCTCGAATCGATAAGGCTCTGGCCCTGTGTTTACAGACAATTCACCCTCCTCTACTTCAGGTGAAGACGGCAGAGAAAAGTCCTCTACTTCAAATGACCGCTCTGTTGCAAAACTACTGGTGTCACTCCAGTCATTCTTCATCTTTTCGAGTCTGACAGCTGTTAAACAATCCGTCACCGCGGGGTCTCAGGTGCACGCCCCCCGCTCAGCCCCGCCCTCGGTTCGCCCCCTCTGTCTCCGCTGGGCTCTGCCCACTTTTCCAGCATTTTTCAAATATTGGCAGTGGGTGGAGTGCTGTGAACAGGGGTTTAGTTAAAAGCAACAAAATCCTTAGAAATAACTTAAGCAAAGCCAGCCTCCATTGTGTTGCAAATAGTTGTGTGACATGTAAATAAAAGTTGTGTATATTTATTTACTAAATTTAAGTGCACTCTTGTCATTTCAGCTCACTGTAGAAATGCACCGATAAAACAACCGGCAACTGCACGCCGCGTGTATGACAACACAACATCTCCATAACATGCCCGCTCTGTGACATTAGTAGTGTCGGGAGGTCTACCAGCCCCCCTGAAAAACATCCTAGGGCAAACACTGGACATCAATGTGTCGTCATGAGCCGCAATGTTTAATTTGGATTTGTCTGTGCATCTTTTTTTTCACTCTCATAGTTCTCATACGACTGACAGACTGCAACGGTTGTTAAAAATGTATAATAATGTTAAAAATCTTAATTTTTGTTCTACTGAAGAAACAAAGTCACCTATATCTTGGATGCCCTAGGGGTTAAAATATTCTTGCTGACCTCCCAGAGTGAGGTTTTTTTTTTTTATGACGTTATTTTAGAATGTTTCCCCTTATTGTTTCCATGGCGACGCATCGTACTTGTCACATGACTCACCATAGCCAAAATCGCACTTTATGACAGATGTATTGCTTTTATTCAAAATATTGACAAACTTGCTTACCATGTCATCAACTATCTGATATTGAGATTCTCAAATAGTGAGTGAGTGTGTGTTTTGCAGTTTAAAACCTTTATAAAAGATCTTGATTTTGATCAATAACGTGAGATGGGTCTTGTCAGTCGGATTTACAGAACGTAAATTCATCAGTTTCTCCCAAAATACATGTAAGTGGCCGGTGAACTGGGAGAAGAATAGAGTAAACTTTATAGTTACGCAGGTAAATATTTGAATGGATTGTCATTGCTGCTTCTATACATACCAGTGTGTATTTTATGAACTCTAGTTTTACCAGTACTTATTAGGGATGTTATGATACCAAAATTCCAGTAGTCGGTACCAATACCTTAATATTTTACGGTTCTTGGTACCAATTTCGGTACCGCAGCAAAATTATTATTTTTTAAATTAAATTTAATATCAATTCAATGAGTTCATAAAGTAAATAATACATAAAAACTGTCTTTATAAGTAAGCAATTGAACTGATTAGTCCAAAAACATTGATTAATTCAGGAAAGAAACAAGTTGCTAAAATCTTTGATGCTTATATTGCTCATATGCCTTTGGACATAGGATTGCATTGGCGTTTGACTGAAATGTAATATCTATGCAAAGTTATCCTTTAAACATTTCTCATTTAAATACCCTGTGGTGAAAATCAAGTTTACGTCCATGTGGTGTTTTAATAGGCTTTAAGATGAACCATGTGCAAATTCATAAGTCAACAGCATTGCTGAGTATTTTCTCTTTAAAACTGCCTGTCTCTGTCTCAAAAAGTTCTAAGTTGTTCAAAGCGTTTCTAAGGATACTGATTTTAGAAGGCAGCTGTCTGACTCCAAGATGGTGAATGGGAACATGGTTTGTGTAACATCAGCAATACTTTATTAGCTGTTTGATAACGTAGTCAATAAAAAGTATATATACAAAAGTAAAAAGTGATAGATACATAAAACACATTACCATTCTGATACATCGACTAGTAGATGAGTGAAGGCGGGGCTCATTTTCAGATCCATAGATCCATGTATACTGAAAAACAAAGGTGTAGAATTATATTTTATAAAATTTAGCTGTGAGGTTGTGAATTGCAACTGCCCACCGCTTACCCCTCCTTTTCAAAACACATAAAAAAGCTATGGTGGCCGACGCAGGACAAAAAAGTAATTGTCGGAGACAGCAAAGAATGACTAGTGCTCAGTAGAGCAGTTTACTGTAGAAACATGAAGGCGCAAAATGGTGTAAGGGGACCTGCGGTGTATGTAGATAGAAATGGCTCATTCTAAGCCGGTAAAAAAAAACAAAAAAAACATAACATGTAAGGTCTTTATAGCAATAAAAACATAGTTGCATATATAATAAATACTACATTTGTGCCTCATAAATACTACACATTGGAACTTTAAGGCATGAATAATTTTTCTTTTCACAGGAATATATATATATATATATATATATATATATATATATATATATATATATATATATATATATATATATATATATATATATATATATATATATATATATATGTCATTTAGTGATAAAGAGGAGTTTTAAGGGATACAATTATTGACTACAGTACAGTACTTTAAGGCCATTCCAGTTTGGAATATGTGATTTTGTATTGTCAAGAATAAGCATAACCTTCTGCATTTCCATTTTGTAGTGTGGATAATTCATTTAACATTTAACCTGATTCTCATGTTTAAGAATCTAATATCTGCTTAAAAAATTATTTATGCTTCTGCCCACTGACATGCTTTTGGAGCTATTATTATCATCCTCTTTTTGGCGTTTATATTAAACACTTTAAAATGCATGTGTAAATCAGAAAAATCTAAATGTTCTCACTGTGGCAAGATAGCTGTTACCTTATCGTTTTCAGACTTTAATGAAAATGACGGGTTTTTTTTCAGACGGTTTAATACGGTTCACTGGTAGTATTTTAGTAGGAGTTGAGTATATATATTGTTCTGTAAATTATGTGAGAACACCGCAAAAACTGCGTGACAGAAGTGAATCATAATGAAAATATTCCCGCGCATGGAAGAGTTTGGCGGGAACATTGACCGGTACTAAGGACCTTCGATTCGTACCTCTGACGAAAAACAGGCCAGTCACATCACGGTCAGTATTTGTGTGACGTCTCCTTGTAAAGCTAACGTATTACAAAAAAAAAAACAAACAAAAAAAACAGTTAAATAGGTAAACATTTGTCACATTTAGCGAGAGGTGAAATCGAGTCTGTGCTGAAACAAACGATTCAGTATATCGTTTAGCTTCATTTAAATCACTCATCCTACCACTTGTCATGTAACATGTAAGTTAATAATCTATCAGAAGAAAGCGTAATGAACTAAGAAATGTTATGTTGTGTGTGTGTGTGTGTGTGAAGCCTACATGATGGCCATTGATGAGATCTCACTTCTGAATGTCCGAGTAGAGTCTGTGGATCACTTCGAATTTTCACGCTTCCTATATGCCTGAATCCTATTAAGGGACCATGCAAACTCGATGATCTGGATCATGACAGTGTCAGTTAACCGGGGAGAAACTAGTGGAAATTGTGGTAATCCAAGACTTCAACATACCTGTAAAGCAACTCTGCCCCCCAGTGGTCACTTGAGTGCCTACAAGTATATTACGCCTCACTTTTCTATTTAAAAGCTGTCTTTTTCCGGTAGCTTATAAAAACTTAGTTTTTTGTTTGTTTGTTTGTTTGTTTTTTAGGTTGTTTGCTGTACACCTTGTCACATAGCAGGTTTTAGACATGTTCTGTTTTTTTGTTATAGATCAGAAATGTCAAGGCGGCAGCCTCACGCAATACAAAAATCAATGGATTGGAGACGGCTGGATTACAAATCCGAGTTTTATAAACTTTGTAAAATCGTATCTGAATTTTAAAAAATTACAGCAAAAAAGAAAAAAGAAAAAAAGAAGCACATTTCACAAATAAAAAAAAAATATTCTTAAGGCAACAGCACCCATATACTTGGGGGAGAACGTATCTTTAAAAAAACAATTTACAAAACTACTATCTCGGTTTCAAATTACCAAAAAAACCCTCTTTGTAAAGTGGTTAACAAGTAGTCTAAAAAACATCACATCCAGACAATTCAGGTTTCCATTTCAATCAAAATAATGACAATACATTTCATATGGGATGTTACATCTCTCAAGCTAAGTGATGGCGCTACATGTATTATAATCAATAATGGACATTATTTTAAGGAGACAGTTCACCCAAAAAGTAGAGTACTCATCATTTACCCCCACCCCACCCCATGTTGTTCCAAACATAGCCTACTTCTATTACTCTTCTGAACACAAAATTATATGAGAGCCTCAGTGACCATACACTTTCATTGATTTTTTCTCTATCTCCATACAATGGAAATAAAACGGTACATTGCTTCTGCATATCCCTTTGAGTTCAACTTTAGAAAGAAATACAGGTTTAGAACAAAAGAAAAGTGAATAAATGATAATGTTATTTTTTAAGTTTAGGTTCTGTTAATATCGGTTATAAAAAATATCTGTGTGTGATATCCTGTGAAAAATGCCAAGTGACCTGATAGTGAGCAAAACTTAAGTGGCTAACTGGTAAAACACCTTTTCTACATACACATATCTAACAGAAGAAAATGGTTTATGGTTTTATGAATAATATTTTAGATGTAGTTAATGTTTCATGTTAAATGAAACATGAATACTCTCTAATATTCATTGTGAAAGTACATACTGTAGAGTCATTGGTGTGTGAGCAGCAGTAAAAAAACAGAATGACACAATTAAATAATGACATGTCCCGTTAATTTAAGAGGAATAAATTACAGAAAAGGAAAGTCTGAGTGTCATTTACACCTGCGGATGGTTGGAAGAAAGGAAAGAGGCATTGTGCTATACTTCTGCACAGGTAAACCTGAAATGTAAAACCATCCTTCAGCATTTCTGATGTATTTCTAGCTTGTCCTGTCCATTTGTAATCCAGTTTGGAATAAAGATGTTTGGTGTGTATTAAAAAAAAAAGTGCATCACTTTGTGCTGTAACATTTATGACAAAACAACCACACAGGACAAAATGACAAACAGACAAAATACATTCACTCACTTAAAAAAATACCTGTTTAAAGTCCATTAACACTTGTCTTTACCAAAATAAATTACGTTCATAAGTTCACATTCATTCGCTGGTTGTGTTGTTTGTTCACATCTAGTAAAGGCTCACTTTTGGCTAAGAGATTTTCTCAGGAGTTCTAGATCCATCCGTGTGGGAGGGACTTTTTGTGGTGGACAAGAGTATTCCTCTAGGGACAGGGGAATGAACCTTTCCAGTAAGCCCAGCACCTTGGTGCCTTGACAGGCCAAAAGAGCAGACCATGGCTGGGGTGAAGGACCTCCCTGACCGAGGAACCCAAAAAAAGCAATGGCGTCTGTAAAGAGATGTCAAAGGAATCAGCAAACCAGGAGTAAACCTTAACCAGGAAAAAATGTTGTAGAAATACCTTACCTTTCTTCTGAAGATCTGGCGTTTTAGCAGACCCTAAAGGGACCAGATATTGTGCAGCACCAGAAATGTCAGCAGGCTGACCTCTTGTGGCAAGAAGAACTATCGACCTACACAGAAACAAAATTATTTAGTCTAAACAGTGAAATATGGAAATCCCTCACCTTAAAAAAAGAAAACAAAAGGTTCATAATAATAGAACATCCAAAATAGTGAACATACACTACTGTTCAAATGTTTGGGGTTTGTAAGATGTTTTTGAAAGAAGTCTCTTATGCTCACCAAGGCTGATTAAAAATACAGCCGCAGCATTTATTTAATCAATATTACAGTAAAAACAGTAATACTACGAAATATTATTACAAATTAAAATAACGGTTTTATTTGAATATCATTTTAAAATGTAATTTATTTATGTGATAGAATATTTACTCCAGCATCATTACTCCAGTCTTCTGTGTCCCATGATCTTTCAGAAATCATTCTAAAATGCTGATTTGGTGCTCAAGAAACATTCGCTATTATTATTATTAATGTTAAAAACAGTTGTGCAAAATAATAGCATTTAAAAAAAAAAAAGGTATTTTTGTATTTTTAAAAACTGTACTTAAATATAAATACCTTTACTGTCATTTTAGATCAATTTAATTGTATCTTTGCGGAATAAATATTAATTCCTTTCAAGAAAGAAAAAAAATACTATTTCAATAAACACTGTAAGCCACTTCTCAACCTCTTCCTCCTCTGCCAACATCTCCTAAACCTCCAGACGTACAGTCTTAAACCCAAAACTGCAACTTTCACCCCTCACCTCTTCATAATTCCAGTTTTAAAATACTGTTCCATTTTAGTGTCCAGCGTCGAAAACAATGAGCTCTTTGTGACTTTTCCAGAGCATGCATCCACAGTAACTAGGAGGAACCCTGATTGGTTAAGGTCAAACCTCTCTGCATTTACCTATAGGACAGGAAAAAGAGGAGACAGGTCAGTTTCCTCAAAACAGTTTTACATGTTAACACCAATCATTTCTTAATGCATCCACAAAAATATACATATAAAATGTGTGTGTGTGTGTGTAAATGATTTATTAGGACAAAAATGTGTATAAATCACATGGGTATCACAACGTAAATGTGGTTTATGAGGACATTTTCACTTAAAATGGCTTAATTTCTAAATGTTTTATTAAAAATGTAAAAATACAGAAAGTTGTGTAATTGGTAGAATATACCGTTTGTACAGTATAAAAACCATTATGCCTATGGAGATTCCTTGTAAACCACATACAAGAATGTGTATGTGTAAAATCTTTACATATATTCTCATATACATAAACTACATAAAATACATATATATAAATGCATTGTCATGACTGCAAAATTAACTAAAGTAAACAGAAAAATGGCCACAATCAATTATAAATGTTTTACATCTTTCTTGCTTTCATTATAATATGGTACTAGCGATAACACTAGACATTTCTGAATTTATTTAAAGTAATTATAACTTCATTTGATTAAAATTTTAATTATATTAGTTAACACTACCTTTAGCAGCATTAAAATACTAAAACTACAATAAAAATGAAATTAACTATATTTAAATATATATATATATATTTAAATGGTGAAAACATGCACAATTTTCCCAAAATTAAATGAATGCTTTGAATGGTCACACTCACAGAAATATAGGCTTGTGTGTCATTATCCTGTTCTTCTTTTACACTGAGGGATTTGATCTGGGTTTGGAGGTAGCTGTTCCATGGTTCACTTGAGAAGGCAAACTACAGAGAGAAAAATAAAAGTCACTCAGTGTTACAATTACCCACAAAACGCAAGGTAAGGCTCTCAGTCAGGATGGCAGATAGACAGCCAGTCCATCTCTGACACACAGTTCAAAGCCTGCCCCACACAAATTATGTTGTCCATTCATATGGAGCTTTGGCCGTACTTACCTGTGAGGCCCCACAGGCTCTGCAGGGCTCTGTGTTTGGCTTTGGCATAGGCACTATGTTGCTGGCAGGCTTGCTGTATTTGGGGTAGGCATTGGCGGTGCAGTTGCAGGTCTGAGTCTTTTGGTTGGCACGTACAGTAGCGATGATCTTCACCCTCTCACAGCCTGCGGTGGAGCAGTAGCTATGACCGTCTCGTCTGTGCCGAGCTCGTGCATACAGCCATAACAAACTGGAGGTTAAACACAGGCTTAATGTGTCAGACTGATCAGACTGCACCGTAAACAATCATTTATCTGTATTTGACAATACAATTTAAAAGGAAGTACGACAACACAAGCAAAACTGTGAGAATTGTGCATTGTGAGAAATTTAGCAAACAATATGCTTTACATTAAATTTAAAAAAGTGATGTGTAAGAGAAGTAATTTGAAGAGACAACTATAACTAAGCCATTCATGAGTCAATTTCACCAAAAAGTGTAAACAATGTGTCTCTGTGTCGCTATCAAAATCTTGTTCTGTTTGTTTGAGTATCAGGATGAGCCTTACAGAACAACACTGTCTCAGCCAATGGCGTGAATTTGGGTTGGAACTATCTGTTTGTCCAAGCAATGGAAGAAAGTGGAATCATTTGGAAAAAGTGACTATCCTTCAAAAGTTTGGGGTCACTAAGATTTTGAATAACTGAAAGAAATTAATACTTTTATTCAGCAAGAGCTAATTAAATTGATCAAACGTGACAGTAAAGATCCCTGCAGATTTTTTTGAAATCAGTATGTTGTTAAAGGATTATCAATATCTGGAAAGATATTTATTTATTCCTACCCAACAGATTTGTCGAAAAAGTACTTCCTTTCCTGCTGTCGTTTCTCAAGGTCTGAAATGGACGACACAGGGCCATAATCCTCTATGCCATCAAAGCCATTGTTCTGCTTGTTGTAGATGTCTGATGTGATCTGGAATACGGTTTCATTGGGGTAGCAGAGACCGAGTAGAGCCCAATCACCCCTACAATAGCAACACAGTCAAAAGAAAACAAAAAAACATCAGGTTGTCTCTGGCATGAGAAACATGTAAAGTAATTTACTTGTTTATATTACTTACTAAATCACATTTAGTGCAGCAATGGGTAACTTTGGTCCAGGAGGGCCACTGTCCTGCAGAGTTTAGATCCAACCCTAATCAAACACACCTGAACAAGCTAATCAGTGGCAGAATCCAAAACTCACCCCCTGAACCCTCAAATCACTAATCCCTATGTTAGTTCACTAATAATGTTCACCTGAAGGAGTGAATAAAAACAAGTGAACAAATCTGGACAGCCGCTGAGTGTACATCAGCTGTACATTCGTTATTGTGATGCAATGTGGAATAGAATAAGTGCACTCAATAATCTCCACTAGGGTTTCAGACACAACTACAAATGTCTGTCCCCTCAAATAATACCCTATTTTTAGGATATAGTGGCAATTTCGGATTCAGCCAGTGTCTTCAGGATTACTAGAAACCTACAGGCAGGTGAGTTTTTAATTAGTCGCCCTCCAGGACTGAAGTTGCCCATCCCTTCTTTAGTGACTAATGTTTTGTTTTAGATACGGGGATCACATTCCTCCTTTTTACTTACTGTTCAAAATTAATAAGTGACAGGACAGTTTCTCTGGGTGCAGGTCCATTCCAGTGCACTGTGTAGCTCTTGCTCATCATCAGTACAGGCTGGTATTGCTGGGTTGGTGCTGTCTGGCTTCTTATACCTCTGAGAACCATGGGTTTATCAGGGTACTCATCTCTACTGATGGACAGGCTCAGATTAGATGCGCCCTGTGTCTGTATGTACACCTATATAGAACATAAGTAATATTGTTACGGAAGCAAAAACAGTTAAAAAGATAAACACTATCGTTCAAAAAATTGGAGTCAGTAAGATTTGTTTACAAAAAAGAAGAAGAAATGAATACTTTTATTCAGCAAGGATGCATTAAATTGATCAAAAGTGACAAGGCTTTTATATTGTTACCCCCAAAATGCTGCTCTTTTGAACTTTCTCTTCGTCAGTGAACCTTGAAAAAAATATTAAGCAGCAGCTTTCAATATTGATAATAAGAAGAAATGTTACTTGAGCACCAAATCAGCATAGAATGATTTTTGAAGGAACATGAAGACTGCTTTAACAATATTACTTATTTTACTGTATTTATGATCAAATAAATGCACCCTTGGTGAGCAACTTCTTTAAAAAGCATTAAAAGAAAAATCTTACCGACCAAAAATGGTTGTGTACTTCCATATGAACATGACATGAAAATGTAAAAGGAGAATGAGAGATCCATTTCTTTACCTGAGAGTACTTGCCACTGCACACGACCCCATTCCAATAAGGAACATCCACACATTGAGGGTGGCGGATCAGGAAATTATCTGCCCTTGCCACATACGTATCTGCGTAATTGCTGATGGAGCCATCCAGGTCATGAAAGATGGAATTTTTATCGCCATCCAGATCATTCTGCTCAAACCACTCGCCCGGTCGACCAAAAAATGCCCTTAGAGTCACCTAGATGATTAAAAGAGGAGCACTGGTCATGAGCAATGTAAGCATAAAGATTCTAAAACCTATATATTGTCCTGAAACTGAGTTTTGGCACTAAGACACATGAATCAAATGTGTTATCATTCAGACACAACAAGTAGGGGGAAAATATGACCACACATAAAGATGTTTCCAAAGGCTCTTTTTAACATGTGCTAAATACCAGCTGTCAGAACAGGGCCCTATTTCATTACTCAGCACCAGAACAGATGGTGACCAATCAGGAGAGAACAAGCAGATGTGTCATCTCTCCCTGAGAAGTAAGCAATAAGTTCAAGATTTGGTAACACTTAAGATAAATAAGACTAGACAGACTGGTTGGGTTATCTAGGACAAGAAGCTTTCTTGCCCCTGAGTCAGTTAAGTCCAGGTTGCCCCAGGGGGCCAGTCCCTGTAATTAGTCTGAAGTCATCAAAAAAAGTAATAAAATCTAATTATATGTGAAAATGTAAAAAATAATAATAAAAAAAAACGTTTTTCTTTTTTCTTTAAGAGATTGAAGAGAAATGTGGTTCGAATCTGGCATCTTTCTAACCCGGTCATCTCGAAAACTGAAATAAAAATGTAAAATAAATAAAATATTACTATGAAAACCTGCAAATAAATAAAGACATTTTCATGACTCCAAAACGAACTAAAACATAATTAATTAAAATAAATAATTCATTTTTAAAACAATATATTTTAAAGATAACACACTAAGGGCCCGATTATTATTAACAGCTTGCACCAACGCAGCTTTACTAAAGTCATAGTGAAAAAATAGCAGTAGACAGTTATTTTTGTGGCTGACCTCATAGCATATGCATTTGTAGGAGTTTCCCTTTCAGATGCAAAATGTATGGGAGGAGAGTATTTAAATGAATCACGCAAGGGGATTTACTAAGGTTTGCACTCATCAATTTCCTGGTATTTACCACCCAAAAAAAGCACATCTTAAACCAGACGCTAATTAGTAGATTGTGTTGGTCATATATGGAAATGATCCGGCTGTATGTGTTCTTTAATTTGCATGTTATCAGTATATCACATGCAGAAGTCTCCACTCCCATTGGTGCTTTTTTTGGAATTGTGCTCTCGCACTAATTTGCCCTGATTAGTAAATCTGGCCCTAGCTTTGGAAGAACTAAAATATCATGACTAAAATAAAAATCAGTTGATAAATAAACAAACTATAAAACACTGGGGGGAGAAAAACTAAACTAAATTGAAAAAAAAACTTTTGATTCAAGATACAGAAATAATAAAAAAGAAATCAATATTTAAAACTATAAACTAATAATGTACTCATAAAATAAATAAAATAAAAATGCAAGCTCAAAGTGCAAAAATTTTATTCTGTACTATAGTACAAAAAAAAAAAACTGAGCAACTTGTATGCCTATATGTTAGGTGGTTTAGCAGCCCCAGTAGAGCAGTACAGCAGTATCAGAAGGCGTTTGAACATTTTCCAAGCCTAAATGTGTATGTGCACTCACACTAGGGTGGAAGGCGAGAGAGGACAGGTTATTTCTGGGTGTCAGCTGCCAGATGTTTTTCAGGCTGAATCCCACAGCCATGGTGAAGCGCTCTGTAGTGGGACTGAAGGCTCGAAATGTGCTGTCAAAGATCCTCACTGGACCATCATTTATCTGAAAACCTCTAATCGGAAATGTCCTGACAAGAAAGGAGCAAAATAATTTATTTTCTGCTAAACCAGACTGAAAGTGCATGTTAATCCTATTCTTTCTTTTCCCTTTCTTTTTTCTTTCGCATACTTGTTTCTTGGTAGAGTCCTCATCTTTCCGTCTACACCACCAATTCCCCAGTATTTATTTTGCCTTCCATTGGTGCCACGATTTCTGCTCTCACCAACAAACAGGGACTGGGAGACCTCCTGACTGGAGCCCTCATCTTTAGGGTAGCTTCCATCACTGCAGTGAGGAAGAGGAGGAGGAGGAAGAGAGTGAAACATTTTAGTTGTTTCATTAACTGCTTGCCTTAGGAGGTTGATGTAGAACACCAGTGCAGGCAAGTTCACACGCTCACTCATATCAGATTGTAACCGTTTCAGAAAACAAAAATTATGTTCTTTTAAATTAATATGCCTGCAGCAAGACATAGACAGCAAGAATATGCCTGCACATACACACACACACACACACACTCACTCACATACAAACTATGGCTGGAAATGTAGCATATTTAATGCCATTCGTTATTTTTAAGAAGTAGTGTGAGAAAAAAAAATTGCAAAAAAATATAAACGCAATTAATAACATCCCTTGACGTACATTGTACATTTTATAATCAGGGATTTCCTGCCATTGAAGCAATTTAAGCCATTGTAAAACCTTTACTGTTTATGAGAAGGCTTTGCATTTTAATTTGAGGATATTTTTTCCTCAATTAAATTGCAAATAATGAGAACATAATTAGATGATTGGCATCTCTAATAAACAGTAAAATGACAAAGTACCTTGCAAATGACAGTCCAACACCATTGTCAGCAAATCTATCAGAAAAACAAAAAATAATCAGAAGATTACTATATTTCATTTTTGTAATGAGCTTTTTGAAAAAAGTTACGCTTAACAGGGCTAGAATGAAGAGGTTTTGTTTCATACCCTGAGTTTCGTATGATGATATCCCCTCCACGAATCCAGGCCCCCAGATCGTTGTTTTTAAAAGAGATAAGACTGTCAATGAGTGCGGCCACCCGTGGCATGCTTGGATCAGAGTTCTCATGAGGCCTGAACCTGAGAAAGCAAATGTCAAACAATGAGAAATTCAATCTTTCCTTCAGAAGAAAATGTGAGTGCTACTTTCACATAGCAAAAAAAATTACAAGGGTGGTACAATGTAGTTTTCTGTGTGATTGCTATGTGTTTTCTAATGTAATATGAAACAAAAATGTGTACATTTTTAAATTGAAATAATATATATATTTATTATACTGTTTTAATGTATAACGATTTATATTGAAGTCTACTTTCTAGATTGCATATTATAGACCTCATTGTGAACTATTTTTCACTTTTTTAAAATTAAAATGTCATAACTGGATCTTCTGAAAATAATGGTCCAAAAAAAGAAAAAAAAGTCATATATATATATCCTTGAGATGGTTCTACACCTTCATTTGAGTCCAGCTGTGTTTGATTATACTGATTGGTCTTGATTAGGAAAGCCACACACCTGTCTATAAAAATACCTTACAGCTCACAGTGCATGTTAGAGCAAATGAGAATCATGAGGTCAAAGGAACTGCCAAAGGATCATCCGCGCGCATCCGTGGTGTAGTATACTTTGAAAGACACATGCGGACAGGGCTGCGCGCGTGAAGTGAAGTATACCCAGGGCTTTAGAGCACAGTGGCCTCCAAAATCCTTAAACCTGAAAACATTTGGGATGACCAGAACCCTTCCTAGAGCTGGCCGTCCGGCCAAACTAAGCTATTGGGGGAGAAGAGCCTTGTTGATAGAGGTAAAGAAGAACCCAAAGATCACTGTGGCTGAGCTCCAGAGATTCAGTCGGGAGATGGGAGAAAGTTGTAGAAAGTCAACCATCACTGCAGCCCTCCACCAGTTGGGGCTTTATGGCAGAGTGGCCCGATGGAAGCCTCTCCTCAGTGCAAGACACATGAAAGCCTGCATGGAGTTTGCTAAAAAAAACATCTGAAGGACTCCAAGATGGTGAGAAATAAGATTCTCTGGTCTGATGAGACCAAGATTTGACTATTTGGCCTTAATTCTAAGCGGTATGGGTGGAGAAAACCAGGCACTGCTCCTCACCTGTCCAATACAGTCCCAACAGTGAAGCATGGTGGTGGCAGCATCATGCTGTGGGGGTGTTTTTCAGCTGCAGGGACAGGATGACTGGTTGCAATCGCGGGAAAGATGAATGCAGCCAAGTACAGGGATATCCTGGACGCAAACCTTCTCCAGAGTGCTCAAGACCTCAGACTGGGCCGAAGGTTCACCTTCCAACAAGACAATGACCCTAAGCACACAGCTAAAATAACGAAGGAGTGGCTTCACAACAACTCTTTGACTGTTCTTGAATGGCCCATCCAGAGCCCTGACTTAAACCCTATTTAGCATCTCTGGAGAGACCTGAAAATGGCTGTCCACCAACGGTTACCATCCAACCTAACAGAACTGGAGAGGATCTGCAAGGAGGAATGGCAGAGGATCCCCAAATCAAGGTGTGAAAAACTTGTTGCATCTTTCCCAAAAAGACTCATGGCTGTATTAGATCAAACGTGTGCTTCTACTAAATACTGAGCAAAGGGTCTGAATACTTCGGACCATGTGATATTTCAGTTTTTCTTTTGTAATAAATCTGCAAAAATGTCAACAATTCTGTGCTTTTCTGTCAATATGGGGTGCTGTGTGTACATTAATTAGAAAAAAATTAACTTAAATGATTTTAGCAAATGGCTGCAATATAAGAGTGAAAAATTGAAGGGGGTTTGAATACATTCCGCACCCACTGTATATATAAAAATTACAATAATGAAAACTACCATTAGTAAGTAAACAAAAATGAATAGATAAATAAATATTTTAAATAAATAGATAGGTAAAAATAAGTATAAAGTTTTGGACATTTTGGAGAATTATTTATTTGAAAACATTTTGCTGTAAAATGCAAACTAGGTTTTTTGTGAGATTCACCCACAAATTTTAAATTTTAATGTTGACAAAATACTGCCACAGCATCTGAAATATAAAGGGAGTAACATACACCTAAAGCATATACACAACCACAGCTCCAAAGTGACCGCACTATAAATATACAGCCATGTATATTTAGTGCGGTCACTGTGGTTCGTGGCTTAAGAAGAGACCAGAGATCTGTCCGGCTCTATCATCATCCCAAACAACTGCTGAAACTCTATCTGGGCAGATGTGTTTTCTTTATAAGCAGAATCAATAGACCTTGGACACAGAGAAACATTCACCATATTCACTCACCTAGCGCTGTTGTCCAGGCAGAGGTATTCACGTGGGTCTGCCGCAGTGGCGTTGGTGCTCTTGACTTTTCTATCAATAAAGAGGCCAGCCTGACACAAGATGAGAGAAGCAATCACTCTTCACTTTGAAAATGTATGTGTAATACCAAGTACCATGTGAGTTGTGTGATACAGTGGCAGTGAAAGAGAAGCCTGGATTTTCTCTGCACCTGGTCAGTCTTGATACTGAACACACAGCTCAAGCTAGCCAACATAAACAATCAGATAACAGAGAACTATTGTATGTGTGAGCACCCTGTCACACAAGCACATTGTGCGGGACTTTGAACAATGAGGCATTTAAGGGAAACAACGAAGATGCCTTGTGTATGTGAAATAAAAACCTGAACTCATAATTGATTTCATCAGTCTTTCCTGAAGCCACATTTAATACAATGTTGCAAATCCCAAATGATTTATGAACTAAACTGTTATGAGCCAGAGGGAGGAAATGCTAACTTCACAGGGAGGTGGGCATTAAATGTAGACGGAGGCAAAGGCATTAGGATTGATACTGTTTGATATCATCTGAGGACTGTTTACAAAAAGGACCTAGGAATGCGTTAATAAATCATAAAGTATCCTGAGGCATTTTTATTACTTGAAGGTTTGTGACTTGGGAATTTGGTGTTAAGAGTCATAAGGCATTTGATTACCTTAAAGTTGGAATGAACACGGTTGTTAAAGAAGGTGCCCAGAGGTGTGAGCTCAGCTTTTGTCTCTGGAATCAGTCCATGAGAGTCACCTGTAGAGGAGTTGTGAAAAACGTACCAAATTCCAGCATCCTGAGAGAAAAACAAAAATATCAGAAATACAGAATAAGGGGGAATGTTTATATACCAGGCAATTTTCATAAATATGGTAAAACCCCCCAACACCTCTGAAGGTTAAACATCTCCTTTGACTGATAATTTGCTTTAAAAAATGCCCTATTTTGTACTCGTGTAAGGGCTGTGAATAATATTTATCCTCTGAGTCTCTATTAACCTGGCCTGCTGAGAGCACAGCTTCATAAGAAGCTTTTCCTTAATAAAAAAGGGTGGAGAGCTCATCCTTTTATATACAAAACCTCAAACAAAGCAAAGCACGACAATACCACCAGACCGAACAGATTTATATTGGCAAAAACATCTTTAATAAAGGATTGGAATGAAGAGATGCTATCTGTGATTGCATAACCTCCTTGATGTTCTCAATTCTCATGTGGGCTGTGGGCATCATTTCAAAGAGCACAAATTCAATCAGAGAAAGTCACAAAATAGTCGCTCTATGATAAAATATAATGCAAGCAAACATTTACTCACTGTTACAGATCATTGTGAAAATGATTCATTTGGTCATATCAAAGATTGTGCATACCTGTGATCCAGCTGCTGAGTTACTGATCAAATGATTATTGGGGTGTGCGATCCAAAATGTAGATACTGCCCTAGAATACACACATAAGACAGGATCTTTTCAATGTGTGACCTTAAAATATATTGATGAAGTATGTAGTGTATGTACATATTTCACATTACAGTCAGTACTAAGGTAAATATAGCATGCAGTATTTGAGTGCATTCAGTGTCTGGTTAAACTGGATTCACTGGTGGTTAGGGTTAGTGTCAGGTTATTATGTTGAAATATAGCATGAAAAAATTATTATCTTTAGTAGCCCTAAAGTACTAAAACCTAAAAAATAAAAATCGGAGCAAAAAACTAACTAAAACTATCACAGGGCAAGCGAAAACTAACAAAAACTAAAAATAAAATGGAAATAAAAACTAAACTGCAGTTGTTTACTGAATTGCCCCCAACATTACCTCACTGTAAATCGAACAACTCTGAAACATATTCAAACATCTATCTTCATCATAAACATCTACAGCTCTACACACAAACGCACACTCCCAAAATATTTTTTATCCTTTTGAAAACAGCACTGCCTTAGCTGTCCTACTCTGCCTGGGACACCGCCTTTGGTGTTTTATTGCCCGGATAAAAGAAAAAGACTTTCGCTGAGTCTCAGGAAATGAGAGCTCTGTTTTTTTTCTCCTGTTATTTGGCCAAACTATACAGCGGGTCAAGGTCAGCTAGCCAGAGCAAAACAAGTGCTCTGTGTATCAGGAGACTTTCACATACAATATTCACACTCATGCAATATTTCAAGCTAAGAGGCTTCAAGCAGTGTGAATATTGGCCTGATTTTGAGTTACAGGTCTATTCAGCAATATTAAATGAATATGTGTTTATAGTATCTTACTTGCACTCAGTTGCAGGAGATGGTATATATGCTTTGTGCACCCTGTCTGTAATTTCTGTGCACATGCTATCATTGCGGTCAGTCGGTAGAATGGTGCCGGGCCTGGTCAACAAGCCTAGGTTATGGAAAAATATGTTCCTTTGTTCAATCCCGTCCTCCAGGAAAAAACAATGTCCCAGCGTGTCATAGCCAACCGTGTCCCTAACCTAAAATAAAAGGAAAACATCATGGTGAAATAACATCTCATATTTTCAATGTGGTGTCAGATTGAATTATAGTGCACACAAGCCCGCTGTTTATAGCTCGGTATCGCTCTCTCACCAGTAGGCCATTAGTGGCGTGTATAGCAACGCATCGGGAGAAGGAGTGATGGATGGACAGGGAGTTCACATAAGTTGGGTCCCCACGCTGATCTACATCTCCACACCTATGAAAGTTCACAGGGTATCTACCCTTCTCCTGCTGCTGACCCATGTGTTTCAGCTCCACCTGGGACAGGTGTACCGATGAGAAGTTCCCCAAAATCTGAACATACACAAAAGGAGATCAAAAGTTTTTTTGATTATTGTGAGTGGTTCTAATTTTATTTTAAAATAACAATTAGCAAATAAAATTGTTCATTTTTAAATTACACAAAATTATATTAAAAAAAGAAAAGTTCATTATACAAAATTATATAATATAATAAAAACAGGAAAGAGTTTTCCTCTACAACCACAGTACTGGACTTGCCAGAAACAGCAAAGACTGCTGCATGATATATGGTTAGTCATTTACATAAGGGAAACATTGACCCGTCAACTAGTTGACTAGTAAAAAATGAGTAGTCGTATAAGTGCTACTGTGTTGTTCCTTATTTTGCCAAATATAACACACAAATTTAAGATTATACTAAGTTCCTTCCATTCAAAAAAGAGCTATACTCAATTATCTGGCGCTAACCCCAACATACAACAGCCTGTGATTTCTCCACATGACAGCACTAGACAGCTTAGTGTTACATAAACACACAAACGCTCACACACACGGACCCTCAAACAGACCTTGATGTGTCCCCCAAAGGTGTCGTAGCTGAAGTACTGGCACCAGTTTTTTCCGTAGCAGGAGTTTTCCATTTCTCCATGAATGAGGATATTCCTTGAGAGGAGAGCCACCTCCGCACGCATGTCCACACCGTCCAGGATTTCTCCCACGTGGGTGAACTGAGGCTTTCCTGAAAAATTCCAACATAAACGCAGCTCATAAAACTCAGTTTGAAAGTGAAAACAAAGTTTGGAAATATGATTATTTAGAGAAATTTATCTTAAATAGTGAACTTGTAAAATGAAAAAAAAAAGTTTTATTTCTCTTTAGATGAATTACCTAAAAAAAAAAAAGCGAAGTTAAATAAATGCTGGATCCAGGACGGAAAGCAACCTGTCCACACATTCAGACTGCCCTTTACGCACACCCGAGTGCACACAGTATCCTTCCGGAAGGATAAGGGCTGGCAACAGCTTTGCCAATAGCACACAATGCAAAAGGTGACATTTAAACTACATTCTTTCAATAAAGGTCACACATTGGAGATATTTCCAATTCTCCATGGACATTTGTGCTGGGAATAATAAACATATTGTAATGCATACACAATACACCACAGAAACTATTTGGACACTTAAACAACACTTAATAATGTATAAATGTTTTAGCATTATACATTAATATCAATTCAAGTGGCATTTATTTTATGATTGTGAATATCTTTAAAGTTTGGGATATTAATTAATAGTTATTAAATTAATAGTTTTATTAAAAAAGGATGCATTAAATGGATCAGAATTGACAGTAAAGCCATTTATAATGTTACAAACAAAATGCAGTTCTTTTTCTTTTTTGAACTTTCGATTAATCAAAGAATCCTGAAAAAAATACAAAGCTTAATGCTAATCACTGAAGTAACCCTTTAAGCAAAAAATCAACTTGATTTCTGAATGATCATGTGACTGAAGACTGGAGTAATGATGCTGAAAATTCATTTAGCATTGCCATTACATGCAATTTAAAGTTATTTTAAATTGTAATAACATTTCACAATATTACTGTTTGTACTTTAATTTTAATTAAATAAATGCAACCTTGAGGAGCATAAGATACTTCTTTCCATCTAATGAAATTACATTCAAACATTTGTGTGTGTCTTATGTATCCAAATTCCTATAGGCCAGCTGGGATATCAGCATTACAAAGCAATTAGTGAAAAATGTGTAGCGCTTTTAACAGGGTGGAGTACATAATGGTGGAATTATCAATATAGACACCGCTGGCCTCTGGTCAAAAATGACAGTATGTTTATAGGATTCTGGTAAACAGTCCTCACCCTTTTCCTGTCCCAAACTCAATGACACTATTATCACTTGAACTCGGCTGCATACAAATTCAGAGAAAGATTCAGATCAGAAACACTGTAAATTGTCACCACAAGAAACAGGAGGAAATACATACTGTTTAGCGCGATCACACCATTATCTCACCTTGTATTCGAACTTGTTTCCTGTTACAGTGGGGACATGGGAGCAGGGTGAATTCCTCTGCCTGATGCATAGAATAATCTGTGCTGGCCACCACAATCCGATCACCCGGTTTCCAGCTGCTAACATCATCTTGCAAGTTCAGAACTACTTTATCCACTGCATCCACTTGGAAGCCTGTTGTAGGGTAACCTTTTTGGTAGAACCAAAACCAATGCACATTTTAAAAGGGTTTTCTTTTAACATATAATTGGTCGATGTTGTGGATTTTATTTGTGCTGTCCAAAACGTACCATTACTCCACTCACTGAAAGCAGTAACAGTGAAACCCACTCCATCCACAGTGACGAAGTCTCGGCGAGCCAGCGCCTTGCCACCTGTGTCATGGTTCTCGTGTTCTCGTACGTCTTCTGTGCAAGAACCATTCCCTCCACCAATTACTGAGACCAAGGCCCATGCCTGCCTAAAAGAGAGATGGAGGATGGAGAGAGAAAACACTCATAAGAAAGCCATTAATGAGAAAAAAAACATGCAAGAGAAAAGATGCAACAGATTTGGAAGAATTATGTATTCATGACATGATAAACTGGCTAAAACCAATTAGTTGTTCAATGAATGTAAACATGAATGACAAATCAGAATAAATGACTTCTCCATTTAGACTTGTCAACGCACTACCATGAGGAAGTGATGATCGGTTACTGCACATAAATAGAATTTAATAGAAGAGCAGCCTGGAGTGAAAAAGTCAAACACTGTCAAGGATGAATGATGATGACTAATTGAATCCTTCCTTCCTATTATTTATCTAGTCAGCCCTTTAGTACAGTTAAAAGAGCAGTTGCCACTCAACTGAAGGTAACTGAATTTCTGTCATTAATCCATGATGATAATATAAAATGTGGAATTGTGATTTCCTGTCTTTGCTTTCTTAAAAAAATAGTAGTCTGAATCTTCACCATTTTCCAAAAATCCTCTCATTTACTCACCTCGTGTCATTCCAAAACTTAAGACTTTCTTTCTTCTTTGAAAAACAAAAGATATTTTGAGAAATGTCTCAATATATTCTCAATATCTTATGTTTGTTTTTCTGTAGATTTTGGGTGAACTCTCGCTTTAATTTCAGTGTGTTCTTCATACAATGCTGTTGTGTTACTTAAGAAAACGTGGAATATAATGGGTCATTTGGACCACTTAGAGCGCTTTAGAACTCTGGTCACCATTCACTTAGATTGTATGGACAAGAGCAGTGTGAACATTCTGCTGAACATCTCTTTTTGTGGTCCCCAGAAGAAAGTAATTCGGGTTTGGAATGACATGAGAGGGATGACAGAATTTTTATTGATATGTGAAATCTCTTTAAAAATTAAAAAAGCAGCATAAAAGCAGCATGTCTTGACCTTTTTTCACAATTAATCAATAAATGATTCACCAATTTATAATACAACCAATCCTACTTCCTCTTTCCCTATATGGTAACATTAATATTTGGCAACAATAGATCTAAAAATGAGTGGAAAAGGGGGGGAGAATACCAAAAACAAAACTATTATGGCTCAACAGGCTCTGGAGCTACTGGCTTCTGTTTCTGTAGTAGCATTAATACTTCCACTATGACAAAATAGCAGTCACATCTTAACAGCAACTAGGTCAGAACTGCTATTTGTTTTACTGACGCATATGAGCTCTAAAGGCCAAGCCTCAAACACAAAAGCCCCAAGAGGTTTGGAAAATAGTGTCTCACTGAACTTTCTTCCATTAAGGAATGTGGTTCACTGCAGTTTACAACAAGTTAATAACATCTTTGTGGATAAACAGAGTGACTAACAACCCACACAGAAACCAATAAGGCCATCTTAGCTACTGTGAGGTGGGAGGTCTTTGATGGCCAGTAACATACTTGTATTATTGTTCTATCTTTCATATTTTCATCTTTTAGCAGTCACCAGGGCAAGATTACTTCCTTTCTCAGAATAGCTATTATGTCTGACTAACACAGGAATCTTTCCTGTCTTTTTCCATCTTGTTCCTGGCCATTCCCTACCCTCAAAAGGGATATTCATTTCTAATATCATTAATGAATCGTCACAATATTCCTGTACTTTTAGCACCATCCACATGTAAATAAATAAAATAAATCCAGGTTTGTTTAACAATCATGGGACATCGTTTCAAGCAGGCCACAATCATTTCCATGATTCCATGATGATGATGTCAAAACCTGCATGAAATTTGTATAAATAATCCATTTTCCACGACAGCACAACAAACTTTTTCTTCTTTCAGATAAATTAACCACCAGTGTGCCCCTCACTTAGCACATGCTTTGTATCAATATATACACCACTTTCCACTGGGACAATCCCCCCTGAGTAACTACGAGTTAAGTGCTCTCTTAACAACATTCATTAAATCAACATTCTTTCATACCTCAACTTCTAGTAATTTGACTCGTTTTAAGTCAGAGCCCACATGTTATCAGGAACCAATAACAGGCTTATCAATTTTTTATATCAAAGATATGTGCAGTGCTGCAACGCACCCTTCTGCCTATGGGGATCGGGGTTAGACTTGGACAGGCTGGTTTATGTTGCGCAAGTTTTCAGTTAGATTGTGCCAGATTGTTCTGTTGTTGCAAAGGGAGCTGCCAAGTTTGCATGTTTTCATCAGAGATGTGACTGGTAAGGGGTGTGAATGGAAGAGGTTCCTGTGTGCACAATGTGTCAAACTGAAGTCTCTAAATTAGTAAATTCAAGTACTATCTTCGGTCACACCTACTACTAACCATATCCTGCCCATTTCCCACAACAGTTTCACTGAAAACTGCATAACTGCAGTGGCAGTAGTAAGCAGAGGGATATTATTTCCTCAAATGCTTTCATTATGCTTTTTCTTTGCCTTACAATTCTAGTTAACAAAACAGAAATTAGAGTTTTCAAACTCAAGACTTTTGACCAAGCTAATGTGTCTAGAGATGTCTACAGCTTGAACATTAAAATAAGCATATATATTCCATGTCTCTTGCGCTACCGAGAGAATGTGGCACACGAGTGCCTTTGCAGTGTATTGTAAAAGTAGGCTTTATGTCTGGAGGAATTTCTATATTTGACCAAATCTCTCATTGAAAATGAATACTTGTACTTTTTATCTGCAATGTAACCAGAAGTGACTCAGCATCTGGTTCTTCTTCCTTTGAACTCTCTAAAAAGCCTTACAATGGGTAATAGACAGACACGTCAGCTCTTTTTACACAAATCCTGGAAATATGCCTGTTTAACCTTTCACCAGCTTTTCCTGCAGAATACTGCCATATGAAACACTGGAAGGCTTCTGTGTTTTTGTGGAACAACCAACCAGTTAGGTTAAGCCCAAGAGTGCTAAGGATTATTTGCTACTAACATTTGGCTAATATTAGACTGCTCATACACATACTGGCAAAAGTCAACATGCCGACTGAATAAATAAGAACATTTATATTTGCTTTAAATTTCATTTAATATTAATGTGCTGTCCCAGAAAGTTTTTGGACACTAAAGTCATGCTTAAAAATGTCTGAATGTCACTGCATTAGTCGAATAGTCAAATTAGTTGCATATCAAACCAAGTGGCATCATTTTCTCAATACTAACATCTCTGAGCTATTTTTGTTCCCAAGTGTTGTATTTGTAGTTTATGGCATTAACTATGAATATGTTCCACAAACATCTGACAACCAAAAAGTGTCCAAATACAGGGTTTTCATTTTGAATCTATTTGCCACATTGAAACAATGTCACGTTGTTTAATATTTAGTTATATCATGAAAATATATTCATAAATCTTTAAGTATGGCACAATGTTTGATATTTATTTATATTATGAAAAGACATTCCTAAATCTTTATGTATGGCACAATGTTTGATATTTATTTATATTATGAAAAGACATTCCTAAATCTTTAAGTATGGCACAACTTTTGTAGCAACTCAATGTAATAACTGCACATAATTTAAAAAAATATGCATAATGTAATAAGTATTACATTATTATTGTAATAAATGTTCATAATGTAATAATTTTCTCAAAGTGTAATAAAATCTTGAGCTCATTATGTAGTCACATTTTTTACATTATGAGAAAATTAATACATTATCAACTCACAAAAACATGTCATTTTCATTATTGTAATAGCTTTTGAAGCAAACAAATATTAGTATTCCCTAAAAAATCTTAAACTACATGTGAAATGCAGCATTTAAATATTTATGCAGTTATTATTATTATTATTATTATTATTATTATTATTATTATTATTATATGTTTATTAAACATAGAGCATTGGTATTCCTTTAGAGCACATTTTAACCTGCCTACAAAATCCACCAGATTATTGATACTGCTACTATTAAATATACTACTAGTATACATATGGTATACTTACTGTTAAATTACAAACAGTGTTAAATACCAACACTGTGTTAAAATGATGTAAAAATAAATAAACAGAATGTGTGTGTGTGTGTGTGTGTGTGTGTGTGTGTGTGTGTGTGTGTGTGTGTGTGTGTGTGTGTGTGTGTGTCTGTGTGTACAGGTATATGTGGTTTGAGGACCCAAATGTGTATGTTGACGGGTATTACAACATAAACATGGTTTATGAGGACACTTTCTGTATTTTGATTTTTAAAATGTACAATAAAGGAATATTTTTTAATAATAAAAAAAATAATAATATCTGCATGATATTTAAATCTGTTGCATTTCGAAGGTAGTTTAACACTGTATATAGATTTTTTTAAATTTATTGTAAAGGAAAACTAATATTTTGTATGTTTTAAAAGCTATTACAATAATGAAAATATGATGTGTTTGGTGAGTTTATAAATGTAATAAATTACATTATGAGCTCAAGATTTTATTACGTTTTGAAAAAACTACTACATTATAAATATTTTATTACAATAATAATGTAATACTTATTACATTATGTGCAGTTTTTATATTATGTGCAGTTATAACATTATGAGTTGCTATAAGTATCCAAAAAGATTGCATCATTGTATTAATGGGACTCATTAAGTCTACACAACGTATGCTGCCTATGGGATTCAGTAGTTCTTCCTCAGTGGGTGAGTCCGAATTAGGATATGGTTTTCGGAACAACAGGGTACTTTCTGTTTCCAATCACAGTAACTTCAAAGCTGTGCTCGGAGATATCAAAGCAAAAACTCATCAGACTGGAAAAAGCTTCTTTCCTGCAACCACCCTTCAGGGATTCATTTTGCAGCTATAAAAAAAATTCAGACTACAATCACGTTTGAAGAAAAATGATGGGGAAGTGCGAGTTTATCCCAACACCCCTATACCTGCTCAAAAAAACTAAGCTGGTCTTAGCTGGCCTCCCAGCCTGAACTATTGAAAAATAGTGCCCAGAACCCCTCTAAAACCAGCCAACAGACAAGCCTGATCAATCTGGGAGACTAAACATTAAGATAATGTTTTCAGCAGAAAAAACGTTTAGTAATCATGTTTCCCTTATTCACCTGTATTTGAGATTGTTGACATGGTTGCTGCCTAGAAGATCCTGGATGGTTCTCTTTGTCTCATCCAGCAGGCTCTTCACTGCAGAATCTCCGATGGCCAGGGCAACAATGCGTCCTGTGGGCAGAGACTTCAGCAGCTCACTCAGCCTCTTACTGTCGTTACGAGAATCGTGCGTGTCGAAACGCTCATTATTCAGAACCTCCGCCGTGTCCTGATCAACCACCCGCAGGTTAATTCCACGGCTGAAGTTCTTCTGGAAGGCATGGTCACCGGTAGCCAAACCTGAAGCAGGTACTGTGCGAGTAAGAAAGGTCCAAGATAGCCTCTCTGACCCATGGAGCTCCAGAGTTCCTCCACCATTCACACCCAAAAACTTGCGGCCCATCCCGGGAACTTCAGTCACGGCGGTCTCGTCCGATCGGCCGAGCAGGGTGATGGTGGCAAGGGAGCTATATCTGCATTTTGGAGCCCCGATATGGAGAGCGCCGCCATCTTCGACCAAAATGTGGCGTGTTCGCAATGTAATATTTTTGGAACCTTTTTTATCATCCGCAAAGACAACCAAACCTATAATCCAATAAATCAAATCAGACTTAAAATGATTACCCTAATAAAAGTATTATAATTCACTTTAATTGAGAAATGCATAAAAATGAGCAAGCTGAAGGTTCTCAAGGATAATTTCTTATTTTTAGGGTCCTACACACTCGACAAGTAATCTTACCTCCAGCCTGGATAGTGATAGAGTGCAGAGTGGCAGACGAATCTAGGCGATAATGCTCACCACTGCGTACCACCACCACCTTTTTGAGATCATGGCCTGGGTTCCAGGATCGCAGCCCAGGCTTGTGATGAGGGCAGTTCCCTACAAAAAGATGTAGGAAGACATTTCAGAGTCTGAGTACAAAATGACTACCTAGAGTCATTATAAAAAATAATACTTTTCAAGCAACCACACATTAGCACACACATACACTACCATTCAAAAGTTTATATCAGAATGTCCTCATAAATATTAAGAAGCACAACTGTTTTTAACATTGATAATAATGAGAAATGTTACTTGAGCATCAAATCATATATTAGAATGATTTCCAACGGATCATGTGACACTGAAGACTGGAGTACTGATGCTGAATATTCAGCTTTGCCATGACAGGAATAAATTACATTTTAAAATATGTTAAAATATAAAACTGTTATTTTCATTTAAACTTAGTGAGCATTAGAGACTTATTTCAAAACATTAAAAAAAAACCTTACTGACCCAAACGTATGAAAGTGGTGTATTAAAAGGTTAGTTCACCCAAAAATGTTAATTCTGTCATCATTTACTTACCCTGAAGTTGCTCCAAACCTGCTGAACACAAAATAAGATATTTTGAAGAATATGGGTAACCAAACAGTTGATGGGCTCCATTGACTTCCATAGTATGGGAAAACAATACTATGGAAGTCAATGGAGTCCCATTAACTGTTTGGTTACCCATATTCTTTCAAAGTATCTTCTTTTGTGTTCAGCAGAAGAAATGAAATCCATAGAGGTTTAGAACAACTTGAGTGAGTAAATGATGAAAGAATTTTCCTTTTTGGGTGACTTATTCCTTTAAAGGATTAGTTCACTTCAAGACATTCCAGTTGCCTTGCCTCATCAGATGTTCATGTCTTTCTTTCTTCAGTCGGAAATAAAACCAGTTTTTTTGAGGAAAACATTCCAGGATTTTTCTCCCCTTCATAGACTTCCATTGCAACCAGTGGTGAAGGTTCAAATCAATGCAGTTTCAAAGCGCTTTGAAGGGCTTTAGAGGCTCTGGGCGATTCCAGACGCGGAATAAGGTGAATATAAGAAAAATGAATATGATTTTTAACCTAATTCGCTCATCTTGCGCTGCTTTGTGCTCGCCAGTGAAAAGTCACACTATACGTAGGTGGAAGTAACGGCCCAAGCGAACATGCGAGGACTAATACAAACGACCGTTACCAAAAAACACTACATCTTCAACTTCAAAATCATCCGACATTATTGTTTTACCTTTTTTTGTTGCTGCAGGTCGTTGTATTAGTCTTCGCATGTGCGCTTGGTAAACATGGGGGTGGTACTTCTGCATACATCTAGTGTGACGTTTTTGACGTGCTTGCACAATCACTGGCGAACGCAGAGCAGTATGGTGCAAGATGAGCAATTTAGGTTAAAAAGTATATTCTTTTTTTTTTAAATGACAGATTGTTTCGCTAGATAAGACCCTATTCCTTGTCTGGGATCGTGCAGAGCCTCTGAAGCCCTTCGGAGACCTTTGAAACTTTTTTGAACCTTTTGATTTAGACCAATTGAAATCCATTATGTGAAGAAAATTCCTGGAATGTTTTCCTCAAAAAACGTAATTTCTTTTCGACTGAAGAAAGAAAGAAAGACATTAACATCTTGGATGAGATTGGGGTGAATAAAATATCAGGAAATTTTCATTTTGTAGTGAACTAATCCTTTCAGCACACATTCAAGGTGATCGTGTCTTACCATCCAAAACATCTTTAGAGGTAAGACTGAGGACAAGTATGAGAATCAGAAGGAAAACACAGAAGAAGACGCCAACACAAATATAAGTGTTCTTCCTCTGTTGGTTCTGGGAACGTTCCCTTTGACTCTCATCTACCGTCAGGTTAAAAACCGAAGGCCGTGCAGGGGGCGGGGCCGGGGCTTCAGCGGGGCGGTGGGGAGCCTTGGCTGGGGGTGGAGAACGAACTGGAACAATCCTGCCTGGAACATATCCTGATGACCGCTGAGCATTTCCGTTGACAGGAGCCACAAAAATGGGGTGACTGCTGGGGCCATCATTAACCTGCATGGTATAACTGTCTGCCACGTCCTACGAGAAAAAAAGGAAAAACATCAAAGATGTATTACCAATCAGATGTTTGGGGTAGGTTCGACTTTCATGTTTTTGAAAGGAGTATCTTATGCTCACCAAGAAATAAACCACTTTACCCATTTTGTGTTTTAATATATTTTGAAATGTAATTATTCCTGTGATGGCAAAGCTGCATGTCAGAGGACATTAATTTAGTCTTCAGTGTCCCATTATCCTTCAGAAATAAACATTTCTTCTTATTATTAATGTTTTAAAATTGTGCCTTTTAAATTTTGTGGAAACTGTGATACTTTGATAAACAGAAAGCTCAAAAGAACAGAGTGTATATGAAATAGATTTATACATTATAAATGTCTTTATTGACACTTTTGTCAATTTGATGAATCCTTGCTGAATAAAAGTATACTGTTCCCCCAATTGACCCCAAAAGTTGTTTTTGAATGACACTGAAAAAGAATTCTTAACTTATATCTGCATTACACTCACAGTTTTTATGGGCCAACCAAACTGGCATAAAACTGTTCCACCTCAATTTCGATCGGGTCTCAATTTCATGGTGGCACTATGACATGCTTTGAAGTGTAAGCTTTCTGTGGGTTTTCACATTTTCAAGTTATTTACAAAACACATGGCACCAATTACGAGAAAAAAAACTGCTCAGTCGTTAAGCCTGTGGCCCCTTCATGCCACAAAACAACAGATACTGGCCCTATAAAGAAATTCTCCCAATAAAGCCTGTCTCACAAATATTTGCTTACCAATAAGCCAGCCAAATTTCTTAATTATCATTCAAAGTGACTTAAAAGCTCCAAACAGAGAGTCTAATCAATTTGCCTTCACTTGTACCAAACAGTTACTAATGCTTTTATAAACTCAAGACTATGCAGGGCAATAATCAATCACAACCTTTTAATCTTTTAAACATTAAAGGAAAATAGAACAACCAATCTGACCACAGCTGGAATTATACTATCATACTAATTTCATCCTTACTTTGACATAAAGATTGCACTCCAGCCCTGATCTTGCCATCTGCAGCTCCTCAGCCACAAATGCAAAGGCACAGCAATCACTATAACTGAGGAGGACATGCATGAACCACCCCCCTTTTTTTTGGATAATCAATACCTAGTGCTTTAATGTGTCCCACCCCCCATGAATTTCAATAGTCTGAAGGGGTGAATGGACAATGGCAATGGACAGAAACATACAGGCTTACCCAGAGAGGACGTGTAGTCCACTAGGAGGAACATTATAAATACATATAACACTAAAATCAATTCAAACCTGTTCGGATGATTATTTGGAAAAGTTTCCATGGACACAGGAACTCAATTACCAATATGAATTCACTTTATCCTGATGACCTACATTGCAAGGACATGCTTAAAAAACACACACAAAAAACAGCCTAAGATGGTCTCCCAGCCTGGCCAAGCTAGTATTTAGCTGGTTTAGATGGTCAGTCAAATGGTCTCTCAGCATGACAAGTGGCTAAAACCCATCATAACAAATCTGACTAGGTTGGGATACCAGACCGATAAAACAAGCTTGGGCAGGCTTAAGACATTTTTATTTTCAACAGGCAAAATTCATAATATAATTTTTATTATTATCTAAATTCAAAAGCAACATTTTGCTCGGCTTAATGAAAAACAAAAATTTGTTCTGTCCATCTTTGTTTCAATAGAAACTGGTTGGCACCAAAACTACTACATCGCGCCCCCCTCTAAAGTTTACACAATGCCACAAAGTTTCATCAACTTCAGATGCATGCAAGCGTGACTTCATTTCTCCTTCAGTCATATACCAACAGATCCCGTAAACGCACAATGCACGACCGAAAATCCACTGAAAGAGCTTACTACCGAAGAGGTCTAAACTGGGGGTCTCTACAATGAGACAGAGGTGGAGATCTCTTACCTTTTGGTCTCTTTTTGCTGTCACTTGATTGGCTCGTCCACTCCTTTCTCTTTCAACCGTAGAGAACCACAAGCAACTCAATGGGCTATTTGACAGGGAGTTCGCACTAAATGTGTTTTAATCTTTATTTGCATGATGTTTTCTCTCCTGGGCTGAAGTCAGCCAGCCCCGTCCCAGGCGCGGCTCGCGGAGGAAGTGAAATTAGAGGCGTGTATTGAGGATGAGGGAGCGTCTTATAAACAGAAATAACGTGTGGAAGAGCCACGAGAACGAAGTTGAATTCTCAAGTGGGTGGGGCTTAGAGACCACGACATGATGAGCCTACACGCTCTCTATAACATTGTACTTGCAATTAAATTGTAGTTTATTTGAAACTCTGAATTCATTTAATGACACACGTATCATGGTCGCATACAGTCAGCAGCAGAAGAAACACAAAAGGGGTCTTGTCATGTGATAAGTATTACTTTTCTGTTTCCGATTAGTGAACGAATCGTTCTTATGATTCGGATCTTTTACATGAAACGGTCTGGAACTGACTCGCCTGTTCTGGGCATATATATATATATATATCATATTCTGTCACTAAATCTTTTTTTGAACCGATTCTTTGAAACGAACTATTCCAAAGAATCGGCTGGGAGAAACGAGTCATACTTCACTTGTTTCTTTTCTCAACGCTGACAGGAATGGACCAATCACATTCGTTTGCGATTGATGGTTAATGTTTTGTCATTTAGTAGAGGTTGATGGAGCAAATTTAGATTTGCATGACAGGTAAATTTCTTCGAATGTAATACATTTAAATATAACATCGTAATGTTCAAATATCCCCAGTATGATTAAACTTGTCTTGAGATTTTGAATGGAGAAAGCGGCTTCAGGAGCCCCAATGCGACACCTTGAGGAAGAATTTGTCTCATGACACGCAGGCTAGAGGGAGTAAAAAATCCTAACATTGTGTACTGTAAGTAGTAGTTATGGCAATATGAATAACCTTAAACTTAATAACCTTAAATTAGTCGGTGACATTTTATAAGAAGTTTGACTTTGCCTAATAATTAATAATCACATGGTATAATGTTTAACAAATAGTAGGCCTACTGACAAAAGTCTCTACATAGAAACGCATCTTTATTGCCTTTATTTCTGTGTCCTGTTTTCTGTTCTCTTCTCATGCTTTGAACCCATTTAAGTGCTCATGTCTGTCCTTAAACATTGCCCCACCCTAAAATGAATGGGTCACATGTGTTATTAACTTCCATGTTCAAGGTCCCCAGCTTCAAAGGTCACTGAACCCTGGAGGCGCGTTTGACCTCTGTGCTATAAAATGGTTGTGTAAAGTGAATACACATGAAAGGTTAGGATCATTGTTTAAAGCAATTAGGTTGAGCTGTTGAGTTAATTAAACGCATGCTTCTCAGAAAGACGAGAAAGAGGGTGGCTCTAGATCTTAGAGGTTTACTAAGCTTTATCCAATTCCAAATCAATTAGTTAAAAATCTGGTACTACTATATAAACATCTTATGGTACCATGGTTATGCTACTATATAAACCACCACTATGGTTTCTTAACAGATAGGATAAAGTTATTATAGTGTATACTGATTAAAAACACCACTCGGGGGAAATCGTTACGATTACTGACCACAAGAGGTCGTTTTACAATCCAACACCAGCAGCATGTTGCAGATCAGCACACATGAAAAGGACTACCACAACTGGTTTTTAATTCGTTTTGCTCTCTAGTCTCTGAAATACATGTTTATTTTGTATTATAACTATTTCAAGATCATAATTACACACAGTATAACCCTTTTCTTTTACAATGGGTGTTTACAAAAACAGAAAAACATGTCTGTAAAGATTGAAGCACGTTAGTTTATGCTTCAGTCTGACCAGTTATAGTAACTATTCTGTGCCATATGTAATGTAATAATAGATCAATTTACATGGGTAATAACAGCTTTATCAACAGTTTCATAATACTCAGTTTCATAATACTCAGGAAATAAAAAAACACCATCCAAATGAAGATGTGGAACAGCTTGACAGTCCTCTTTACATTAGAGAAGATCTGAACAATGGTCCACAGTAACAACAGCCTTATCACGGCTCAAAGCAATAACAACAACAAAAAAAGTTGTGTGCATTTCTTTATATGGGTTTCATTTGAGACAAGACAGTATAAATTACATTTGAATAAAAGACAAAGCAATGACTCCAAACAGAATCAAGTGTTAAGTTCAGAATATGTGTAATCAAAATGATTTTCATTTAAAAAAAGTGCAAAAACAAACCTACTGTTACTAATTTTACCAAGCGTATTAGCATATGTACTGTTTGAGCAGAATGTGTGTTTACTTGGAGCTATTGCAAGCCACAATTATTAAGTGTTTCTTTATTTGAAACGTCTATTTATTCATTTGACAGTTAAAACAGATATTACTGCCATATTGTCCAGCATCGTTTTCAAGGTCTAGGACAAGTAAAACGTAGACAAGTGTGGGGACATGTAGAACTGTACACATTGTATTTAAGCAGAGATGTATAACAAAGTTATGTATCAAAGTTTAATATACTGAGTATTTGGCATCACCTGTATGGCAATTGTTTGTGTCAGAATGTTGCGTTTGGACAGTACTCCATTACATGATATTATAACATGCATACAACAAAACAAAAACAAACAAAAAAAATCGACTTAAATGGAATTTTATTCTTTAGTACATGGTATCAAGACACAGAAGTCGGGTCACCAAAACACCAGACCCCTCACTCACAACTGTAGAAGTACAGTTACACAAACACACCCCTAGGAAAGGCAGCAAGGACACAGCTCCCCATTTTATATATAGCGTGGAGAAGTGCAGCTCAAGTAGAATAATAACTCAAAAACAAAAGAGAGGTGAGGTGAGGTGAGAAAACCACCCCCAGTAAAGTTCACAGTTGCCAGTTGGGTACCAGGGGCATCTTCATCAAGGTGAGCCCTGATCTTGAGGTCCATTTATAAGTTTACAAGTTCATGAGCCACAAACTGTTTCAAGCGCTCCAGGTACTGTCCATACAGCTCTACATCGTTGTGTCCCGCACCCTCCACCCAGAGCGGCTCCAAGGGCCGCTGGCAGCGCTCGTAGAGGGCCAGCCCATGGGAAAAATCAATCACCTCGTCCTCCGTACCATGGATCACCAGCACCGGAGAGGTGACTTTACAGATTTTATCAATGCTAAAAAAAAAAGACACACATAAGAAGAGTGTTCTGCAGTGTAGTTTAAATCATCACCATCATCATTATGTGCTTTGTACACAAACGGCAATTGTAAAATATACAAAATATACAATTGAGGTATGAAAGTGCTTCTTTGAGTGTCCATTCTTTTCTACTGCTGTCTACACTACTTACCTTTAAAAGATAAAATAAAAACCAACCCAATTCCCTAAATGCACATTCTTTTTCTTTCAAAAAAAAAAATTATCTAATCAAATTTTGTTTACACTGCCAACACAAACATCATTATTTGCGTATCCAATTTGAATCTGATCTAAATTATTTACTGTCCACACGGTGTATCACAAAGTGCTCTTTTGTTTTCCAGAATTTATGTCAATGACGTTGCGTTGGTAGGCATACAGTAAAAACAACAACAACAACATGGAGGGGTTTGCAACACAAAAGTTCTTATTTTACAACAAAAATCGAAATTCAACATGTCTACATTAAATTGTCATTTTCTGCTCGCCCGGCACTTTTCAACAACACAACCTTGTTTCTGCAGCTTTTTTCCTTACAACAAAGTCTGACATGTTTACTGTTTATGTGGTGTGAGAAAGTGACAAAACACACAAAATCCAATTAAAGCTTTCAGACTGAAAGGGATTTCCAGAAATGCGATTTAAAAAAGATCTCAAACCACACATTTATGTAGCTCAGAATGGATTTGTAAATCGCATTATATGTGATTTTTTGCTGTGCACACTTGATAAATCTGATTGGATTCCAATCTAATACACACAAATTGGATTTGGACTGATAGTCTGAACAAGGCTTTATTGGCTGATCAATATGCATTAGTAAAAATGTTTTATAATTCGAATAATTACTTAAAAAGGTCTCACTTAGATAATCATATGTACTGCCATTTAAAAGTTTGAGGTTGGCAAGATCAAGGTTGCATTCATTTGATCAAAAATACTGTAAAATATTAAACTCTCTTTTCTAATTGAACATATCTATAAAAATATTCTTAAACTTAAGTAATTGATTTCTGTGATGGCAAAGCTAAATATTTAGCAGTCATTACTCCAGTCTTCAGTGTCACATGATCCTTCAGAAATCATTCTAATTGGCTATAAGGATTTGATGCTCAAAAAACAATTTTTATTATCAAAGTTGAAAACTCTTATGCTGCTTAATATTTTTGTGGAAACCGCGATAAGTAATTTTTGATCAATTTAATGTGTCCTTGCAGAATAAAAGTAATAATTTCTTCTTTTTTTTTTAAATGGCACCTATTATGCAAAATTCACTTTTAGAAGGTGTTTAAACATAAATGTGTGTTGGCAGTGTGTGTACACAACCACCCTATAATGGTAAAAATCCACCCACTCCTTTATTTGAATCCCCATAAATCATAAGCAGTGTCTCAGGACAAGCCGTTTGCCGATTCCTGCAGTGTGACGTTGCATTGTAGAGGCCCCGCAAACACGTGTTGATAGACACTGACATACTAGCACAAACCCCTCCCACAGAGAGCTGAGCTGTTCACAGTCCGCCATTTAATTTACTGTCAAGAGCAGTGAATTTCTGTTTATCTTCTGTTGTTTGATAGAGAACTAGTCTGGTTTAATAGACTACTCACGGATGTGCTGACATTCATCCAGCTCTGTGCGCATGTCTGTGTTTAAGTTGAGAGCGATAAGGCTTTAAAACGCATGCAGATGATAATATTTCATGATGATGAAGAACTGCAATATCACATGAATGTGTCTGCGATAGAGATGATCATTAAAACAAACAGATGTGTAGGCTCCGCCCTCTCAGGTGGGTAGCAGCAGCTCATTTGCGTTAAAGGAGCCACATAGAACAGCTCATTTTTCTTCAACCCCCAAAATGAGTAGCATCTGCCTGCACAACTGGAGGCTGCATATTTAGGAACGCAGTATTAGGAACGCATTTCTAGGACCCTAGGTTTTTATTGACAACGCCACCTAGCGAATTAGAGGACCAGCAAAGATGGATGACGATCAGAGTGTGAGTATGTGAATCAGTTTTATTTTAACATTTAAAACAATCGTGATGCATTGGAAAGTTAACATAGCCGAGGTGATCATGATTTGCTAAATAGTCTGGAATGCATCAGCTACGTATAGTGCTGTAAATTAATTGTTAGTACATCCATTTAACTAAAGTGCATGAAAGCTTGTGTTGACTTAGTGACAGCACAACTGCACAAGACAACTATATTACATTCGTTGTGAAAGCTTGTCAGTTACTCGTTGTCTGTTTTAGCTGTCACATGCTCACAGTCAGCCTGTTTAACGTTACCACACTATGTTATGAGTTCGTCTCTTCATTTTGACATGGTTTTATAACGTTGGTTGAGACATATGACGTTGTCATGTACTGTACTGTACTCTATATGAAGTGCTTACAAGAACACAGCTCAGGGTAGGAAGAAAGTATGACAAAAGATTAATTAATTGCTCAAGTCCTAGACTTAGCCCTAAATTTATGTCTATTTATTCATATGAAATTAACTTTTTTGTTGTTTTTTAACACATTATCATCACAGGTAAGAGTAGAACATTGAAATGTTTTTACACAATGTCCAATGCATCCTTCTTCTTTTTTTACAGCATTTCTGTTAACCCAGCAGTGATTATGTTCTTTATTTACTATTTCAGTGAAGTGGAGGAATTTAATTGGATGATAGAGAAATAGGGGAGAGCATCCAGTTAGTAGGTGCTGCTGCATACATCACAATGTGTGCTTTAAATATTTAAAGGACAGAAAAAGTCATGTTACTGTAGAAATAACATGTTATTTCTATTCAGATTTCTTGCATTGCTCTCTTTTTTTTTTCTTGGTTCAGATGTGCTTTATTGACATGAATGTTTCAAGAACCTGTTCACCTAAATCTTTGAACAGTAACATTAATATTAATATTATTTGGTATGAAGATTGATAATTTAGTATTGTATATAATGTGTGTGCTCTGTGGTGACTAAGATCTTTAAAAAAAAAATTAGAGAGTTTGAACAAGTTCAACTCAAAGTTCCTTATTTCATTCACTTCTCTACCTTTCTCTCTCTTAGGAGTCAGGAGACGTTGTCCATGAAGTTCTTTCTATGTGGTTCACGTCATGAACAAATTTGTTTTTGTGTGTGTTCAAATTTAACTGTTGCAATATATTATTTTATAGAATATACACAATCTTAAATCTACCCACAGAGTCATCCTTGTGTATTCCCTCTGTACTTTGAAAATGTGATTGACTGAAAAGGCTATACCATTCCTTGTTTATTTTACTTGATTAGTTATTCAATTATGCAACTTTGACCCGATAATTACTCAACATTCCTAGAAACCAGATTTAACTGCAATAAAGAAAGCAGTATTTGGGTGTAATAAACCTTTAAAAACCTCTTAAAAAAGGGTTAAAATATTCCCTTGCTGGTGCTTGTTTCGGTTCTCCAAAACTAGGGTCCTGGAAATGCGTTCCTGGGATTGCAGTTCTCCGATTCGGTAGGTGGCGCTGTCACAAAAAAATAGGGTCCTAGAAATGCGGTCCTAGAACTGCGGTCCTGAGAGTGCAGCCTCCGGTTGTGCAGGCAGATAATGTTGCCCAAAATTGCCATTTTCAAAATGGTATATTAAAATGATCTTTTAGGAATTTTGATCTGAAACTTCACAGGCACACTCTGGGGACACCTGAGACTTATATTACATCTTGTAAAAAGGGGAATAATAGGTGCCCTTTAATCTTACGGAACCAAAACATTTAAATTGTAGTAAATGTTTTTTTTTTTTTAATCATAATTCAATTTAATTTATAATATTTAAATACATTTAAATGAAGCATGATAATATAAATTTCAGCTGAAATCAGACTAAATTATCCATTAACATTGCTTTAAAATGCAAATGCAATCACGGAAAGACATGTTGGAAGACATTTGTCACTAGAGGGCACACGATAACAGTAATGGTTTAAGTGAAGAAAACCGACCAGATGCTTTGTCCGCAACATGGCTGCAAAATGCAAAGCACAACAGTGCATGAACAGTATGTGTCTAACTGGTATGTATGAGGAGAAAAATGTGGTGGAAAATATAGGAAAATATGGTGAGTCTAAGGTAAAAGAGGCAGACTCACTTGGGGAATGCATCAAAGCAGTACGTCTTCTTTGTGTCAGGAAAAGCAACCCGCATGCCTGAGGTCAGAGGGGAGTGGAGGACGACAGCAGCGCTCTCGTACCGAGAGGCCAGATCCACCGAAGGGACTGTACCAATGCTCTGGCCATAAATGATCACATTCTCTGGCCTGATCCCGTACCTAGAACATGACATTAAAATGATGAGTTCACGCACAGACGCACATACACACCTACACTGATGATGCTGAGATCAGAACACAATTATCATGAATCAAGAGTACAGGTTGTTAAAACAACTTTCAGAACCAGACAAACTGGGAAGCAACCTTTGTGTTTTGCGATTAGCTAGAGTGACCGAATCGGTTCATAATCATTACGTAATCTCAATTGACATTCTCAACTTAAGTGTTATTACTTTACAAAAAGGCATAGGCGATTAGGCGTGAGCCAAAGTTTAAGAGCAGATACTAGAACAAGTAGTCATTAAATCAAACCATTTCTGCAAGTCAAGCTGCTTGAAGCCAACTGTCTCTTTTCCATCTCATCAAGTGATTGAGCATAAGAACATTTTTTTTCTTTAAGCAAAGCAAACAAGATTTTTTGGTTACACACTTTACAATAAAGTCCTATTAATTAATTTGTTATAGTACATTTTAATCTTAGGTCCATTAAATAATATTAACAGATATAATAGAAGTATTTTTGTTGTTAGTTTATGTGAAATATAGTTAACTAATGGTAAATGGACTGCATTTATATTAGCGCTTTTAACAGACCAATGGCCATCCAAAGCGCTTTACATATTGGCTCACATTCACCTATTCACTCACTCATTCATACACCGACGGCCGTGGCCGTGGCCGTGACTAATGTTAAATGTAACATGTTACAGTTTTTATTCAGTGATATAAAAATTCTGATCGATAGTAATGTTATTGTTTTTAAAAGCCTAATAAATGTTGAAATTGACATTATACTGTGATGTTGAATGTCTATATATTTATGTTTAAATTTCATAAAGACATCAGTACTAGTATCAGTTTCAATGATACTGGCCTTCATTCATGAAAAACAAATATTTCAAATATACTGTCTGTCTTTAAGTTGTTTCTACATTAATTTGGAGAGTAACTGAAATTATTACAATATAAAAAATGTTTACAAAATTATACACACACACACACACACACACACACACAGGTCCTTCTCAAAAAAATTAGCATATTGTGATAAAAGTTCATTATTTTCCATAATGTAATGATAAAAACTAAACTTTCATATATTTTAGATTCATTGCACACCAACTGAAATATTTCAGGTCTTTTATTGTTTGAATACTGATGAATTTGGCATACAGCTCATGAAAACCCCAAATTCCTATCTCAAAAAATTAGCATATCATGAAAAGGTTCTCTAAACGAGCTATTAACCTAATCATCTGAATCAACTAATTAACTCTAAACACCTGCAAAAGATTCCTGAGGCACTTTAAAAACTCCCAGCCTGGTTCATTACTCAAAACCGCAATCATGGGTAAGACTGCCGACCTGACTGCTGTCCAGAAGGACATCATTGACACCCTCAAGCGAGAGGGTAAGACACAGAAAGAAATTTCTGAATGAATAGGCTGTTCCCAGAGTGCTGCATCAAGACACCTCAGTGGGAAGTCTGTGGGAAGGAAAAAGTGTGGCAAAAAACGCTGCACAACGAGAAGAGGTGACCGAACCCTGAGGAAGATTGTGGAGAAGGACCGATTCCAGACCTTGGGGGACCTGCGGAAGCAGTGGACTGAGTCTGGAGTAGAAACATCCAGAGCCACCGTGTGCAGGAAATGGGCTACAGGTGCCGCATTCCCCAGGTTAAGCCACTTCTGAACCAGAAACAGCGGCAGAAGCGCCTGACCTGGGCTACAGAGAAGCAGCACTGGACTGTCGCTCAAATTTTGCATGTCATTCGGAAATCAAGGTGCCAGAGTCTAGAGGAAGACTGGGGAGAAGGAAATGCAAAAATGCCTGAAGTCCAGTGTCAAGTACCCACAGTCGGTGATGGTCTGGGGTGCCATGTCAGCTGCTGGTGTTGGTCCACTGTGTTTTATCAAGGGCAGGGTCAATGCAGCTAGCTATCAGGAGATTTGGGAGCACTTCATGCTTCCATCTGCTGAAAAGCTTTATGGAGATGAAGATTTCGTTTTTCACCACGATCAGGCACCTGCTCACAGTGCCAAAACCACTGGTAAATGGTTTACTGACCATGGTATTACTGTGCTCAATTGGCCTGCCAACTCTCCTGACCTGAACCCCATAGAGAATCTGTGGGATATTGTGAAGAAAAAGTTGAGAGACACAAGACCCAACACTCTGGATGAGCTTAAGGCCGCTATCGAAGCATCCTGGGCCTCCATAACACCTCAGCAGTGCCACAGGCTGATTGCCTCCATGCCACGCCGCATTGAAGCAGTCATTTCTGCAAAAGAATTCCCCACCAAGTATTGAGTGCATAACTGAACATAATTATTTGAAGGTTGACTTTTTTTGTATTAAAACACTTTTCTTTCATTGGTCGGAAGAAATATGCAAATTTTTTGAGAAGGATATATTATATATATATATATATATATATATATATATATATATATATATATATATATATATATATATATATATATATATATATATATATATATATATATATATATATATATATATATATATATATATATATTTTATATATATATATATATATATATATATAAACTCCATGTTTTTAACCACAATCAATTACAGAATTTGGTTTTATTTTACTAATTCGTTTTTTTTAATCGATTGATCCACACACACACACACACACGCACACGCACACGCTGAGCAACAACTAAGGAAAGGAAGATTGATTTTGACATCAGTCACTGCATGAAAGTGATCAATTAATCGATTACTGTCTACAGTAAAAACCCATGGAGCACAGACGCTTTCAGGGAATCCAGTGAGATTCAACAATCCAATTGTATCAGTTTCATTTTTCTTGTTCAGTGAAGCTAGAAGGAACATTTGTTCTTAAATCAGTAAATGACTATCAATGAGAGTGACTATCAAAACATTTCTACTATGGAGAGGATGGTGTATAGGTTGGTTATCCTTGCGGGCGGTATGTCCACATTCCATGCCATATTATCAAGCGCATGATCACTTAGTCAGCTGACTGCAGTACCACAGAGCGCAAGGTTTTGGTGAAGAGATCACGGAGCTGAGACATAAACAGAAATTACTCCAAAAGTAGGACATACAATAAGAGTACAGTAACACATATCAAACAACTTATACTGTGTACATTCATTGTACTGTGGCCAATTACACAATAGTGTAATGCATTGCGAATATTGCTTTCAGTGCTCTAGCGAAGCTTGACAGCTGTTTGGTGGCAAACAAAAGGTGATAGAACTGGTCTGAAGTTGAAACTGAAAATTGTCATTGTATGACCAAAATAACTATAATCATTTGTGCCTGATCACAAGCGACCTTACAAGTTGTAACACATAATTTACAATTACCCCATTTAGTTACCTACACAGACCAATACACTCATCAATTTTGTCCTAAGGGAGAAAAATCACAGGATTCTACATAACTGTGTGTGATCATGTGAGAGAAGGTGGAATGTGTTCTGGAGAGTGGCAGAATGGATTCAAGAATGACAGAAAGGTGAAGGGATAGACTCCACAAAGTAATTTTCAAAAAGAACATTCTTTAAGGAACAGATCTTGCAAAAATAAAATAATTTTTTTATTTATTTATTTTTTTATTTATCCTCATTTGTTTTCAAACCCATATGCTTATATTCTTTTCCAATGAACAAGTAGGAATTTAAGAATTGTTATGCACATCTAGCCATCGAACAGTTCATAGTTATCTGGTCTGTCAAGTTTAAAAGTAAAATAATATAATATAAAGTAAAAAAGAGACTCCGCCAAGGCTAGATGTGAGCTTCAGAGGAACGTTAGACCATCATTGCATAGTGACTTGCATTCAGACTGTTCCTCTCTTACAAAGCGATTGTATAACTTGTATTAGGGCTGAGACGTCAGGAGAATAAATGCCCCAATTTGGGCTTTTCTCTTAAAAGGACACATTTTCTGCCCAGTGATTTATCTGGCAACCATGCACATGCACTCACTCTGGGCTGCAAAAAAAGTGCTGATAATCTGACAACAGCAGCAATCATGTTAGAGTTTAGCGTTGTTCATTGTGAAATTCTGTGGGAAAAGTCATACAGCCAGTCTGTGTTACTTCGCAAGGCCCCGCGTGCGAGTTGCTGCTACTAAATCTGCGAGTGAACAGTCTGTGACGACCTGTAATAAATCCAAACATGATTCTTGACCATACTGTTTGCGATCATGGTTGATGAATAAATGCAGAACATCTGTTATACAAAGGAATTTTTTTTACTTAATTTGGAATTATGGGAATACTAGGAATTTAGCTTTTCACGTTTTAGTTTTTAAGAGAAGGTTTTACCAGTTGACATAATGTAAAGCAGTAGAAAACTACATAGCTGTCATCTGTTTGCAGTGTCAAGTCATTTCGAAAATAAGAAATAAAAAAAAACCAGAATAAAAATAAAAAACTAGCATCATTCTTTGCTGTCTGTCTGTACATATTTAGATTTGTGGAGCAATCTGAATCTGAGGTTTGTCATATTTGCAACTGAATTGCCTCTCATAAAATAAAATATCTAATGTGAAGGCAAATTACAAAGCACTCTCCAAAACCATACATTATCATAATCACATAAATGGCAAGTAGTGTTCAATTTACTCATGTTTGAGCAAAATAATTGTGATTAACATCATCTAACTTGTATGAAGATGGACTACTTTTATTATTGCATTACAATGTTTTTTTTTTCATTTATTATCTTTTTGAGATTGACAGGAATGGTCACACTATGACCCATGAGTCAATAATGACCTAATTTAAAATGACCAAACAATTCCTTTAAAGTACATATTCAGGCTTTAAAAAAGGTCACAAGCTTTCAGATTGAGGATAACTCTGATGGTCTATGGAATGGCTTTTCATTTGTAAGTTTTAGGAAAAGATGGTAGGGCCTCACCACAGACCTAATGATTTACAGAGTACTCAAACACTAAATGAAGTACTCCCATTTCATTTCAAGCTGCTCAATATGTTGGCCATAAAGATAAGAGATACAATTTTTTTAAAAAAGGTTAAATCAGCACTATTTGTTCCCATGGCAACAAATCATAAATTGTTCAGATAAACATGTACCAGGCTACCTTTATTAAGTTAATGTCTGATAGCAAGTCTACACTGATTAACTTTGGATACAAAAACCTGCTGTGTGACACCATCAGGAAGTTATTTTTTACTTCCTGGGTAGACAATGTTGTCATGACTGCAATCGTGCCTGTCCCTCCAGGACTCCCTGGGAATCAGTTGCTAGGCAACAAATCAATATTTGACTTGAAGAACTGGCTGCTGGCACCTCCCCCCTCACCTCTCAGAGGGAGCTGCGCTCCATGAAAGACTGATACTAAATTCTCACAGGCTTCTCAAATGTGAGCTCCTTTCAGCTTTAAGCCCAAAACAATCAGGCACAGTGGCCATTATGTCACTTCAGGAGGAAGGGGGGCACAGGGGTCTCATTCAATACAGCTGCTACTGCTGGTTGCCGTGGCATTTCCTTTATGACATCACAGTCATCGTCTTCTGAGGGAGGAAATTCTCTCTCAGACAAAAGCCATTTCCTTTGCTTCTTCCTTTCACCGGAACGGTCTCAGACTCTTGAACATGGAAGATAGACATCACCACCGTTTTGCTGTTTTGAAGACAAAACCAGATGGATCTGTTTGGTATAAGTTTATATTCACCAAGTCTGGTTGCAGATATCTACAGTGCTTCCACAAAGTATTCACAGTTCTTCACTTTTTCCACATTTTGTTATGTTACAGACTTATTCCAAAATGGATTAAATTCATAATTATTTTCCTCAGTTCTCCAAACAATACTCCATAATGACAATGTTAAAGAAGTTTGTTTGAAATCTTTGCAAATTTATAATAAAAAAAAGAAATACATTTAAAAAAATAAAAATAAAAATAAGTATTCACAGCCTTTGCTCAGTACTTTGCACCTTTGGCACCAATTACAGCCTCAAGTCTTTTTGAGTATGATGCTACAAGCGTGGCACTTATTTTTGGGCAGTTTCTCCCATTCTTCTTTGCAGGACCTCTCAAGATCCATAAGGTTGGATGGGAAGTGTCGGATTCACAGCCATTTTCAGATCTCTCCAGAAATGTTCAATCGGGCTCCAGTCTGGGCTCTGGCTGGGCCACTCAAGGACATTCACAGAGTTGACCCGTAGCCACTCCTTTGTTATCTTGGCTGTGTGCTTAGGGTTGTTGTCCTGTTGGAAGATGAACCTTTGCCCCAGTCTGGGGTCCAAAGCAGGTTTTCATTAAGGATGTCTCTGTAGATTGCTGCATTCCTCTTTCCCTTGATCCTGACTAGTCTCCCAGTTCCTGCCACTGAAAAACATCCCCACAGCATGATGCTGCCACCACCATGCTTCACTGTAAGGATAGTATTGGCCAGGTGATGAGCGGTGTCTGGTTTCCTCCAAACATTACACTTGCCATTCAGGCCAAAGAGTTCAATATTTGTTTCATCAGACCAAAGAATTTTGTTTGAGTCCTTCAGGTGCCTTTTGGCAAACTCCAGGCAGGTCGTCATGTGCTGTCTGGCCACTCTACCATATAGGCCTGATTGGTGGAGTGCTACAGAGATGGTTGTTCTTCTGGAAGGTTCTCCTTTCTACACAGAAAAATGCTGGAGCTCTGTCAGTGACAATCGGGTTCTTGGTCACCTCCCTGACTAAGGCCCTTCTCCCCCGATCGCACAGTTTGGCAAGGCGGCCAGCTCTACATCTTCCATTTACGAATGAGGCCACTGTGCTCATTCTGACCTTCAATGGCACAGACATGTTCCTGTACCCTTCCTCAGATCTGTGCCTCAATACAATCCTGTCTCATAGGTCTACAGACAATTCCTTGGACTCCATGGCCTGGTTTGTGCTCTGACATGCACTGCTAACTGTGGGACCTTATATAGACAATCTTGTACCTTTCCAAATCATGTCCAATCAACTGAATTCACCACAGGTGGACTCCAATCAAGTTGTAGAAACATCTCAAGGATGATCAGTGGAAACAGGATGCACCTGAACTCAATTTTGAGTGTCACAGCAAAGGCTGTGAATACTTATGCACATGTGATTTTTTTAATATAAATTTTAATACATTTGCAAAGATTTCAAACAAACTTATTTTATGTTGTCATTATGGGCTATTGTTTGTAGAATTGAGAGGGAAAAAAAAGAAAGAATTTAATCCATTTTGGAATAAGGCTGTAACATAAAATGTGGATAAAGTGAAACACTGTGAAAATTTTCTGGGTGCACTGTATATAAAACACACACAAACTAGCTTGCTGCAATGGCTAGCTGTGATAACAGATGGTCTTATCCGGACCAACCCCTTAGATATGAACCCGGCCCAAGTCGAGTCATTCAGGCTGCGCCAAAATATAGCACTTGAGTTCTCGGGTGCCATCCGCTCTTCTCGTAAATGCCAAGTGCGTATGTGCGTGCGTCAACCCCACCTGATGTCTTAACACTGACTCACCTGGCTAAGAAGACAGAAAGGTGTGGCTGTCCTACACTAATATAACATTATAAACAAGATACTCTGCTGTGGTTCAGCCAGGCATGCAGCCAGTACCGGTGGCTGGGACTGAGCTTGTGCACTCACAAAAACATGAACATTATACTTCAAGCTTGATTGGGAAATCTTTGGGAATTGGGATTGGGAAATGTATTGGTATTGGACATTACATTTTTTACACCTATTTTCCAACAGAAATGCCCTACTATACTTCATTTTTCACATCAGTCATGTGCGCACAGCTTTAAAAGCATACTCAACTGCGGATGAGCGTGGATGACTAAGTTCGACTTCGACACATGCACAGTACAATTGTTGTGATTCTACTGTCTTTCTTGCGCATGCACTGCTGTACGTATATCATCTGAGCGGTCTCAAAAATTGGGCTGCACAATTTTTGTGTGTGGATTTTTGCAAACCTCCCTGATGTTGAAATTACGTCACACGGATATGGACGGCCGAAGTATACTTCGGGGTTTAGATCATCTAGCACCATATTAAAATGACAGTAATAAATTCCCACCATGAAATAAAGATTCACTCTCTCTCTAGACTTCTCTCGATGCCAGACTTCTCCAATCATTTAATCCATTTAAGCCCAGCCCCTCCACAATCAAATGAAAGCTCACATTCATTTGAGTGCAAAAGGCACATTTCAAAATCCAGTCAACAACCGATGGAGAGAACATAGTTCATAGTAATTTTCTCTTGTTTGACAATCAGTTACACTCAAATGTACCTCACTACTTCCATTTCATTGTGGCTTTATGCACATGTAACATGTTTGTTGTGTATAGTATACCTTAAGGATATCTTTAAGATATCAACAAAAAAACAAGTATTGGTTTTTCCATTGGCCAGAATTTCAATATTGATATACACCCCGAAAATATTATTTACTGGGTCAAGGGGGCAAAAATTTGATAAAAATAATAATAATAATAAAAATGTTGGTGTAATGTCCACTGTATAACTGACCTTTGTGATTTTCTGTACTATACAGTTTCTATTAAGTGTTTAGTTTCATGAACTTCATCTTACATGATAAAAATTCAAATACACATTTAATGTCCATTTATTCATAAGCAGCCTTGTAATAAGCAGAATCATGTACAGTCAGTCTGACATAAACCCAGACAGAGTGACCAGGACTCAAACATGGACCCAGTAAACGGATATGGTACACAATCAAAACGGTGATCTTGTTACCTGATGTAAGAGCTGCTGTTTGTGACTGGAAATTGTATATCACTGGCCACTCAACAAAGGGACGAGAAAAAAGGATTTGTTGCACGCCTCGCCAAGTCAATCAGCATGGTCTGATAAGCACTCTCGTCTACTGAGATCTGATGGAGAATTTCCAAGGCAAATGTTTTCAACAGAGGCATCTAAAAGGCAGGTGCTCTTTATGCTTGAAAATAAAACACAAATGTGTGCCTGTACAAACGCTCTACTGCAGTAAAACATTTAAAGTCCAGTGATTCCTTACACAAATGCTCTTTTTTTCTTTTTAAAGGCTCTCACACCACAGCTGAGTATCAATTAAAATGTCTGAAGACTCGGTCACTGTGATGATATTTTATTGGTTTAGCTATAAATGCATGCTTTGCAATCTGGATCCTTAAGATCCTCTACTCGAGCAGAATTTTAATAACAATAAAAAACAGGCAATGCTGGCCATCTCTCACAAAATTAGATCAAAACGCCAATTATTTTCCAGAAACGGGGGGGGAACTGCATACAATGGCGACCTACCAAGCTTTTGCTTGAAAAGGACAAAAAATGTATTTCTATGAATAAAGAAAAAGAAAAATCCCAACATGGCCATAGTTTTATAGGAGTAAGAGAAGATTGGGATGGGCCGGCCTCTCTCAAAACACACAAAACACCTTACACAAACATATACATAAACACACAAGGGATCACAATGGAAAACAGTTAAAGTTAAATTCTTCAGAGTGGCAGTCAGACTGGTTTATCTGCACTTTGATCTGAATCATGTCCTTGTGTGGGAAGGCCTGATGCATCTTCAGTGGCTGATATGGCAACGCGTGGGAACATTAAAAGTGACCAGAAGAACAGCGTGGGACTGCTTCATGTGGTACAACCTAAGCCTCAGGGATATGACTTGTCAAACAGCGTGGACTGTGTTCAAGGGCATCAGCTGTGCTTTCTGACACCACATGCATGCATGCATGCACACATATACAGACGCAGCACTCGGCTGTTATACACACATGCCCAAAACCACTTTGTATGTTATTCTCCCTCTTGCATGATTAACGAAACTGCAACATCTTGCTACATCGAAGTTCAAGCAATTAACAGAACCAAGTTCTAATGACCAGCAACCACAGATGATACACATACACAGAAAGAGGGATAATAGTTTAGGGCACATGATACAGTGAATGGCCTTGAGATAGTTTCTCTATATCTGTAGTGTCTCAAATACCTAGCTGCCAAAAAATAAAAAAATTCAGCCATCTGAGAGTTAGTGTGATTCAGCCATCTATGAGGAAATTAACTTTCCTTTGCTGCACTCTTCAAAAATCGAAATACAACCGCAGTTTGAACCAAAACAAGACGCGCAAAGGACTCCAAAGGATTTAAAACGGCACAGGACACAAGGATGGGGGATGGGATCCAAGGGGTAAAGGCAATGTTAAATATATCCCCCCAAGCCCTTGGGACTCACAAGGACATAGACACAACAGATACTAAAGTGACCAGACAAAACACACCACTGAAAACAAAACATCTGATGCCTGGGACAAAGACCAAATCGAAACATCGGCTAGACCAGAAGCAAAGCAAACCTGCTAGCTATTCAAAAATTTGTGTAATCTATTTTATAAATACACAGGAATATAAATGGGTAGTATTTTGGATGTGCAAATTATCGACGAGTTGTGTATAAATAGAATGGTTTCAGGTTCACTTGACACTAAAAGCATTCTTGTGTTTTAAAAAGACGCAGGACATATTTTCAATTGAACAGAATGCAGGAGTCTCAAGACATGTTTTTAAATGACAGACTTATTGAACTTGCATGCCATTGTGAAAACAATACACACACACAAAAAAAACGTGGCTTGAGACGTGGCACAAGTGCTTTAAAAGGGAGGGGGGGTGGACATTACCGTACTCATTTACCACAGCAAATGGTCATGAATACTGCTCATTTGACAGTAGACTTTCATAATGTTTCTTTCATAAAGATTATGGTTTAAGTACAATTCTGTTCTTTAGAAAGTTCTATTCATCAAATAATCCTGAAAAAGAAGTTTCCACCGAACAACTGCTTTCAACATTCATAATAATAAGAAAGGTTTCTTAAAAGGATAGTTCACCCAAAAATGAAAATTAGTTTAAATGAAAGTTTATCTGCTTACCCCCAGGGCATCTAAGATGTAGGTGTCTTAGTTTCTTCAGTAGAACACAAATGAAGATTTTCAACTCCAACCGTTGCAGTCTGTCAGTCGTATTACTGTGAGCATTCACATGCATTATATGACTGACAGACTGCAACGGTTGATGTTTAAAATCTTAATTTGTGTTCTACTGAAGAAACAAAGACACCTACATCTTGCATGCCCCGGGGGTAAGCAGATAAACATAAAATTTTCATTTTGGGGCGAACCATCCCTGTAAGCACCAAATAAGCATGTAATAATATTTTGGAAAAATCAGCTTTGCCATCGTAGGAATTAATTATTGCAGTGTTTTACAATTGGACAGGAAGAGCTAAAAAAAAATAATTTATTAAATCTAATACCCACTAAATTACCGAAAGAGTTGTTACCTGTAGGCCCTTTCTCAATATTAACAACAACTCATCTATAACTCTATGGCATGTACCAAGACCCTTACAGCGGGCTGTTATTAAGCCTATCATTAAGAAACCACAACTAGATTCAAATTAATTGGCAAAATACAGACACATTTTGAATCTTCCATCTATGACTAAAATACCAGGAAATGCTCTCTGCTCAGTTGTGCTTCTTTTTGCTGCATGTCAATACTAGTTATACTTGATCTTAGTGCTTCTCTTAGATCAACTATAAATTTACACTGGTATTCAAGGACAGGCACTGGCCATTAACATTTTGCTTATTTAAACAGGGAATTGTCCAAGTTAATGCCAGTAAATTATGGTGTGCCACAAGGGTCTGTTTTAGGCCATCTGCTATTTCCAATATACATGCTGCCTCTTATTAATATTATTAGAAAACATGGAATTAGTTTCCACTGTTATGTCCAGATGAAAAGTTGAGAGATATAAATATTGGAAGACCAGCAATTTTCTATTAAATAAGGATAAGACTGAGGTATTGCTTATTGGACCAAAAACCTGTACAAAGAATCTTTCAGAATATAATTGGCATTTTGGAAGGATGTACGGTTACTTTATCCTCGACTACAGTTAAACAAAAACAGCCTTTTTTCACCTCAGAAACGTTGCTATGCTATGGGAAATATTATCTCTTTCTTAAGTTGAAAATCTATCTCATGCATTCAATGACTCTAGACTGGATTACTGTAATGCATTACTAGGTGGTTGTCCTACAACCTCAAACAAGCTACAATAAGTCCAAAACAGGGCTGGACTGGGGCTAAAATTCAGCCCTGGCAAATCCAGCCCTTCTGGCCCATGAGTTCCCCGTCAATGTTTTTGCTGGGGTTAGGGCCTTAAATTGGAGTAATTAAATAAAAGTAGGACAGGGACAAATAATGATATATATTATTGAATTTACTGCAAATGCAGATAAACTTAATATTGCACGTTTGTCACGCAGAAATGCACTTGACAGTAAAGCATTGATTTAGAGCTAGGATGCATATAAGTAAATTTACTGCTTTTAAATGCTGTCAACATTTACTCACTCTCATGTCATTCCAAACCTGTATGACTTTCTCTCTTCCATGAAACACAAAAAAATATATATTTTGAAGAATGTTGGCAACCAAGCCCTTTTAGGCTACCATCGAATATTGTTTGAACAAAAAAAACAGACTCAAATTACACAGAAATAAATTCATTTAGGTTTGGAATGACATTGGGGTGAGTAAACATTCACATTTTTGGGTTGAACTACCCCTTTAAAAAGAATAAAAAATGTCAAGAGTTGACACCTAATTTATGCAAGAGACTGATATCTATCTTTCATGAGGTTCTCAATGAAATAACATTTAGTTACATTTAATTAGTTCTATTACAAAGTTGATAAAACATTTAAAGAGAAAAAAGCTTTTTCCTTAATTAAAACGTTTTTAATAAATGTTTCTTCCAAAACACCAATATTTCTTCACTTTTAGTAAATGCCAGGTGAATTGTGGTTGTGTTAAAGTGACAAGTTAGTATTTGTGTGTATTGCCGTTTCCACTTAACCTCATCATGTATTTACATGCTCGTGTCTGTTTTCAGCTAGATTCACCACAGAACCTGTAATGTTCCCATATAGCACACGATTGCATAAAACAAAATTCGGAGTCAAAGTGCCACCCATCACTTCATAGCAGCAGGAACGTCAACGGCAGCGCTGTCCGGATATTCGCCTTTTGCAGTTCCATGCGCTCAAATAATTTATTATAAAAAATTAAAAAAGCGCCTAATATGGAGGGGAGGTCTCTCTCACTTTGGCCTATCAATTCAGAAGACAAACCAATGGGCCGCTGTCCCTGCATGATGGGCCAGTCAGTGGCAAATAAATAAATAACCTCGTATCAGCCCCAAAGTACGTCGGCCCACAGGGAAAATGCCCGGTATGCCAGATTACCAGTCCAGCCCTGGTCCAAAATGCAGCTGCAAGAGTTCTTACCAGGTCAAGAAAATATTATTATTTAACCCCCATTTTATCATCGCTACGCTGATAAAACCAATACTTTGATAACCTATTATGTTCCGTATCAATTACAAAGTATTTCTACTGACCTATAAGGCTCTAAATGGCCCGTGTGTTTAGCCAATCTTCTATCGCGCTACAATCCATCACGCTCTTTAGGGTCACAAAACTCTGGACTTTTGGTAGTACCTAGGACAAAGGAGGTAGAGCGATTTCACGTTGTCACTCTATTCAGGAAGTGTGGTAAGAGGCCAGTGTGACCAGATGGGGAAATATAATGTACGAGACAAAAAACAAAAAGCAAACCTGATAAACACTACTGATGGCAACAACAGAAGAAACAGTCTGTTTGTGATCAGCCTCAAACAGCTATCAGAATGAAGTGGCTTTTCATGTGTGCGCTCACCTTGTTCGTAGTGCATGCCAGGCAGCATCCACATCAGCATACAAATTCTTCTCTGAAGGCTTCCCTGAGCTTGCCCCGTAACCCGAGTAGTCATAGGAGAACACATTACAGTTGATGCGGGAGCCCAAGCCGATGTAGAAGCTACTCATCTGACCCAAGTCTACAGCATTACCATGGGAAAACAACAAGGTGTAGCGAGCGTTGGGAGAACATCGCACAAACATACAGGCGATTCGGTTCCCCCTAGAAGTCCGAGTCATGAAACACTCAATGGCGTCCTTCTCCCGGGCTGAGTACTGCCAATCCGCACGCTCAGAAAGGTGGAGGGTCCAGCGGCTGCCGCTCTCGTCGCACATGAGGGTGTAAGTGGGCTCCGGAGGAAGGAAGGCCAGCTTGGAGGCTATTCTGCTCGGGCATGGTGGACAGCAGAAAAGGCAACACAGCTCACTCAATGACAGATGATTCATCCTTCACTTGAGAAGAACAACACAGCAGATTGGAAAATAAGTGGGGTGGAAAAAGAAAGAACAATAAGTGTCTTAAAAGAATAGTTCACTAAAATGAAAATTCTGTCAAACCCATGTCGCTTCAAACATGCATGACTTTCTTCTGAGGAACACAAAAGATGATATTTTGAACAAACTCTTCTAAATCTCTTTTTTGTTCATAAAATGAAAGAAAAATGGGTCCAATGTTGTTTTGAACCCAACTGACTTTAAGGACAAACTGTTTTTAAAATATCTTCTTTTGTGTTCCACAGAATAATCAATGTCATATAGCTTTGAAACTAAAAAAGGTTAAATTTAAACAGTTACATTTTTGGGTGACCTACACTTTTAAAGGTGAAGCATCAAGAGCACAATCTGCACAGTAAGAGGAGACATTGACATTTAAAAAAACAAAACACAATGCCTTTTCCATCCTATGCAGACACACCATATATACAAACAATGTATTAGGGCTTTCAAACAATTAATCACATTCAAAATAAAGGTTTGTGTGTGTGTGTGTGTGTGTGTGTGTGTGTGTGTGTGTGTGTGTGTGTGTGTGTGTGTGTGTGTGTGTGTGTGTGTGTGTGTGTGTGTGTGTGTGTGTGTGTGTGTGTGTGTGTGTGTGTGTGTGTGTGTGTGTGTGTTTAAATATACATAATTATACACAGTACACACACATATTATGTAAACACAAACTTTTATTTTGGATGAGATTAATCTTTTTGACAGCCCTACAACGTAGTTTACTTAAGATGAGTAAATATATGCAGCCTACTGAGCCTAGGGGTGTAACGATACCCTTATTTCACGATTCGATACATATCACAATACAATATTATCGCTATACTCCAAGACGTGGTAAAAGGATAACAAAAAATGGACTGTTGATTAAAATGCTAAATGTGGTATTACATTGGGGGTGGAAATGAATAGGCTTGAACTTGGTGCTGGTAACCCAATGCACAGGACAATAGTGACACCAAAACATGAATGATTCTGAAGCTGAAATACAGAATTATTTTATGCTTGTACTGTGTTACTGACTAGATATATTGAAAATGATGTAGGCCACTTTTTACTGGTAACACAAGTCATTTGGCATTATCAGGACCCACAAATATTCCCCCATTGCATTATTACATTATATCAAACATTATATATAGAAGTTTAATGTAGTACTGACACTAAAACTCTGTAAACTTGAATTTCTCATTTCAAAATTAAAAAATTGTTACACATCTAATTCAGACCTCTTTAAATCTCAACTGAACTAGACAGTAATGTTGTGATCCAATAATTATTTATTCCCTCTATTTTAAAGTAACTATCTTAAAAGTCCACTCTGTTAGGAAATGCAAAAAAACAACAACAAAAAACATCTGGGATGAAACTAAACAGATTTCATTAACAGATTTGTTCAACATTCATCGCAATTCTGCAGATATTTTCTATCTTAGTGCTAATTTGATGTCATTAATAATGACTCTCAGACTTCACCCTGAGGTTTGCTTTGACATCGATCAGATCACTTAATCTATAAGTCATGACAGCTGAAAAACACCCTCATTTTTTGGTTTCTAGGCTAGGCTTCTTTGGGATATCCAATGTTTCACAAATTTGGGAAAAATATAATCAGTTATCCACATAATTGCCTCATTCCGAAATGTCTAGAATTTCCTTGAAAGCACTTTACCACCTTATTATGAACTCCAAGTAGATGACCACATTAATTTAATATCAAAAGAACCATTCTTAACTAACTGGCAGACCACTAGAATTTGGTAGAAGTGTGGGGTGACTGAGTGAATCAGACCCAAATCTGACCCATGATAATCAAATCCCCACCCTCAGTTTCATTAAGCAGGAAACCATCTTGTTTGGGACATTTGGACTTCATCATTTTGAAGAGAAAGCAAAAGCAACAATTATCAATATTACATATCATATCTCATCTTATTATTATCAAAAGGTCAGAATCGGGTGGGGTGGGTCTTTTTTTATAGGTTTAAAAAAAGATTATATATATATATATATATATATATATATATATATATATATATATATATATATATATATATATATATATACACATACACACACACAATTAAACATTACAGAATTGTTCTTTATACTAGATATGTCTATTTAAGACTATACGATACCACAATACCATAGATATTATGAGTTTATATTAAAAAGGTATCAGTGACAATGACACTGACCTAAAATGAATCAAGTGTTTGCTAACTGAAACATGCTTAGTTAACCTATTAATATTATTTAACGAGTGCTTAACAGCTTAATTGAAAAGGCTAAAACGAGCTATTAGCTCGGTCAGCTAATTACCTGTGCCAGAAGGTCTAGAAGTTGGAAACGAGGACAGAAACGCTTTGATTTGGTGAAGTCAGTGTATCAGATGAGTCAAATATGAGATTCCCTTTAACAAATCACTCCGTCCACATAGCCAGATCAAGAGTCCATCGAAACCTGCATCTGGTCCGTCCGATCTTGTCAACATGTGTTCACTACGGGCTGAATGTATTAATACAGGCGTGATGTTAATAACTGGACCAGGATTTCTAATCTAATCCGTCCGTGCGAGTGATCTCATCTCTCACCAACGCGTGCCAAAACGCTGGTTTTCTTCTGATTTTCTTGCGGAATGCCGGATATCATCGTCAACGTTGAACGCTCTATTGGCCAATCAGATTAATGGATAGATATACTCTACCAATCACACGCGCCTTCTCTGCACACGGATGATGTCGAAAACACAATAACGTTGATTAATGCTTTTAACATTGTTGGTGCATAACTCTAGATAATTATACATTTGTTGAGAATTAAATATTACAGCTAAAAAATGGAACATTCGCTGTGCTTTGTGAAGTCAACAATATTTCGTTTCGGTTAGCATTAACCAGTTGCTATTTACTTCCGCTATTTTCGCATTGCGTCAATAGTCACTCTAAAACGTGGGAAGCCACGCGGTTTCTTATTTAGACGTTTTAAACAGTCGCTGTTAATATATTAACGTTACATATGTTTTAGCGTTAAAATGAGCTCACAAAAGGGAAATATTTCTCGTTCTCGAGGCCAAAAACACCAGAATGCAATTGCCTTCAAAAATGACAAGTACGGTGCAACCGCACAAGTTAAGGTAAGCGCGTGCTAAAATAAACATAGTGTAGAGTCTTATTTAACGTTTATATAATTCCAGATTTGTTGCTATTGCGCTGTTTAAAATATTGATGCGTGTTCCTTGTTTGAATTTGTATGCATTTTTCCCTAATGTTTCCAGAAAGCCAAAACAAAGGTTCATGATGGTCTTTGCCAGCATTGCAAAGGTGTGCTAGAGTGGAAAGTCAAGTACAACAAATACAAACCCCTTACACAGCTACGAAAATGGTGAGATGAGCGAGGATTTAGTGCATATTAACGGGTCACAGGCAAATACACCCTTCCACAGTTAACCTCTTATTAACCTCTTCTAAAATGTTGTTTCTGTTTGGTTGTTTTTAGTGTGAAGTGTCTTCAGAAAACAGTGAAGGATGCCTATCATATCATATGTAAGCCATGTGCACTAAAGTTGGAACTTTGTGCCAAATGTGGGAAGAAGGAAGAGATTGTTGTTCCGTAAGTAGATTCAGGCCTCTTTTTAAATCATCAGACTGATTGTGTATCTACAGATGTGTGTAAAATGGGTATAGTCCACTACTTTAGTATAAATCTATATTTACATAATGTACAGCATCATATAACACTATCTATCTATCTATCTATCTATCTATCTATCTATCTATCTATCTATCTATCTATCTATCTATCTATCTAATACATCATTATAGAAAAAAGTCTGTTCAGTGCAGCACGTTTGCCATCTTGTGGACATATACAGTAAATGGTGTATTTATTTTATAACAGCAAGACCTTTATATATTTCTCACTACATACCGCTGTGTTATTCCTTAATTGTTGCATTATTAGAGACACTGAGCTCTTCATTTCTGATTAGGCACTGTTTCGTTTCATGTGATAATCTTCAGAGCATGCACACGTTTGTCCTCGGGGTTCCCAACACACAACAGGATTTTAGGTAGTAAATATTGAATGTGTTTCTTAACACACCTCGCACCACAGGAAAATTTGATAAAATAATCTGTAGAACCATTAGAATAATCAGGACTTTACCTAGGTTTGTCGGAAGGGGAGAAATTAGACCAAAGTCACCCGATTATCTTGTAGTGTGTACCCAGCATAACTACATTTCAGCTTTAGAGGCTTCCTAAAGCTCAGCGATTGTACACACAGTAAAGACAGTAACAATGGCATTAATTTGACTATATGGATCCCAACGTGAATCCGATGATGAAACATTGAAACAAATAGTTATTCAACCTGAACCTCCATCACAAGGACGACTTGAGCAGGATGTTTCTAAGTGATATGCTACTAAGTTTTAATTATGAGATGAACACCTGGTAGAAAATATATACATCAATAATGAATCATACTTGCAGGTTGTGATTCTGAGGAGCAAGCTGGTCCAAATAAACTGAATACTGACCCCTCTTTCAAGAGCAAGCATTTTACCAATCACGCGTTTAACTCCAAGAGCCTTGAGAAGCAGTCGTCACTAAAATGATGGGAACACTCCAAAAGATTGGGATTGTAGTTGTACTGCTGTGGTATCGTTGAAAAAAATCATTTTAACTACTGATTCTTCGCTGCCTCATCATTCTAAAAAAAAATTACTTTCACAGCATAGGACACAGTGTCTTCTCGACATAAAGTTAACCACATGAAAAAGCTACAGTGTTTGAGAGTGGGTCAAGTTGTTTGCGGGTGAACAACCTAGAACATAGCTGGACATTTTGCAAATGTGTTATCCAGTGACATGGCATGTAGCCGTCACAGAAGTGCGATTCGAATTACTTATGACTCATTTAGGCGGTTCAGAGTCAATTCTTTCTTTTGAGAGACAATAACTTTATTCATCATGCACTTTTGGCTTCACAACTTTGTACACTGTTTACATTCAAAGACAGCTACAGTGAGGAAAATAAGTATTTGAACACCCTGCTATTTTGCAAGTTCTACAACTTGGAAATCATGGAGGGGTCTGAAATTGTCATCGTAGGTGCATGTCCACTGTGAGAGACATAATCTAAATTAAAAATCCAGAAATTACAATATATGTTTAACTATTTATTTGTATGATACAGCTGCAAATAAGTATTTGAACACATGTCTATCAGCTAGAATTCTGACCCTCAAAGACCTGTTAGTTTGCCTTTAAAATGTCCAACATTCCATTTATTATCCTAAATTAGATGGTCCTGTTTGAGGTCGTGAGCTGCATAAAGACACCTGTCCACCCCATACAATCAGTAAGAATCCAACTACTAACATGGCCAAGACCAAAAAGCTGTCCAAAGACACTAAAGACAAAATTGTACACCTCCACAAGGCTGGAAAGGGCTATGGGGAAATTGCCTAGCAGCTTGGTGAAAAAAGGTCCAATGCTGGAGCAATCATTAGAAAACATGACATAAACATGACTGTCAATCTCCCTCGGACTGGGGCTCCATGCAAGATCTCACCTCGTGGGGTCTCAATGATCTTAATAAAGGTGAGAAATCAGCCCAGAACTACATGGGAGGAGCTGGTCAATGACCTGAAAAGAGCTGGGACCACCGTTTCCAAGTTTACTGTTGGTAATACACTAAGACGTCATGGTTTGAATGAGTACCATCCAAAGAACACCATCCCTACTGTGAAGCATGGGGGTGGTAGCATCATGCTTTGGGGGTGTTTTTCTGCACATGGGACAGGGCCACTGCACTGTATTAAGGAGAGGATGACCGGGGCCATGTATTGCTCGATTTTGGGGAACAACCTTCCTTCCCTCAGTTAGAGCATTGAAGATGGGTCGAGGCTGGATCTTCCAACATGACAATGACCCGAAGCACACAGCCAGGATAACCAAGGAGTGGCTTTGTAAGAAGCATATCAAGGTTCTGGCGTGGCCTAGCCAGTCTCCAGACCTAAACCCAATAGAGAATCTTTGGAGGGAGCTCAAACTCCGTGTTTCTCAGCGACAGGCCAGAAACCTGACTGATCTAGAGAAGATTTGTATGGAGGAGTGGGCCAAAATCCCTCCTGCAGTGTGTGCAAACCTGGTGAAAAACTACAGGAAACGTTTGACCTCCGTAATTGCAAACAAGGGCTACTGTACCAACTATTTACATTGATTTTCTCTGGTGTTCAAATACTTATTTGCAGCTGTATCATACAAATAAATAGTTAAAAAATCATACATAGTGTTTTCTGGATTTATTTTTATTTTTTAGATTATGTCTCTCACAGTGGACATGCACTTACCCCTCCATGACAATTTCAGACCCCTCCATGATTTCTAAGTGGGAGAACTTAGCAGGGTGTTCAAATACTTATTTTCCTCACTGTACATTACACCAGTGGTTTTCAAACCTGTCCTGGAGGACCACCAGCCCTGCACATTTTGTATGTCTCTTTATATCAGACACACCCATTTCAGGTCTTGCAGTCTCTAGTAACGAGCTGATGAGTTGAAGCAGGTGTGATAGATGAGGGAGACACACAAAATGTGCAGGACTGGTGGTCCTCCAGGACAGGTTTGAAAACCACTGCATTACACACTGCATGAAATGTAATATTTGAAAAAGCATAATAGGGACACTTCAATAAGATTATTTGGTTCCACTTTATATTGAGTGTCCTTAACTACTAAACAACTTTTTACACTCTAAACAATGCTGGGTTGTTTTAACCCAATGTTGGGTCAAATATGGACTAACCCAGCGATTGATTTGTTTTAACCCTGCGGTTGGGTTAAATATTTGCTTAAGACAAACCAATCGCTGGGTTAGTCCATATTTGACCCAACATTGGGTTGTTTTTTGTCCAGAATTTTTAGAGTGTACATTGAATTTTTTTTTTAAATAAAAAAATCTGCATGTAATTACATCTGTAATTACTTTTTGTAATTACACTGTTAACCCTTCACTTACAACTCAACCCACCCTGAAACCTACCCATACCACCAAACCCGTCCCTAACCTTACCTGTATCCCACCTCAATAGCAGAAAGTGTTTTGCAATACAACATGAACACTAAGTAAATTTTACTTATTTTTGATGTAGGTAAATAATTAAGGACACTTAATATAAAGAGATACAGATTATTTGTGTATTAACTATTAACGGATAAATTTAGTGTGCTTAGTTCACTTCTGCTTTTTTTTTTTAGGCTTAACCAAAATGAGGAAGAAGGAGAGGTAGAAGACACCAGCAAGCCAAATAAAGGAAACAGGCAAAAAAAAATTGAGGAGGAGGAGGATGAAGATTTCAGTGACATTGGCACTAACAATGATGAATTTGATAGTGATTCGGAAGCTGGAGAAAATTAACATTGCCATTTTCTGTATGCATTACCAGTAAACATCTAAACCCAAGAACACTATCTAAGGGAACATGAGGCTGGCTCACCTGTTCAGCTGCTGTTAATTGGGGAAAGACTCCAAGGAGATGTTTTCCTGTTGGCGTTTCCTGTGATTGTTTGTTCCCATCTAGACCACTTGCTTTGTTTTTGCAGGAACTGACACAGAAACCCTCAGTCTTGTTTTTAAGATTTCTTTAAAATCAGCAAAACACAGTCGCTTTTACTGGAAAAAGTGACAGCTTATTTTTTTATTTTTTTCGCTTTTACTGGAAAAAGTGACAGCTTTTTTTTTTCTTTTTTTTTTCGCTTTTACTGGAAAAAAAAAACTGACAGCTATTTCCAGAATAATTCAATAAAAATACAGTAAAAACAAACCTGTACATTTAATTAAAAACTGAAACTTACAAAATAAGGTAAATCCAACAGCCCTTTCCTGCTGAATTGGCAAGGCCATGTTGCGACTTAAATCTGTTTATACTTGTACTTTTAACATTTACTGACATCCATCATAACACTGGTGGTACAAATCCACATGATAACTGGTCATTAAAAGTAGCTTGTTGAAGGTGATGCGCACAGTGTCATGCACACAAATACAAAACACTAACATGGTAACATCATGACGTGACACTAAAATAATGCAATAAATATGCATTTAACAACATAGGATGTAACACAAAACCCTAATGCACTTAAATTGACAAAAAAACTAAGTAGAAACAAATCAAATTAAAAACCATCAAATGTGAAGTGTCACCGAGAATTCTAGAAATGTTAGTTTACAGCTTTTCATTGTAAATTATAAGATGATTTGTTCTTTTACTTTAGAAAATGGAACGGTTAACAGTATTTTACTGTAAAATTACACACAGGTTATATATGTATTACCGTTTTTCTCTACAGTACAGGAACTTGCGGTAACCAATTAACAGGTTTTCCTGTCACATTTTACACTTAATTACAATCTTTTTTTACAGTGCCATTGATGTTATAGGTTATGAATCAGAGAGGCTGTGTGAATGAGACATGCCTCACATTAATTAATATTAAGTACATTTGGTCTTCATGTAAATGGAAAAACAGAAAGTGCTGATAAAACATGTCAACCTACAATCAACCATGCTGCTTAGACAGCACAAATCCATTATCCTGTTTTCTGCCTCGCTGTCTAATTTTTAATAGTTTTTTATTTTATTTTTTTAACATCCTCTTGCATGGTATTATAAGCAATTTTTTAAATAATTTGATATAATGAACTTGGATTGTACATATGTATTTACATTGTACTTAATTTTAAAAATATATATATGGCATTACAGCTGTAATTAATTTCTCTAAATATATTTCCAATTATGCATAAATCTACCCATATCCCACCTCAATAGTGTTTTGCAATACAATATGAACACGGACCCACTTTATATTAGGTAGCCTTAACTACTTTGATACAATGCACTGTGTACATGTTTTTACATTGTACTTGCATTTTTAAAATTGCCTGCATGTAATTACATCTGTAATTAAGTTCTGTAGTTACATATATAATTAGACTGTTGACACTTCCCTTACACCTAACCCTACCCTTAAACTTACCCATACCGCCACACCTGTCCCTAACCTTACCCGTATCCACCTCAATATCAGCAAAGGTGTTCTGGATTACAATATGAACACAATCAGTACATTGCACTTATATTTTGATGTAAGAACATAGTAGTTAAGGTCACCTAATACAAAGGACCATTGAACACAATAAAACATGTTTTAATGTGAGTACATAGTTAAAGACCAACACAGAATTTAGAATAACTGCTGAGTGGCAAATGTTAAATCACCATGTGATTGCAGAGATAATGCTTTGAGATCATGGTCATCTATTTGAAGATTTTCTGGGAAACGCTTGATTTTTAAGGAACTTAAAAAAGAACAGTCAGTTTCACTCTTCGTGCAGCATCTGAATCACCTGTGACACAAGGTTCTGGATAAGTTAATAACATGATTGTTAGAACAGGACCCAAATATACACTGTTTAGTAGAATATTTGAGTAACTGAAACCTTTAACCCTGGATTTATGCAATGCAGTTTATGAAGCAAGAGCAAGAGTCCAGTATCACACGTCTGACTGCTTTACCGTCTTTATTACAGATGTCAAAATCTTTTTATTATTTTTGTAACTTATTACAAACTAAAAGGGAAGTGAAAATGCTTGGCTGTCAATTGCTGTTTTTAATGTTTCTTCCTTTAATCTCCTAAGTAGTAGAACTCACTGAATAAGTCCAGCATATACCTATGAGCAGGTCTATTATATGTTACTTATTTTTGTGCAGGGGTGTATCTCAATCAGCTCCATAGTGGACACTGATCAGGGAGTCAACCCACTGATTCCCTGATAAGTGCCCTGACTACTGAACTAGGGAGCTGATTGAGATGCACCCCTGGTTTCATGTGCAATGGACAATACATGACATTTTATTCTGTATCATTACAATGCAATGTATTACAATGTATCATTTTTTTTTTTGTCTATAATATATGTTTAAGGGTTTGTCTATTGATATAAAATTTGCTGCCTGTGTCAGGTAAGACTGTGATGTAATATTGCATGACTTTTGTGGGCCCAAGTGTTGCACACTAAGTTTCCATGTACAGGTCCTTCTAAAAAAATTAGCATATTGTGATAAAGTTCATTATTTTCCATAATGTAATGATAAAATTAAAATTTCATATATTTTAGATTAATTGCACACCAACTGAAATATTTCAGGTCTTTTATTGTTCTAATACTGATGATTTTGGCATACAGCTCATGAAAACCCAAAATTCCTATCTCAAAAAATTAGCATATGAAAAGGTTCTCTAAACGAGCTATTAACCTAATAATCATCTGAATCAACTAATTAACTCTAAACACCTGCAAAAGATTCCTGAGGCTTTTAAAAACTACCAGCCTGGTTCATTACTCAAAACCACAATCAATCCTCAAACGAGAGGGTAAGACACAGAAAGAAATTTCTGAACGAATAGGCTGTTCCTTGAGTGCTGTATCAAGGCACCTCAGTGGGAAGGAAAAAGTATGGCAAAAAACGTGCACAAAGAGAAGAGGTGACCGGAACCTGAGGAAGATTGTGGAGAAGGACCGATTACAGACCTTGGGGGACCTGCGGAAGCAGTAGACTGAGTCTGGAGTAGAAACATCCAGAGCCACCGTGCACAGGCGTGTGCAGGAAATGGGCTACAGGTGCCGCATTCCCTAGGTCATTCGGAAATCAAGGTGCCAGAGTCTGGAGGAAGACTGGGGAGAAGGAAATGCCAAAATGCCTGAAGTCCAGTGTCAAGTACCCACAGTTGGTGATGGTCTGGGGTGCCATGTCAGCTGCTGGTGTTGGTCCACTGTGTTTTATCAAGGGCAGGGTCAATGCAGCTAGCTATCAGGAGATTTTGGAGCACTTCATGCTTCCATCTGCTGAAAAGCTTTATGGAGATGAAGAATCAGTTTTTCAGCACGACCTGGCACCTGCTCACAGTGCCAAAATCACTGGTAACACCTCAGCAGTGCCACAGGCTGATTGCCTCCATGCCACGCCGCATTGAAGCAGTCATTTCTGCAAAAGGATTCCCCACCAAGTGAGTGCATAACTGAACATAATTATTTGAAGGTTGACTTTTTTTGTATGAAAAACACTTTTCTTTTATTGGTCGGATGAAATATGCTATTTTTTTGAGAATTTGGGGTTTTCATGAGCTGTATGCCAAAATCATCAGTATTAAAACAATAAAAGACCTGAAATATTTCAGTTGGTGTGCAATGAATCGAAAATACAGGTCCTCAAAAAAATTGCATATTGTGATAAAGTGCATTATTGTCCATAATGTAATGATAAAAATTAAACTTTCATATATTTTAGATTCATTGCACACCAACTGAAATGGGAAACCAGGTGGGAAAGCAGGACAGCATCGAGGTAGTAAGGCACCAGGCTGGGCAAGTCAGAGAGGTTCTTCTGGAGGTGAGGGAAACTACTGCAGACCCTGTAGTTAAAGTTGAAGCCCAGTCTTTGGCTGAGGAGATTGGATCCTACTGCTTTTCTATTTGTACAGTCATATGGTATGACATCCTCAACCAGATAAAGCATGTGAGTAAACAGATGCAATCACCCTCCATGCAGACAGATTTGGCTGTTGATTTGCTGAAGAAAAACAGATTCCCTTGACAGCTATAGAAGTACTGGATTTTCTAGTGCACAGACAACTGCAAAGGAAATGTGTGAGAAGATGAACGTGGAAGCTGAACTCAAACAAAAGCGGTTGAGAACAACAAAAAGGCACTTTGGTTATGAGGCTCCAGATGCACTTCAAAAAATGGAAACAACATTTTTTTTTATGCAGTTGTGGATACAGCCTTCTCTTCAATAGATGATAGATTTCAGACCCTGGAGGAGGTGAATGAAAAATTTTGGAGTGCTCCTCAACTTTTTCAACATGTCCAAAGAAGAGTTGTTAGAGCACTGTCAAATCTTGAGCACAACTTTGAGCCATGTAGGAAAACCAGATATTGAGGGCAGGGAACTTGAATTGGAAATGCAGAACTTTCCACATCTGCCATCAAAAAACATGACAAACATTAAGCGCCTGACTTTCCTGCACAAGAAGAAGCTGACAGAAATTGACCCCAATATGTGGCTCGCTCTGAGAATTTCGGCCACTCTACCTGTTACAGTCGCTGCTGCGGAAAGGAGCTTCTCTAAGCTCAAACTGATTAAAAACTACCTCAGATCTACAAATACAAAGCTCTTATTTATAATATGTGAAATGTTACTTATATGCTGTAAGAAAGGCAAGCACGCTAGGTTTCTGCAATATAGTTTTTATGCAATAATCTTATTTATATTACATTTATAATTTGTTTTGTGTGTGTGTTATTTCCAAAATAAAGAAAATGAAGACAAAGCTATGCAGTTTCTTTTTGAGTGTATAAACAACACAATGATCAGTGGTGGAATTGTCTGTGATGCCGGGGCACCAGGTAAAATCTTGCCTAGGGCAGCAAATTGGCTATAGGGCCAGCCCTGGTACTGTCATTGTTGACAGTAAATGCGAAATGGCAATTGTTATAGGAAATAGCCTATTATTGTTGACGAACTAGACACCATATGACTACAGTTCTTTTGAAAATGTCTGTAATCTATTTTGACCGCGTAATTTGTGTGTTAAAATATTAAAATTGTCATTTGAAAGTAATGTGCAGAATACTCTTTCATAATCTTTGCAAACGTATAATCTACAGGAAGTCCTTCTCATTCCTTTCATTCTTTCATAAGCACAACCGAACAAAACATTTCAAACGCACTTTCAGTTTTCATTTGTGGTAAATGCAATCCAAACCTACCTAATGAATTTTAGAATCTCATCTGATGAGTTTGTAGAGTTTGTAAAATATTGGTGATATACGAAAGAACGCTTTAATTTTCTAATTTTAAAATTAGTGGTAGTAGGCAACTTCTGTGACTGTAGGGATTAATACATTAAAATCTACAATACGGGCGTCGGTGCAAGATCACCAATTATATTTCCCAATGGCGCACGAGCGTGTTTGATTGGATTGACGCTATGACGCGCTTAGATATGTTGTAATGATTACGGTTTATGACAATAGGCTATACACCTCCCAGTTATTCTGCTATATGCTCTCGAGTCGTATACAAAAGTTCAGAGAAGTCACATTTGGATATCTGTGCTAATAATGAGTCAGAACAACGCAACCGCGCGCATTGCGCACGTCTTCCGTGGAACATTTGTGCACTCCACAACTCGAGCTGCTGTAGAAATACTGCAGAACTGTGTCTTAGGAGTCGACGATGAGGGGAAGGTTTGTTTAATTATTTCTCATTTACAAATTATGTAATTTCATTTCATTTTCATCCTAATGTATGTTTATACGTGTATATGTGTGGTACACTTTACAATAAGGTCTCGTTTGTTAACATTAGTTAGGCTAATTATTCTGCTCTCACATTGGTGTCTCTCTTCCCAAAGTTAGACAGATAGATAAACTCTATCCAACACGTAGGCTTGTGGGAGAATAATGCTTTATTCCACACCACGATAAAATAGAATGTTGAAACAGAATGAAGAAAGAAGCTGTAAAGTAATGGAAATACTTAAAGTTATCTCCAACAACATTACACTATGAATTAATAGTATAGTTCTTGAAATGTCAAAAATTCTTCATATGCACACAATTCATCCAGATCAACAGATTCAAGAAGTTCAGCACCCAGTCTTGTAGAAACAGAGGCTCAGCCAAAGCTGAAGCTGCCCGTATGCACAAAGGGAGATTGAAATCAAAGTAAAGAAAGCTCTACTGCAGGTAGACACACTTAGAGAATATTAGAAGCACTCCAGAAAGAGGCAGAAGCTATACAACATTTGAAGCCACTTAGAAGAGTCATTTGAAAATGAATGTTAACAAAAGAGCTCAGCTTTCTACTCACTTAAGCGAACCGATTAATATGTTCAGAATCAAAACGCATACAAAAACAGCCATCATTAATTTTCATCGTCTACTTAGCTTACAGAGAACATCTGCCCTCTTCCCAAAGTTAGACAGATAGATAAACTCTTTCTAACACGTAGGCTTGTGGGAGAATGCTGCTTTATTCTTATTTTTTATGCTGTGGATTGTTCTTTCTTAGTTCATGTTAACTAATGTTAACTAATGAAACCATATTGTAAAGGGTTATAATTGTTTTCTCTCTAAACAGATTGCATTTATTGAAAAAGATGAAGACTTGGTCGGTCTTTCAGAAATATGGGGGTTTGAAACTTCAGACATAAAACAGCTTGGACAATAGTGAGTACATTTATTAAAACAAATTGCATATATTCTATAGTCTAATCATAAGTCTCGCATCAGTCTGATCAGAGTGCATAATCACTTTTTCATTCCGAACAACCATTTAGCAGTAACAACAAAGAGACAATGCCTTTTGTAAACCAGCTTTAAGATCAACATGTCAGTATTTGTGGAATAATGAGAAAATGTATCATTATATACATTTTTCTGAGTTCTGCAGTGCCAGTGCTTAATTGTACTCATTTAGCATTTAATTTTGCTCTTCAGTGAGTTTCTTATGCCAGGAATGGTTGATACACACATCCATGCATCTCAGTATAGCTATATTGGCACTGCCTTAGATCTGCCTCTGCTGGAGTGGCTCAACACTTACACTTTTCCTGTGGAAGCCAAGTATGAAGACTTGGATTTTGCCAATGATGTCTACACTAAAGTTGTGGTAAGTTTATTTAAATTTAATAAATACAGTCTAATTAAACTAGTCAAACAGGCAAAGGCAAACCATTTCCTTTTTTTTTTTTTGAAGAGAAGAACATTAAAGAACGGCACCACCACTGCTTGTTATTTTGCCACAATACACACTGATGCCTCTCTTCTGCTTGGAGAACTCGCAGGTAAAGCACATGCAAACAAGGACACACACACACACACACACACACACACACACACACACACACACACACACACACACACACATGTCTGGTTCACTATCTTTGTGGGGACTCTCCATAGCTGTAATGGTTTTTATACCGTACAAACTGTACATTCTATCCCCCTACACTGCCCCTGCCCATAAACCTACCCATCACAGGAAACATTCTGCATTTTTACTTTCTCAAAAAAACTCATCCTGTGTGATTTATAAGCCTTTTGAAACATGAACATACACATATATTGACAGAATTTCCCCTGTGACTGGTTGGTTAGCGCCTGGGGTGGCAAACATAAAAATATCCTTTCTATAACCTTTGGAGTTTGTCTTGCTTTATCCTATATTGACTTAGTTCTTGTTCCTGCCAGTCTGTTGAGTAATTTGTTTATATTTGCCTTTTTACATTATGTAACAAGATAGATGTGACCTTTCATTCTGTGAAGTAAAATTATAATCTGTCTAAACTGTAATATTATCTAAAAACAAATCCACTGTCCACTATGTTGCTGTATTTAATCATTATCTCGCAGATAATAAATCAATCATTGATTTTGTGATGTACAGTATTTCCCCCCTTTTCCACCAGATAAGTTTGGACAGAGAGCTTTAGTGGGTAAAGTTTGCATGGACTGCAATTCTGCAGTTCCACAGTACAAAGAAAGTCCACACGAATGTAAAGTGGAGACAGATCGGTGAGTTTTGGAGGACTGTGTGACTATACTAATACAACAGTAACCTCATGTACACTGTGAAAAATTAAAAGTTAGCTTAAAAAATAAAGCACCCAGCTGCAAAGCATTTTTGAGTTTTCTCAACTTCAGAAGTTGATGGACATACTGGTTGTTACTTAGCAGTTAATAGTTGTTTATATTTAATTAACCAACCAAAACCGAAATGGAAGTCTAATCACACTAATGGTGACTTAACTGGTTTTCAATGTTAAAACATCAAAAAACATTAAATAGATGTTATCCTTTAATTTTAAGGAACAATTAAATATATGCATCCTCATTTAATTACTTGCGACCGTTAAAAAAGTACATTCTATATAGCATTAATGTGGGTAGTATGAATGAAATTCAGGCGTACTACATCCGCCAAGTTGTTACTGTCACATGACCTTCCAGTGTCAGTTGGGTCACTTCACTGCCATTCATAAATCCTCTCCCGTGGCCTCATGGGTGTAACAGTTCAACACGATCTCATGACAATGTGTATAAATAGTACGAGTGTGCAATCTCGTAGAATGTATACGCCAAAATGAGCTGTTTTTGGCGTGCATATGATACGCACTTTATGGCGTGTATATGACACGCTTTTGGGTAGGGTGAGGGTGGGGTGTGGGGTTCGTACATATAATACGCCGTAAAGTGCGTATCATATGCACGCCAAAACGGCGTACCATATGCACGCCAAAATGAGTTTTGGCGTATACATTCTGAGATTGCACACTGCACTATTGATACGCATTTTCGTGAGATCGGGCTCAACAGTTCGTAGTTATGGGAAGAAGGAGGCAGGAACTGGCGATTGTTCAACAAACTTTTAATAAATAAATAAAAGAACCGAAACTAAAAACGGCAGCCCCTTCACGGACAACTGCTGCACACACGCATAATAAAACGTAAACAAAACACAACATAAAGTCCAGGCCCTGGTCCTCTCTCGTCCTTCACTGTCATCGCTCCTCCTATTATGCGTTCAAGCTCCTCCGTGAGTCATGAGATCGGTGCGGCGCACAGCTGGTGCTCATTATCACTCACCACCGGCCTCGCCCCGTTCTCACGGTCCCTCTGCATCGCCGCTTGCCACAATGGTGTAGTAATGTGTCCAGGGAATGCGCACTTCTTCTTTTTTTACAGTGTACAATATCCAAAATGACTAATTTACTGTCAGAATGTGTTTTAATCAAATCTGATATAATCAAATCTGATCAATGAATTTAAAGATATGATTCTGATTCATCTTGTCTTTTGCAGTTTCATCAAAGAACTTCTCAAAAAGGAGGTAAATAAACAGGGTCATTCTTATTCACTTAATTGGTTTATTATATAACTCTAGTTGTTATGCTGATCAGAGTTGAGTAGTTTTGTTTAAATTCTTCCAGGCTCTGTGAATATGAAAATAAAACTGTATTATCTAACTCTTTTAGTATCCGAATGTTAAGCCTGTGGTCACTCCTCGATTCGCTCTCTCCTGTTCTGCTTCACTACTCAGTGAATTGGGTGAGATCGCCAGTAACGACAAGCTTCACATTCAGGTTTGTCTTTCTTCCACACATTAACGTCAACTTTTAAAAACAGGGATTTACAAAGGTTAAGTAACATACAATTAACATTTGGCTGGATTATGGCATTGTTCACATGACAGAAGGTTGAAACATGGTATGACGACTAACTCCCACTTAAAGGTGCATTGTGTAGTATTTATGAGGATCTATTAACCGAAATGCAATATACATAACTATGTTTTAAGTGGTGTATAAATACCTTACATAATGAACTGCTATGTTTTTATTACTTTATTACTATCTAGTGAAGTCACCATTTTGCGTCGTCATGTTTCTACAGTAGCCCTAAGCAAACAAACTTCTCTACAGAGTACTAGCTACTCTCTGCTGTCTCAGACGACAACATCTTTGTCCTGTATCGGCCACCTTAGCCTCTTTATGTGCTTCGAAAGGGAGGGGTGAGCGTTGTGTGGTTGCAATTTCACAACCTCACCACTAGATGCCACTCAAATTTACACAGCGCACCTTTTATCCTAGTCCTTGACTCAAATCAAGGGGCAACCTACCCCAGTTTCTCTTGAAGCCAATACGGAAGTGACTTAAACTGCAATTCATTGACTGGCCGCTAGAGACAGGCTCCAGAGGTGAGCAGATTCTCATTGAGCCTCATTTTAAAATATTAACAGCAGAAAAAAAACATGTTTACAGCCTGGTATAAATTGTGGTTTTCGTCTATATATCTAATTTTGCTGTGAGGGGATTAATTTTTTTTTTTATAACTCGTATTCGTTTACATTATATAAAGCTTTAAAGTTCTGCATAATTATGGGCGTGGCCACTTTGAGTGACAGGTGGATTGCCAGTTATCTGCTGTCTGTTAGTCATTGCTTCACCTCAGCTCCACCCACGTCCCGCCTCTTTGCCCATTTTCTGTTATCCGGGAGTGACGCGCTGCCAGGATGGCAACGGCCAGCTTGATCCTACTTTACGCTTCAGAACTGCTCTTCAGAATCCTATGGGTGACGTCACAGACACTACGTCCATATTTTTTTACAGTCTATAGACTTGATGCAGCGATGCGCAAACCGATCAGCGGCTGACTTGAAGCAGTGCATGCCGGTTAGAAATTTTGTCCGACTTGAGGCAGCAGCGACGGCACTTGACTGTGACGTATGTCAACAAAGTACCGCGAGAGCGATTCGAGAGCTTCTCAAGAGCGGCTGCACCAGGCTGCGCGAACTCTGATGACGACACATCTGTTCCACGATTGGCCGGATTCACCGCATGACAGTGATCACATGTGTCTCGTTTATTCTAAAACCTTTAGTTCCACTAAGGCTCACAAATCATTTTTTATAACAGTAAAACCTCTTTTTATGTAGCCACAATGTTATATCGTCATGTTTATAAAAAATAAAAACTGATAAATAAACCTAGACCCCACGTCATTGATAGTGTAGGCTTATATGTTGAACTCTATTCGTGTACAAACAGATGCTGTATTAAAGCTCTGTGTGATATTTTCCCCCATCTAGTGGTGAAAAGGTATATGACCATCCAGTGAATATTAGTTTCTGTTCCTCTCAATTCCGATTTCGTTTTAACTCCTACGGTGGCTGATTTAGTCCAAGATTAATATGGCTTCCAGTTCGATCAAGTGATGATGTTACTTTAGAAAACTATTATTATTTGCAGTTATTTAATTTGTCAGTTAACATGTAGGTTATGACATCTATGTAAAATGAATAATAGTTTTACCTTTTCGTAATTTTTTACCATTTCATTGCTAACATCAGCGATCCGGTTCCAAGACGAATGCAAGCTAATCTTAGTAACTTTTATCGGTGCTATCGTTATTCTGTATATTGTACGACATCCCTAGCGTAAGGCAAAGTTTACATTGTAGGCTATATCAGTCTCAAGCAATCCCCCTCTTCACATTCGACACAGTGCCATCGAGTGTTAAAACGCGAAATGCGAAGCTTGAATTTACAGGTATGTCCCTCTTTGGCTAATGTACTTTCAAGATGGAGGGGCAACATGGCGACGCGCATTCGAACCCCTCACCTGTATGTATTTTCAATGGCATATTATACACTTACGAGAATACTTTATTAATTGAAAGAAGTAAATATACATTAATGAGCACATATATTTTTGAAAGAACTAAGTGTTTTTAGCTAAGAATAAACTAAAAAAGTTACACAGTGTAGCTTTAAGCAGTACATAAATTATTACATGACAATGTCTTCTGAATCATCTGTGTATTTGACAAATATGGCATTTATTTCACTTCATCTTTGTTAAAGTATGCAAACACAGCGTCAGCATCACTACGAGAAGCAGAAACTGTCTGACTTCACGTCTCCGTTTACAGCTCCTCCCTGCCTGCACGTGGCTACTCTCGCAGATCGGATGCATCCAGCCGATGTCGAACACACCTATTGACTAAAATGCATGTTTGTAGCCTGGATGCCAGCCGAATTTAGCCCTGCCCACAACATTTGAGGTCGGGAAGTTCGGTCTGGACTTGATCTATTGTGGAGCAACTATGCTCGAACAGAAGCTGTTCGAAACCAATCAAATTTTCAGGGCGGGCTTTATACGATAATGGACAGATGATCAACAGTAACATAATCACCTACATCACCAAAGTGCGCTTGGGTTGAATTTGTTCTAATCCTAAACAGGGAACTTGTTCATATGCATTCACCTTTTCTATTTCTCTCAAAAATGATGATCGTGTTGGAAAGTACTCCTGTATCCTGAATTTTTTTTTGCATCACCGGCAAAGATCATTTACACATATTTTCTTCTTCTGCTTCTTCAAGCATGCATGCAGTTGAGTTCTGTTGACAACTATGCGTTGCTCAAATCAACATACGTCACTTACTCTGTAGTTCTGATTGGTTGTAGGTCTATCCAATTGAGTGCAAAGGCATTTTGGTTGAAACACGCCTCATAGTCACAGCCCAATGAAGCAGTACCAGACTCATATTCTGATTAGAATCTGAGTATGATGACATCAGGCTAGCATGTTTGAGCTGTTTTAACTGAAAACAACTTGCACAGACATATCTTAAAATATGTCAGTGCCATTGTTTTGTCTAAAGAGGCACACTGGTAATGTATTTTTCTAAGGCGTTTTTATAAAAGTCACTTAAATATACTAATTTGAGCTAAGGCCTAATCCTGGTTTAGAGCCCTGTCTGTGAAACCGGGCCTACGAATTTTTGACTGACACATAACCGTACTTGTTATGCTGTGCTCTTTATGTTCAGAATTCTTCTGAACGGCAATAATGAAATAAACTATGGGTGTGTTCTGCTTTGTGCACTGGCCATTGACCATAAAATGGAAGTTTATGTTCTGCTTGTATACGTCTAAGAAATATGCATACGTTTAGATACTCGACCCAAATTTATAGTAGTGATTATTTGTTACAATTTTGATTTATAAAATAATTATAAACTTTAATTGTAATTATTATAAGCTGAATTTCCAAACTCAATAATTGTGATTAACAGTTAAGATGCTGTGACTCACAGGATAAACATAAATAGACAATGAGTAATAGCACCTGTTTTTCTGCATTAATTGAACCTATAGAGTCACATCAGTGAGAACAAAGAAGAAGTGGAGCTTGTGAAGACATTGTTCCCAGACTGCAAATCCTACACTGATGTTTACCTCAAGCACAATCTACTTACAGATAGGGTGAGTCATACTCAGAGATTACTGTCACATTTAAGACCTGGTAAAACATGTCTAATATATTAGTCCATCATTTTACAGACACCTGTGTTACTGATTCATTGTATTATGATGTTATGTTGTGAACAGTTCTGAACTGTGTTGCAACATATCTATATAGCTTTAATGAGCATATTCAGAGTCCAAGTGATGGTCTGAAGTCTATGCATTACGTCAGCAGTTTCTTCTGTAATCTCATTACAAATACATTCATTATTTGAAAACTGCTTTACCTGAAGGAACTATGTTTCTGCAATGAGATATATGAAATATTTTTACTTGTATTTATTTATTTATTTATTTTTGTGTAGTAATATTTCACCACTGTGCCATGTTTTGAGTTTATTTGTTCATGTTTAGAGTTTGTTTTTGATTTATGTGTGCTGCTCTGTTCATGTGTTTCGCTGTCAGTATGTTAGGCCCTGTCCACATGTATTTTTAAAACCGCAGCTTTTGGCTGTTCGTCCGCAGTATCTGATCACTGAAACCTAACTTTTTTTGAAAACTCCTGCCAGGGTGAAGATTTTTAGAAACTCTGGTTGTAGTATTGTCATATGGACAGTGAAACCGGAGATTTTGGCTTGTTACGTCAGAACCGGAACTGACAATAAACCTTTTATCCAGGCTTCTGATTGGCCAACATGGCTTTATAGTTAGGGTTAAAATGACATGTTGGTTTGGCATGCTCTTGACAGAGCTTCATAGCATGTTTTTGTGTTTTCAAGCATTTTTTTTTTTCAACTGAGGAAAAACTCTGTTTAAAGCCACAATATGTAATTTTTCGCCACTGGAGGTTGCTTATTCAAAACAAAGGCATAGCTTGATGACGTCTGGATTTTTCTGAGTTTTATTTTGCCGTAGATGACCGTTTCAGCTGCTTCTGGTCACACCAGTGTTTCATCATATTAACCTACATACATTTGAGTGTGAAAGTTATGTTAAAGCTAAATCCAGTGGTGTAGAGTCATCGTTAACTGACGACGCTTTGAAGGGATACTAAAGGGAGCAAGGATATAATTTCACTTGATTCAATTCCTCCATCCTGGCGTCTTTTCCTTGAGACCTTCCCTCGCATCGTATAGTGGTACAGCTAAAGATGCAAGGAAAGGAAGCGAGGAAAGGAAACAAGGATGCACAAATAGGAATTGAGAAGCACCCCCGTTCAGTGTGTGGCACCTGACTTAAAGTCCCTGTAAAGGCAATTAATTCTGAGATTTGTTTCTAAAAATTATTGTTGAAACATATTACAAAGACTGTGAACTATGTAGTACTGAATTCAGAAGTTAAACAGACCGTTAAACAGTTTTTCACCAGTCAGTGCTGTGTTCCGGATTTTTTAGGCGGGGTTAAAACACTTAAACCAAGTGTCCCTGACACCTGTAAAAGTATACTCAGGTGACTTAATAATTCAGCAAACTCTTTTGTTACTAGGTAAAAACAAATCTGGATTTCTTGAATACTTCACTTTGCTAGTTTATATTTTTAGATATCTGTTTAGTTTCATTTCCCCTTTTGTTATATTCAGATATGATTCAGACACACACTGACTTTGGGGAGTGTTGGGGACATTTAGGTTTCAAAAGGATGTTAATCCTGTAAGAAAAATAAATGTTAGTTATGATCAGTGTTGGGAAGGTTGTTTTGGAAATAGGTTACAGATTACAAGTTACCCTATTTAAATTGTAATAAGTAGTGTAACTATTTCAATTACTTTATTAAAGTAATGTAACTGATTACATTTGATTACTTTTTGATTACTTTTCTCACAAATTTGTATCATTCACCATGGTGACAACTCAGACAGGTTATAGCCTAAAGCTTTCAGCGGCAATGTGGATTGGTGTAATAGTCACACCACAAATACAAACAAGATAACCAATCAAAAGCAACAAATTAATATCATTCAACATATAGCTTTTCACAGAAAATATTCAGATGTAGCCCCTGTAACAAAGTAACTGTAATTTGTAAATTTAAGTACACAATTTTACACAGTATCTGTATCTGATTATAGTAACATTTATTTTGTAATTAAATTACAAAATCTACATTATGAAATCGTAACATTGGACCAATTGTTCTGTTGTAGTTTTTTGTCTTCCTGAGAATCCTGAGTATTTCAGTTAGTTTGAGTTTTGTCATAATAAAGACACTCCAGTTTCATCTCGTTTGCAACCAGAGGCCTGTTGCATAAAGCTAGCTAAACAAACTCTAAGTTTCAGAGTAGGTTTAGAGTTGACAAATCCAGATAAATCCAACCTGGTTTAGATAAAGTTCAATTGTTTCTCAAAGCTTGGTATAAACTTTCTCTGTCAACTCAGGTTCAATCCAGAGTTTGCAATTAACACTGAAGCGCGTGCACCTGAAAGCGTGACACATGCGGCAAACAGCCAATCACAGTGTCTGTTCGATTGACTTCTCTTCTGAAGATTGAGAGATCGTTCTGAAAATTATCATGAAATTAAATGTGTTTAAAGCAGGAATAAACACATATACTGCAGCGTCAATTTAAGAAGGCAGCTGAAAGAATATCTGACTATATCAATGCATGATGTTAATCAAAGAAATATGCCTAATAATTATAGGTTCACAAAGAGCTCAAATAAATACACGTTGTTTAAAATAATTATGAATGCATGTTTTATATTTATATTAATATTTGGCTACTTGTCAATATAATATAATTATATGAATATATTATGTGAATTAAAAGTGATTATAATTCATATATTATAAATATAATAAATAATTTGCACCAAAAGATGAGCAATTTTGTCTCTAAAGTTTTTTCACTATAAACTACTTTAATTTGAGAGATACAGGTGGTGTGAGTTTTACTTGCAGCTGATTGGTCCAGTTTGAGTTTGTGATCTCTAACCCAGAATAAAACCTGCTGCAGAGCAGGTTAGCTGTGTAGTGTAAGTTACCATGGTGATTAACACTGCTAAAAACCAATCCACCTTCTTGAGCCCGAAAAACCAGAGTTTGCTCAAACTAATCTCAAACTTACCTGGGTAGCAACTGAAACCAGCTTTGTGCAACAGGCCACAGAATGTGACACATTGCACTTAAAATAAATAAATAGGTAGGAATCCATGGTGTAAGAGGACTTTTGAGTCTTCACTATTGCAGCAACATAAATAAATGCAGCTGTTTGTTAGTATAGTTTAAGATTTATATGAATAAAAAAAGTAATATAAAGCTGAACATATTTGATGAGCTTTTTTCAGTATTTTTGTTTGTTGTCAATAGCCCTGGGGATGCAAAGAGCTTGCATGAGAGGTTCTGAATCATGTGCTTCATAATTTGAGTTTGTGATCAAGAGCTCAGTATAGTGGAGTGCATTGTCATTTGTTTGAGCATACACATACCCTGCAGTGATGAACTCAATACAAGACGATCGTCCTCATTGATCTACATATGACCAAGTGCAAATCTTATTTTTGACTTATGAGCAGGGCGAAATGTGGTACCGTTTCAATGGGGCCCGGTGAAATGCTCCCAACCCCCACCCCGGAGCGCTATTTCTAATGGCCCCAGGCACAGTGTTGCCAAGTCCATGGTTTTCCTGCAGAATTGGGCTACTTTTAAGTTGTTGACATGGGTTAATATTTTTTCTGCGGGATGATTTTTCCATCACGATACATTATTTACCCCACTCTTGTGGAAAAGAACATTTTAACATTTGAATCTGTTTGGAAAAGCTATTTTACTTACAAAGCACCTTTCCAATTATTGGGCCTTTTAAAAAGTACTCTAGTAGTTAAATTGAACTTTTGCAGAAAAAAAAAAAACAAAGTTGTGTTAGGGGTATAACAGCTTAGACCCAGAGACCAGTAGTGAAGAATGAAGACAAAGAGTCAGGAGTGCAATTAATTAAAGAGAAATTTTACTGTAGAATAGTTTGCAGTTTCATCAGCAGAAGCCAGCTTCAAGTCTCACAAGGAGTTCGTAGGCCGCACTTCCACTCTACCGGTCTCGTCGTACTGTACATACAATTGTCCCAACAGTTATACTGTTTTCAAGGTCTAGTCATGTCATTTCTTCAAGGTGTATGATTCTGATTGGCTCAGAGCAAATGCTCAGTCATGGTAAATTTCCACACAAGGATAGATAGCAGAGCATATCACTAAACTAGACAGACTAGTTGTCGCCCCATGACTAGATTTAGATCATTGTTGACCTCGGAGGTTGCAGAAAGGCGTCTTCATATCTGGTGTTGTCCATCTTAAATATTGGGCCTGCACAGATCATGCAACGCACACACACACTCGCTCCCCAGAATCACAGCTCTCCCAAGGTTGGAGAGTCTTAACTACATATCAACAAAGCACTTCACCAAAACATACTGATAACATGTGCTTTCTCTCAGTGAGAGGTACAGACAATAGTACAGGCAATATTCATCTTCATTCTTTAGTGTTTCAGTAAAAGGAAATATAAAATGAATAAAATATAATAAAAATGAAAGACAAATTCATATTTAATCTATGGAAGCCGTGCTAATTGAGCAAACACTGTTACTGCACTCCCAGCATGTTAGGGGCTGTGTTACACATAGGCCAGACGCCACTCAAAGACCAAATACAAACTTTAGAAAACATAAAAGAAGAACAAACAATCAGTAGTTCTATTGAGTAAAATCAACTGGAATTAATCATTAGAAATAGGAGGATAAATATTAATTAAGGCTTTGATTATGAATCTGATTAAGATATTTACAGGTATATTGAAGCGGCAGGGGATTTCAGACTTCCCCCTTCAGTTGTATTGTAAATCATGTAAACTGATGATGATGGTAACAGTGATGTGGGATTATTACAGACTGTAATGGCCCATGGGTGTCACCTAACCGATGAAGAACTGGAAATCTTTCATGAAACCGGATCTGCAATCTCTCACTGTCCTAACAGTAACATTTCGTGAGCACCTCTTGCCTTTTACTATTAGTATTAATATTCAGATCCCTTTCATTTTTGTTATATCCTTTAATTTATTGTCTCTTTTCCTCTTCCAGCATTTGCAGTGGGATGCTTAACGTACGCAATGTTTTGAAGCACAAAGTGAAATTGGGTTTGGGGACAGGTGAGGCTTTTTGCATTTCCATTACTGAATCCCTGCTAAAGAAATGGTTGCTATTGGCAATTTTGCACATTGTAGTGGAATTTTCTTTCTTAGCAGAAAGCTTTAAGGTAATAGGTTATATAAAATTAAATCAGTCACCTGTTTCATGTCCAGGTTTATATATTTATTTGGTGAGTAGCCATGTAATATGTACAATCAGTCAGTCATTATCTGTTATTCTGTCTTTATTCTGCATTTTATGGTTTTGTGCCATCTGTAGATGTAGCAGGAGGGTACTCCCCATCCATTCTAGATGCTATGCGAAGGACTCTGGACACGTCCAAAGCCCTGACCATCCTGGACCCTCAGCATCAGACTCTAACCTTTGAGGAGGTTTTCAGATTGGCTACACTTGGGGGAAGTGAAGGTAAGATTACAGCTATGATTTGACAATGTTATTTAATACTTGTATACTACACTATATAACCCTGCCTGGCTGTTTCCCCCTCTCCCTACAGCCCTCTCTTTGGATGAACAGATTGGAAACTTTGTGGTAGGGAAGGACTTTGATGCCCTGCGAGTGAATGTTTGCGTTCCTGACGGACCGATCGATTTGTTTCCTTGTGATGTCCCCAAGGTTTGACAGATCTCTTACTGATCTTTCCCCCCTCATACTGAGAAATAACAACAACTGGTTTCATTACTTTCTCTAATGTGTGGAAATGATAAAGAATGTCCCATCTGATGTGCTGTTTCTTTTTTTCAATTAGGTCATTTTGGAGAAGTTTCTAAATTTAGGTAAGTTTTTTTTTTTTTTTTAATATATAGTATTCCTTCAATTTAGTCACTTCAGATTTGTCTTGTTTTATCTAAGTCCTACACATACAGAAATATAATTTTATTTTAATTTTTTTTAATAGGTGATGATCGAAATATTACTGAAGTCTATGTGGCTGGAAAACAGGTGGTTCCATTTCCAGATAAATAGTTAATATATATTCAAGTATATATAATTTTTTTACCATAAATATTATACTACTCAGGACAAACATTTTCGTAAGATCACAGTTTGGATATTATGTTATTCAGTTTAACATCTAAAATTTCTGGCTTTAGCCATTTTTTTATTACTATTTCAACTTTAAAGACAATAAGTATCATGGTCAAATCTCATTCCTTTTATTTTTTTATTCAATTACAGTAATGTCTTCTATTTACTTGTTGTGTTAATCATGGATTTATATATATATATCACTTGAAATAATTTCTATCAATTTAATCAACTTTTAATAATAGACATGGCTACTGACAATAAAACATTATTCATGATATATTATGGTTATCCTGATTTTTATTTGTTTTGATTGCTTATTCCATGATAATATACTGCAAAACAAGTGATTGTGACACTCTCAAACACAGCTTCATCAGAGTCTCTTAGCTGTCTGTTTCACCTGTTCTTTCACTGCTGACTGTTCTCATGTAGGAGCACAGCTCACTTTCTTCACGCCCTCTACATACAACAAACTAGAGTTCCATTTTACTAGCAGATAAGTCTGATTAATGTTTATAGATGCACTCACAATGATAAATGATACACCGTTTATCCCACAAAGATTGATGCTGTGCTTAGAAAAAGTGAACTATGTGTCCTAGTGAGTAAAACTGTATTTAAAGGCACAGTATGCAAGTTTCGCCGCTATGGTCGCTTATTCAAAGGCAGGTAGGTTGGTGGTGACGCTGTGAATGAGAGTGGAATCATGGCAGTTGTAATCTTGACTCTTCACCTCTACAGCCGATGGAAAGGAATCCGACTGACTCAGGCACAAATCATGTTCATGAATGAGCGAATGTATTAAGGTTTTTTTAACATTATGTTGGTATAAAGCAGGATGCGCCGAGAGCCCTTGGGAGTGAATGCTTGCTAATGAGAGAGACCTGCGCAAAACACCAGTCTCAGAGCTTTTATTATGCTTAAATGCTGCAGTTGGCCACTTCCACTATTTTCAATGGATATGTGGGGTATAACAGTGCTGTTTTACATGGTTAAAACAATCAAACTAAAAACATTTGAGTGTGTTGAAATTTGTTATAACGTTACTCAGTGCTTAAACAAACAAGTTGGCAAAACTGTCTGAACAGTTGCCCGCACGCACTGAATCATCTGAAGTAGTGTCTCACTCGGCAGTCATAACAGGAAATTTAAGAACATCAAGAGCATTGGATGAAGTGGCCGTAGACCTAACATTACAGTCAATTGAAAGCAAACCTCAAATGCATCTGTTTATCAGAGACTGAACATCTTTATTGATTGACTATCTGTGTATGCTGCCTGTGAACAACGAGCTACATACATACATTATATTTCATTCACTCAGCTAATACATTTTACAACCAAACAGATTATCAGTAGTTCCTAATGTGTTTTAATACTGTTCAAATAACACAAATAAGAGTCGGGACAACAATATTCTTCTTTTGGTTTACTGCGCAATATGAATTACCAAATCCTGTGAACACAGCTCTTTTGGACAATGAAATGGCCAACCAAAAACTAACCCAGAGTTAATCTCTAGAGTAACCAAACAGTGCATATTCGTGAGATTACCTACAACTCAAAACTCTACAGGCCTTATTCACAGCAGCGCCATCTTTGATTTTTAACGAGAATGAAAGCGAGGCTGTGAGGGATAGACATACATCTCTTCAGTGAGTTGTACTGTAATGCGTTTTTGGATTGTACTGCTGATGAAACACTGCAAAAATATCTTTCCAATAAGTTTTAGTAGACAAAAAACTCCAGATAACATGAGCTGTGGAAAATGTGAGGAAGTGATTTATGAGCTCTATATAGCTTTTTACAGAGGATGCCATTGAAAACACAGTCTTACCCTCACAGCCTCTCCTCGCTTTCATACCTGTCATGTCGCTGTTCTGAATAAGGCCTAACGTTCCCTTAACGTGCCTTTGAACGCAAAACTCTGCAGGTTCACTTAATTTCGATATTGTCCAATAATCCAAAATGTTATTATTATACAATGCAAAGGAATGCAATGATTTGTGGGCTACAGATGCTAGCTATAATGCTTGTTTCTTCTGTGTTTTTCGCAAAGATATCTATTATATTATGATAATAATAACCATTTGAACTCAATATCTATTTAAATATTAACATGTTAATTGTAATGTTGTTAAATAGGCTTAATATGATTCGTAACTAGCTAGGCTGAGTATTTTTTGGATACTTTTTACTCTTACTCAAGTAACGAACTATTAAGATTAGTAGCCTACTTTTACTCTGAGTAAATATTTCATAAGTACTTGAACTTTTACTTGAGTAGCCTACAATTTTTGGATACTTTACCCACTTCTGCTGGTATAAGAGCAGGGCTCTCAAGAGACACGCATTCAACCCACGCTCACACGCCACACCTTGTATTTTTCACGCAGATAAATTTCCAGGAAGTTCAACCAAGTTGCGCCACTATTAGAGGAATCAAGTGAGTTCAGAAGGCCCTGCCTGCCACTCACCAGCTAATCAAATAAAAATATAGCTACCGAACAGCCAATCAGAAAATAGCATTGCCGTATCTGGGTAAGATTTAGATATTCCCGCAACAGAGACATGTTGCACTCTGCAGTAATCTAGAGATCGATGTTTGATAAAAAATAAAAACAGGATGACTAAATGACTGCTGCTAAATTACATGCAATTGATTTTTAAATATATTATATGATGGAAAACGCTCTCTCTGATTTTGCTATTTCAGCACTTGACGGCATCATTGAAGGCGAAGCCAGAACTCTGTAGCACTGGTTGTACTTTATTTGGAATAATAAAGATATCTTGAACAAAAAAAAAGTTTAATAAGACTTTGTATGACAATGGAATTCTTAATGTTAGTCAGTTACTAAACGAACAAGGTTTACTTTTAACATATTCTGAATTTCGCAATAAATGTATGATTCCTGTGAAGCCAAAAGAATATGCTATTATCTTTGATGCAATCCCGAGCAGAGTTGTTTCACTATTACGAAACCCTGGATTTTGTCCTATAAACTTTGATTGTCAAAACTGTTTTTCTAGTGACACAATATTTAATGGGGATATGAATATAATAGATAAATGCACTAACAAATATATAAATATATTTTAAAAACAAAATATTTGCCTTGTTCAACAGTGTTTTGGTCTACTAAATATGCAAATATTACCTGGAAACGAGTATGGTTAATAACAAATAAGTTTTTATTAATAATACAATTTGAGAGGTATCTTTAAAATTTTGCACAGAATTTACCCTGTCAAGGAGTTACTTAAACGTTTCCATGTGGATATTGAAAACTTGTGTGAATTCTGTGGTATTGCCAAATAATCTGTGATCTTTTTTAAAAAAAATTGTATATATTAAAAAATGTTTTGGTTCGATGTCTCTAATTTCATATCTAGATTGTTTGAAACCTGTATACCAATTGATTTATATGATGTAATATTTTTCTTTGTACAAGACAATATTGATTCCAAAAGTAGGATGTGCTTCCTTGTACAACTCTTTATTTTACATGGAAAATGTCACATTCATGTGAAAAAAATGGGCTAAAGCTAAGCCAAGCTTTGATCATTTTATAAAAGAAATTAAACAGTATGGCACCACATTAGATAAAATTAAAAACAAAAAGCAAGAAAGTCCTAAGAAGCTTTTGTTACTTTAATTTGTTGTAATTTTACCCTTGGCATGAATCACTTTAATTTAAAAAATACATATGATTTTTGTTGTTGTTGTTTGTTTGTTTTGTTTTTGTTTTATACTTGATGTGAGCTGTAATTGTATATATTTTTGCAAAATAATAATAATAAAATAAAAACACTGGTTAAAATAAATTGAAAAGATGTTGGCCTAGCTTACTCAAAAATAGTGATTTATCACACTACAGAACTATTTAAATTAACGGGGTAAAAGCTAAAATGACATCTAATAATATGCACTTTGCCTTATAGCCTACAATTTAAGAAAACCTTGAAACAAAAGTTGTATTAGTTTTTTTATTATTATGCGTCGACTTTACATAAAAACTATTAAGATTAGTAGCCTACTTTTACTCTGAGTAAATATTTCATAAGTACTTGAACTTTTACTTGAGTAGCCTACAATTTTGGATACTTTACCCACTTCTGCTGGTATAAGAGCAGGGCTCTCAAGAGACACGCATTCAACCCACGCTCACACGCCACACCTTGTATTTTTCACGCAGATAAATTTCCAGGAAGTTCAACCAAGTTGCGCCACTATTAGAGGAATCAAGTGAGTTCAGAAGGCCCTGCCTGCCACTCACCAGCTAATCAAATAAAAATATAGCTACCGAACAGCCAATCAGAAAATAGCATTGCCGTATCTGGGTAAGATTTAGATATTCCCGCAACAGAGACATGTTGCACTCTGCAGTAATCTAGAGATCGATGTTTGATAAAAAATAAAAACAGGATGACTAAATGACTGCTGCTAAATTACATGCAATTGATTTTTAAATATATTATATGATGGAAAACGCTCTCTCTGATTTTGCTATTTCAGCACTTGACGGCATCATTGAAGGCGAAGCCAGAACTCTGTAGCACTGGTTGTACTTTATTTGGAATAATAAAGATATCTTGAACAAAAAAGTTTAATAAGACTTTGTATGACAATGGAATTCTTAATGTTAGTCAGTTACTAAACGAACAAGGTTTACTTTTAACATATTCTGAATTTCGCAATAAATGTATGATTCCTGTGAAGCCAAAAGAATATGCTATTATCTTTGATGCAATCCCGAGCAGAGTTGTTTCACTATTACGAAACCCTGGATTTTGTCCTATAAACTTTGATTGTCAAAACTGTTTTTCTAGTGACACAATATTTAATGGGGATATGAATATAATAGATAAATGCACTAACAAATATATAAATATATTTTAAAACAAAATATTTGCCTTGTTCAACAGTGTTTTGGTCTACTAAATATGCAAATATTACCTGGAAACGAGTATGGTTAATAACAAATAAGTTTTTTATTAATAATACAATTTGAGAGGTATCTTTTAAAATTTTGCACAGAATTTACCCTGTCAAGGAGTTACTTAAACGTTTCCATGTGGATATTGAAAACTTGTGTGAATTCTGTGGTATTGCCAAATAATCTGTGATCTTTTTTAAAAAAAATTGTATATATTAAAAAATGTTTTGGTTCGATGTCTCTAATTTCATATCTAGATTGTTTGAAACCTGTATACCAATTGATTTATATGATGTAATATTTTTCTTTGTACAAGACAATATTGATTCCAAAAGTAGGATGTGCTTCCTTGTACAACTCTTTATTTTACATGGAAAATGTCACATTCATGTGAAAAAAATGGGCTAAAGCTAAGCCAAGCTTTGATCATTTTATAAAAGAAATTAAACAGTATGGCACCACATTAGATAAAATTAAAAACAAAAAAGCAAGAAAGTCCTAAGAAGCTTTTTGTTACTTTAATTTGTTGTAATTTTACCCTTGGCATGAATCACTTTAATTTAAAAAATACATATGATTTTTGTTGTTGTTGTTTGTTTGTTTTGTTTTTGTTTTATACTTGATGTGAGCTGTAATTGTATATATTTTTTGCAAAAATAATAATAATAAAATAAAAACACTGGTTAAAATAAATTGAAAAGATGTTGGCCTAGCTTACTCAAAAATAGTGATTTATCACACTACAGAACTATTTAAATTAACGGGGTAAAAGCTAAAATGACATCTAATAATATGCACTTTGCCTTATAGCCTACAATTTAAGAAAACCTTGAAACAAAAGTTGTATTAGTTTTTTTTTATTATTATGCGTCGACTTTACATAAAAACTCTCTGAACTTAACAACACTAGATCAAATCTCGAAAAGTTTATGTCCGTGTTTTCTGTCAGCTGCTGGTATATTAGCATAAATAATTGGTAACCACATGGAGGCGCTATGAGGCTGTGTTTTACACTGCAGCTTTGACTCAAGTGATAATGTAGCAATTACAGGCCTATTACACTAATGGTTTTAGCAAAAAAAAAAACATCAAATCTGATTTGCTTCTGTGAGGGTGAGTTATATTTTTGACTCATATTTTCATAATATACTTATATATGACTCACATTTTATATCAAAATATTAGAAAACATGATTTACTAATGATACATTTTTCTGTGTGCAGGTTATGCTTTTTGTTTCATAGATTACACTGTTTATTTACTGATCTGGAACACTAATGCTATTATTACACTATGTATTATTATATGTGTCATGCAAGCTAAAGTTTGTTGCGCCATTGCCAACATTCCAGTTCTGAACTCTTTGTCAGGCAGGTCTGTCTTGTGTGTTGGGAAAATAATATCTGAACACATTGCTTAGCTAGCAAATCTTGATTTCATAATGGCCAAAACTTGTTAGAAAACAAGTCATGAGCCTTCAACATAGGCCTATATTTAGGTAGAAACCTAAACATATGCATTCTCAAAGAAAATGTTTAAGGGTTGGGTCTTTACTAAGATAGGTAAGATGTGGGAAGATACCCCCATTAAGAATGCATTTTTTTTTCTTTTTTTTTTACCGTTTTATTTCTATCAATAGCTAAATCAACTATTCTATTTTACTTATGACAGACAAAGCAGATTTCCATTTGCCTATATTTCAATTTAAGATCTAATAATAGCAACATTGAATTCAAGTTAAATATTTTACTCAATTAGCTTACAGGGTTTCATGAATACCAAAGGTGTCTGAATTGTATGTCTAACAGTAATTACGGAACAATAACCCCATGAACTATATTATGTACCTACTACAAATGATACCAACAACATGAGACTCTGGGCCTTCTGTCCTAATACTATGGGCCCATCTTACCCCAAGGGTCTAACTTAGGCTAATTCACTTCAAAATAAAAACAATATTTACTCCACAAATCTCTTTAACAAACAGACAAAAAATATATATACTCAACATATATAATTAAATCTCACAAATACCCTTTCCCCCAGATAAAAACAATTTAAATGAACCTCAAAACTGTTTTGGCTAAATCTAACAAAATTAAGAACAACATAGCAATTCATTGATTGAGATGAGATTTTGTGCCATCTATTGTTACAAGATAAAATGACCACGAGGGGCATATTTACCCCATTTTACCTTCTTAGACAAAATGCTCAGTTGTCGTCTGGCCACAACAACAGACGATCAGGCTTTCAAAACACGTTTTTATTTCGTTCAGTTCGCTAAAGACTAAATATTAATTATTTTAATTAATTATTGTGCGCCGAATCGGTTTTATTGCTGTATCTGGCAAGCAAACAGCTCTCTGTGACAAGGGAAACTACGCTTTTGCGTTGTGGCCCAAGGGCTTTGAAACAGACATCTAGCTAACAGGATAAAGTACGTGTCATAGAGTGAGAGAGAAGCCAGACGGACCGGTCCGCGCAAGCAGAAGTGAGGGCGAGTGTATAAACATGGGAAACACAAAGAGGCACACAGTTGGGGAGAGAGCGCTGCGAATGAGACAGAGGCATGAGTAAAGCGCATGTGAGTGGGCGGAGCCTCTCACACAGTCGTGGTGGAAGCATGTGAATGAGGCGGCCTGTGTCATATGCAGTGACGACATAATACCCATCTAAATCCCACCCCCTTCCTGCCATCTCTCTCTTTTACAGAAGTGCTGAATCAGACAGAACTGGATCAGTCTGGCTGGGAGTTTCCTGGCTAGACCACACAAGGTACATTCAATATTTGTTACAGGCACACAAAATAAGCACTTAACAACAAAACTTTAGTTAAATGTCATAAAGAGCAGTGTTTAGGCCATACAATCTCTTTAAAGTCACCATGAAAATGGACAATCCTTGTTTTGTTTATTTTTTTTATTTTTTATTTGTTTATTTTTGCTGTCTTTATCATAAATTATATATCTGTGCATATATATTTTTTTTTAATTTCAAGTACCCTCAATCTTTATTCAAGATAACTTCCCATCCTTGCAGGGCCGTCTCTTCACTGATGACGTGTGACGTGATGGTGGGACAACCTGTAACTCACATTAGATCTCAGCAATAGCAAACCACAACGATTTTTGAATATACGTCACAATAGGGAAGAAAAAACATTCATATGATGCATGCAGGAATGTGGTTGACTCCTTGTGTAACATTCAGTGAGTCAAACAGGTTGTCATATCTGTCACAATCCCCTTCTCCAATCGGACTGACTGACTGAATAAACTTCCTGCATAATCTACCCTGAGGAACACAAGCAGCTTTGTGAGCCACACCCAGACACACAAGTTAAAGGGTGGTTTCACTCTGTACTGTTAACTGATAAGCATCTTCCTGACGATGCCTAAAGGAACAAAAACTTGGTACACACGAAACACAGCACGGGAACATTCCGGTAAACTTGAGAAAGTGAGAACATGTAAGTTTGGAGTTTCCTGTGAACTGAGAATTGTGTCAGATTTGCTTGTGCTTGGTTGAGGTTGAGAGGCAGGACTGGATTGGAGTTAAAAATTCAGCCCTAGGGAAATCCAGACCATCCGACCCACGAGTTCCCCGTAAATGTTTTTAATCGGGTTAGGCTTTGTTGATAGGCCAGCCATTCTCATTGTACACAGTAAAAAAAAAACGTTAAAAAACCTAACTGAAACTGAAAACAAAAGTTTGCTACCTTAAAGAGATAGTTCACCCAAAAATGAAAATAAGCCCATGATTTACTCACCTTCAAGCCATCCTAGGTGTTCTCTTTCAGACGAATATGATCAGAGTTATATTAAAAAATGTCCTAGCTCTTCCAAGCTTTATAATGGAAGTGAATGGCAGCCCAAAATTTGAAGCCCAAAAAAGTACATAAAAGTAATGCACACGGCTCCGGGGTTTAATAAAGTTCTTCTGAAGCGAACCGATGCATTTGTATAAGAACCATTTTTAAAACGATATAAAGTAAAATATCTAGCACCTGCCAGACCACCTTCCGTATTCAACTTACGAATAAAGTGTAATGCCTCTCATAGTTCAAAACGCTTATGCTATGTCTGACGTTATATATATATATATATATATATATATATATATATATATATATATATATATATATATATATATATATATATATATATATATATATATATATATATATATATATATATATATATATATATATATGATGAAATCTTGAAGGAGGTCAACAATGTACTGACTTCCTTCCATTATCCACTATTTTGTCCTCCCTCTTAAATTTTTTCCTAAACCCTACATTTTCCTTTTATTGACCATAATTCACGTTTCATTCCTTCCAGGACAAGCTTCGTACTTTGCTTTCATATGAAAGTCTTTAAGCTCCTCTGCCTCGTGGTCATGAGCCTTGCCCTCTTCTCCTCAGCCAAACTCATGACTGAGAAGCCAATTTACGTCCTCTGACTTGCACAAGGATTAACATGAGAAGAACACGCGGGACTCTGTGTGAGAACCCATCTGCTGCTCCCTGCTGAACTATTACGGTTTTTAATTTAGCCACACATTTCCTTTTTTTGAGCCTGTGATACAAAGTTCTAAGCCACATTTTTTTTTTTTTCCTGTTCGACTTTGCCTTAATATACTCTTTGTGCCCCTCCCCCTGACGCCTGTCTACACACAGTGGCGTAGTCATCTGCCCTCAACATCTGTCACCACCCGTCACTGTGATGTCATCCACCCAGACTGGCTTACCGCTCAGCCCATTCTGTACAAATACAGAGAGCGGGCCACAGACGCTGACTAGTCAAGAGTCTGACAAGAACACGGTATGACTGGATTGTGTCTGACAAAGATACAGACAGATATGTTCTTTAAAACAAGAAAGGACATTTTTTTTTTTTTAAATGAGGCTGACACTTCGCGTCGCGTCCGGTGTGCGACTCCCTTTAGGGTCCAACAACATCTGTTGTCACTCCTTAAGAGAGTGACACACCTCTCCAGCTGTTACTAGGTCAGGCAGGGATGGTCAAATCTGCTTTGGTTGCGATGGCGAGTACAGAAGTGCTAAAGGTTGTCAGGACAGCTGCCGTGAAAACAGGATGTCTTCGCGTCAGGTGTGCAAAACAAACGACATCTGAAAAACCATTTAGGTGTCATGAAATCTACAGTTTGGGCCCTTTTGAATATAAAGTGTGTGTTATTCAGTATAAGAATGCTTAAAATTAAAATTACTCAATTGTTTTTAAGTATCTGCATGGCGCTGAGGAATTTCCCCCAAAACACAACAAATGAACAGAACAGCATTACAGTATATTTTCTCTGTATATTTTTTATTTACAATACTTTTTAATGCCAGGTAAAAGGATTAAATGCAATACATAAATATGAACATAGTAATGTTTTTTTTTCTCATACAAATTTGCATATAACTAAAGGCTGAAATTCAACAGTCTCTCAAACAGATACATCTTTTTTTTTTAAGGAAACCTCACTCCCTAGAGAAGAAAAGATGTTTATACACACACGCGCGCACACACACGCACTCTGACTCGCTTACATTAAGATATGCAGACAGACAAACATGACAGGTGCATTGTGGGTGCATAAAAAAACAAAGAACAATATTTCACAGACTCAGGTCTGACTTAATGCGTATACTATTGCGGTGTTGCAAATGCACTGTCTAAGGAGGGTTAGCTCATCTCGCTTTGACAACAGGAAGAAGGGCTTGTGCGCAAATTTCCCCCGTGCGCAGAAATACGCTCACACGGAAACCGACTGCACCACCTCACAGTCTTATTAAAAAGTCTACATAATGTTCACACAAAATTACCAAAAATAATCTCCCAGACCACTGAAACTCTAAAGCGCAGTTGTGACAGAGGTTATTAATTCAAGAAATGTGGGAACAGAGTTGCCTAACAACAGATGAAGGAAAACAAGTGACTTCTTATGAATCTCAATCTTTCATTCTAAAACAAAGAAAAGGTAAGATATCACAGTAGCAAGTTCACATTCTAAAATAATGCTAAATAAATGGCCTTGACAACTTGGCGGCCCCACATTCCAATTGATTTTGTTAGAACAGACTGTCATGACAAACTGCAGTTTAACAGACCAACACATGCAGCACACACCATCAGGTAGAGCTTTGACACATCTCTTGAAAATCCGGCGTCTTTCATGATAAAACAAAGGCTAAACACTACTTACTCAGAAACTACACGGCCACGTTTTGGCACAGAGTATCTGCCACTCCCACTGCGTGAGGCGGGAACAAGCAAAAAAATAAAATACCAGCTAAAATTTCCTGAAAGGTGTCCTATGCTTTAGGGAAAAAAAAGAATATGCAAGAATAACTAGCATAAAACACCACAGAGAGGAGAGGAAAAAACACAACGGAAAGAAATTAATACCTATTAGAAAAGCAAAATCTGTCATATCGTTCATGCATGAGCCTCGGGCGGTACAGTTCTCTCGTTTTCCTCTTGAGGTGATCGAAAAACACAAGTCCGTTTTTCAAGTCGTCCATTTTATCCACCAGTGTTCTTGAAGAAAGAGGGAAAAGCTTATATTCTCTGGATCTTATCGGCCACTACTACTGGATTCTCCTTTCGGATCTTAGCAGCGGCTTCCGCCTTGTAATCGTACGTGCAGTTGTGCTTGTCTGAGTACCGGTGAATTCCACAGAACAGATTACCACATCGACAGTCAAAACCTGTAAAACAAGAGAAAACATAAGACCTCTGTTCATAGACACGCATGTTAGTGCTGGGTGGTATGACCAAACATTTTTCAAAATTATACCCATTTCGCTCTATTGCTTTTCCCAATTCATGCACAGATTGAGAGAGGAAATACTGCAGTAGATTGACTTAGAATTCCCTATTTTACCGTCATCATGAAGAGTGAATATTGTAGAAAAATTCCACACTAGAAATAATACAGGTTTGCAAGGCCCCACAAAATGATGCTGTGGGGAGACAGTAACCAATTCTCTTGGAAACCGTTATCTTTCGCCTGGCACGAGTCGTTTGAATCCTCTGCTGTAATGCGATCTCAGCTGTGCCTGGCTAGTGCAACAGTGAAACGGGACCCCTCTTAAACACGGTCACACTTTCAGATTGTTGTTTAGGTGACATACATCGGTATTGCAGAATAATAAAAATTTATATCATAACAAAAATAAACACCGGTATTCGGTATGAAACGGTATACCGCCCAGCACTAACGCATGTGTGTGAAACTAATAACAGAAAGACCAATCCATGAGCCTTACCTGTTAGGCCGACTCTCTTACGGCATGTAAAGCATCTATTTTTCTTAGGTTTGATGGAGTCTGGGCTCTTGCCCTCGTCGCTGCCATGAGCTGAAGTGATTGGGGAGTAGGAAGAGGTAGGCTGTGTTATAACTGTGGGAAGAGGAGACAATAATGATTTAAATAAAACAGTTGCAATGTGGCATGGGTGGATTCTGAAAGCAGTTTGTGGGGTTTAAAGGAATATTTCTATGGTCGCAATTTTATAGGGTTGATCCCTAAAATAAGCTCTGCCACAAACCCCAAAGTCCCAGTTTCTGTCAGAATGAAGTTATGAACACTGCATGAACTTAAAACTATCATCAGTAAGCAACTCGCATTAAAACTGGAGCAAAGATGGCTCTGTAGGTTCTTGGGTCTGGGATGACAATAGGAGTATCTAAAGCATTGGTATGTACAATGCCAAAATAGTTCTGAAGACATTTTGCCAATCAAAGTCCATTTTAGTAAAAAGAGAAACTGACAAAAAAGAGCTTATAGCCTGAAGGCCCAACTGCCACAAACGTCACAGTATTTCCTTTGACATTGAGTCTTATGAATAAACACTCCTTGCACACCTGAATAGTTGCACCCCAGGAATGGTGATAACTAAAACCAATCGGAGAAGTCATTAAACTCATGGCTGTAGTGCAAAAATGTGAATATATATTTAGACAGCACCGTTTTGGTCTACTAATATGTGTCAAACATTTTTGAAAAATCCCATCACAGACATAAATTCTCCCCAGTGCACAATTTGTTAACAGATTATTTTAAGGGGTTGTGGTCAGGGCTTGACATCAACTTTTTTGCTCACCAGCCAATGTGGGTAGCGGTTTTTTTAAGTTGCTAACAACTCAGCATTTTCACTGGCCACAATTTTGACATTGATACCATGGGGACAAACTGCCATATAGATATTTTTAATATTATCGCTCATCATTTGTCTGCAGATATATTAGCCTGCTGTCACTTTAAAACCTGATGCACAGATTATACATTACACTGTTACACATGCGGTTTCTTTCTCAACTGTGTTTTACATTCACTTAAAAACATAACTGACTGTGTTTACGTGAGTACTCGCCATGACGCCATAACTTCCGCCAAGTGAGGTCAAATACGAGCGTGGTCACAGATGTATACGTAGATGCCTCATTAGCGCCTGCACGGATCAGTAGAATGAGGCATCTACGATCGATATATCTATGACCACGCTCGTATTTGACCTCACTTAGCGGAAGTTATGGCGGAGCTCAGAGATGATCACCCTCGTCTAATAAGAGGTAAAATAATAGCATAAATACTGCTCGGTTTCTCACAGGAACTGATCGTTTGGCTAGATAAGACCCTTATTCATCGTCTGGTATGGTTTAAAGCCCTTTGAAGCTGCACTGAAACCGTTTGGGGTCCATTGCCTCCATTATAAGGATAAATGTTTGCATCAAAAACCTTAATTTATTTTCCACTGAAGAAAGAAAGACATGGACATCTTGGATGACATGGGGGTGAGTAAATTATCAGCAAAAGTTTTTTTTAAAGTGAACTAATCCTTTAATGTGTTTTTAATTAAGTATACTTTATATTTCAGAAAGCGAGTCCGTCACAAGGGAATCATCATGTTTGATGGTCACTGACAACGTTTGAAACATCCTGTGTTAGACTAAATAAGGGGCTTTGTATGTCTACTTCAAAATATATTTGATCATTTAATTTCAATTACCTGGTTCAACAGCCTCAGCTTTAGGAGACAGGGCCTTTTCCTCTCTAGAAATACTCATTTCTGTCATCTGTTGTGTCACCGGTAAGGAGGTTGAAGGAATACTTCTGCAAAAACAAACAGGTGGAGTATCAGCACCTGGCTTTTCTTGAAACACATGAGATCATTGAAATGTCGAGCAGCTGAACATAAAATGCATTTAACAACAAACACACGTGAAGTACTCACTCTCTCATGGTATCTGTGCTGGGTGCAGGTGAGGACTCTGCTTTGTTTATGCTGGCTTCTAGTCTCTGTATTGCGCAGACCTCTGCTGAGGGGCTGCCAGCTGGTCCAACAGAACACAAAGACACAAATCACAAACAGTGCACAGGTGCAGCTGTGCTACAGTATACAAAAGGCCTGTGACACAAAGCAGGACTGCCTACAAAACAAGTGCAGTTTATTATTACAGTTTCCCAGGGAAATCCCAAAATTGAGCTAGAGACCTCAAGAATAATATAAAGCTCTAAAATAACTTAGCTATTATTGGGTGCAGGTGGGTCTGAAACATCTTACAAGCAGTAACTATGGTGGTCTGTTATTACTGTAACAACTTCAATGTCATCGTCTCCAAGAGGTGCAATGAATGAGAGCCCTTATATCATAGTATAACCATTTTGTTTGTGTGGTCTGTAACCATAGAGAGCACTTTCCAGGAGGTTAGGCAAACAGGTTAATGTTTCAGTGTGACTTACCCAGGGGGCTCATGGGACTACGATCACTGCTCTGATGTCTGTTCAGGTGCTCCTTATAGCATACCGAGCACATGCCATTGGTCCTGGGATTGCCATAGAAACCACAGCCTGTGGTACACAGTATTGGGACAGGACTCTGGTTTGTCTCTTGGGCCATTGCTAATATATCACAAAAGAAAATGGAGACAGAACAGTAGTTGTCTTGTTAATAATGACTGCAATGAGTTTGGCTTACATGCAGATGTAAAAAGAAAACTACTCATCACGTGTAAATGTACGTCATTATAATGTCATTTCACTAAAGTATGATTCATTTCTTAATGTATAAAAATATAAATTAGCACAAAAATCACCTTGTGCACCTTTAAAGCTAAAGGGTTTAACTTCTCTGGTCTCTATAGCGTGAATACACGCTATAATTAAAAGGCCCTCTTTTATCTCAGCCAAAAATAAAGTCACAAGCTCCACAACCACCCTCATCAGGACAGAGTAATTACAGTGAAGTCAACCGACTGACCGGACTAATACAGAGTTCTACTGCATTTATTCCTAACCACATCCAAACTGAACTGAACTCGCTTCTAAGTCTGTGACGTTATCCCTAAATAAAGTCTACACATAAAACAGCACAATACAAGTTCTCCCACGTAACCATGACTAAATAAACGAGTGGGTGTTTAGCGTGATATGCAATTTCAGGAGGCAATAACGGGAAGACAATAGCTCATCAATCGCTTATTATTAAGCAAAAGAAGCACAAAAAGCTGTTAGGACGGTGTTCACGTGTTCAACCATGGGACACCGACACCAGCTGACAGACACCACTGATCAATAACCGCTCACGGACACTCAATGCTGGCGAGTTAATAACTTTAAACCTCCACTCAACCGAGAAATACAGGCCATGTAACAGTCTACATGACAGGACAGCCGTGTCCGTGATGTTAAAGAGTGGCTGTGTCTCAAAACCTGCCGAGCTGACTATCTAGACAACATTTTGGGGCGTCATAAGCGCGAGGCTATCTAGGTAGGCAACACACTTCTGTCGAATCTCACAGACAAACTAAACTGGGCGGATTGAAGAGCCTAAGAGGTCTCAATGGACTAGAAAAGGAGGTAAAAGCCCCAAATAGCAAGACATAAAATATCATGACCCACCAAAACGCAAACATAGCGACTATGGAGCAGCACTGGCTTTGTTTAATCGTCTTTGTCCTTTTGCTCCGGGATTTCCTCCCCAGACAGACAATCTTCCATTTGAACAAGCCCGAAACAAAAAGCTAACTGGCTTAGCCAGCTGTTTGTCTGAGTTACTAGTATCATAGAGAACGAAAACGCGAAAAACCAGACGAGGTTTCCTTGAATTTATAAGGCACGGTCGAACAATAAACAACCCACCGCACAATGAAGATAATCCGTTTGGATTGTGCGTCTGTTTTAAAAACAACAGCTGAAATTCTGAATTAAAAAAGGAATAAGAACGGACAGTCGCAATTCGACTTAAATCGACGAACAAGGTAAAACAAAGTTGTCGATTGTCCGTGTCTGTGTTTTATGTACAGGCGAGTCACGTTCTGGGGCTTGTGATGTTCATGAAGGTGGCTGCTGACAACTTGGGACACTTTGTTATTTCAGGGATCCACCCTTAGAACAAAAAAGATCGAAGCCTCGAACAACCCTGGCGTTTATAACGTTAGATCGGAGCGAGCGGTTTACGTTACCTCGATGTGCTAAACGTTCTGAATCGGTTTTCGCTCCCTTTTTAGGTTAGCCAGTCGTTCCGTGATCTCTCGAATATAACCCTAATACAATCCAAACAAACGTTGCAGTGCTTACCTTGTTGGGTTTCAAAATCTAATCGGTCGATGAACCTCGGTTAAAAAACAGGGACTCTTCGAAAATGAGTTTGTCTTCCTCCCGAGGCTTTGTGTCGGTGATGTAAATAAGTCAATTCCTCTCCCGAGCTCTCTCTCTTCTTTCACTCTGTTTGTTTCCTTCTTTAGTAAAGGGGGGTGGCTTTTAGCGTCATCGCAGAGAGGCAGGTATTCATTGGTCACTCGACGTTTGGGGGCGGGGTTGGAGAAGAGGGGCACAATCCTCTTAAGGATTGCCACCACCTACACTGATGACGAAATCAAACCTTCCTGATGAAAGTCTCCCATGGCTGAAGACACCTATACAGTACCTACAAAGTTATCAGGCTCATGAAATGGATTTAATGGGTATGTGTTGTGTTTACCTAAATTCTCATTTTTATTAGGTACTTTCGATGTTTACCGGTCACCAATTTGTGTAATCTGTCACACTCTGTTGTCTGTTGTACCTATTAGTTTTTTTTTTTTTGGCACCACAACATTTGGCATGGGTTGACACTCTGATGCCATCTTTACACTGCAAAGGCACAGGAATACTGTTTAATGTTGCCCAGATGTGTCAGAAACATATTCGCATAGGAATATACAGTTGCAGAAACAATGTTATGAAAATTAGTTTGTAAGCAAAAATATATATGGTAGATAGATAAAATTAATGGAAATATGAACCAGATATATATAGTGTCAGGACAACAGTTAAGTTTAAGGCCTGTAAAAAATAAAAAAATTCTGGAAATCTTGATATAATATTTCCAATAAGTTAATTCATGTTGTTACCTCTGTGCCTGGAGATGCCGACAGCTCTCGTGTTTTTCATTACATGCAGACCTTATAATATCAGTCAGCAAGCACTCATGTGAACTCTACAAACCCATGATGGTGAGTTGGTGAGGGAGATTCCTTTCGGTGGTGTAACCCAACTCAGTGTGTCCTGAGGGTGGCTTTGCACATAAGCAAAGACAGAAGCATTTTTTTAAAAAGAACAGTGAGGTGGAGGAGGGGGACAAGTTTAAAAACAGCAAATATAGGGGAAATAAATCTGCCTGAACTAGTTTACGTTTGGCTTGTCACACAGTATGCGTGTGTGTTTGCATGTCTTTGTTGTGTGTGCAAATATACTTTACAAGGGGTTAATCTATGGCATGTTTTACCTTTAAACTGATATTTTTGGTGTGTCAGTGCTTAGATCCCTGCCCATGTCAAACGCGAGAACAAGGTGAAGGAACCATGTGATTTTTGCATTTTTATTACAATGCATAGATAACAGTTCACGCTCTTCAGTTCAAAGTAAATGTGTATAATAAATGTTGCCTTATCTGCATTCCTGAGCACGCAGAACCTCGCTGCATTTACATTTCACAGAAGCTTTCAAGATGTCCATCTTGTCTATAATGTTTTTCTTATATACATATAACTGCTATTTATGGACCAGTTAAGGTGAAGAGTTTTGCATTTAGTTACCATTCTTAACTGTGGGAAATGGATTAGATATATATATTTTTTCTTCATTTGTGGAATATGTTGGACAAAAATATTATATGTATTTTGTTTAGACTGTGGTGTAAAGTATAAGGTACATTTCCTTCCATTTATTTTGTTACAAGTAATGAGCTCCAAAATGACTGAATACAGAGTTGAAACCCAAAAATATCACTCATGGATTTCTTTTTATAGTGTAGTGATTTCATTTAATACTGGATGTACCAATAACTACAATTGAAATAAAAAATGAATAAAAACTATATTAGACATATAGATCATTTATAAAATAACTAAAACAAACTTACTAAAATTAATGAATATTGAGAATATAAAAACAATGACAAATATTATTATTGATATTATTATAAATGTTAATCAAAACTGTGTCAGTGATACTAAAATAACTCAGAAGTGAGGTAAAGCCACATTACCTGTTTTCTGGAATGTATTTAAATCCATAAGATGAGTTGTTCAAACCAGCCTTGATTTGCCCGTCAGTCGCTCTACTTTATTTTGAAAGCTTCTTCCTTCCCTTGTAGTTTCAAGTATGCTTTCGCTTTATGCTCTTCTTCAAGGGAGATTGTGTTCAACTGCTCCAAAGTACCCTGTATTCTGACAGTCTTTCACAGTAGACGTGTTTGTGTGTATATAACCAAGTTCAACAACAACAATTGTTAAATGAACAAACAATCAGAGGGAAGTCTGAGTGCAGTGCAATTAAGTCAGCTGACATGAGTTTGAATATATTTAGTTCTCTATCACCAATGTGATGTAAACAAACATGAACTATGTAACGCTAGAACGTTTTCTTTATGTTCTAGTTACGTAAACACATCCAGATTTACTCACGGGATCAGCTAACGTTTCCCCATCACAAGTTTCGTCCTACACCATGAGCAATTGGACACAGAGAAGTGCAAAATAGAAATTGATACTCTTTCCAGTCAAACCAGTCTTTTCTTTTCCTGCAAATGCAGTACCGAGAATACGACCTGAATGAAAGTGAGAGTAACAGGGCACCGACTCTTCTATAGGCTAAATATAAACCTTCATTTACCCAGCGTGTATTAAATATCCTGACTATAGGATTCTTCAGAGTAATGGAATGCAGCTCATCGTCGGCTCACATGATTACCTGAGGGCGGTTCTGATGACAACATAAAAATGAGACAATGTTCGAATATGACTCAACAACAGTCACATATTGGGAGAGACACTTCACAAATGAAAGCTGCCAGCTCATAGTTTTGGCCACGTCACACTAAATAGCTCTTTATTCATAGCTTCGCATTAGCATTACTGTACGCGTACTGTTTTATCGTAATGGTCAAACATGTTTGATTCAACAGTTCTGATACTGTTAACGTATATGAAATCCCCTTTTCTTTAAGACATGATTGGTAAAAAATAGGAACGTTTTTGTGTTTCTCTTATCAAAGGTGTGCCAGTGGCTGAGGGAAGGAGTAGGAGAGAAGCAGGCATGCTCAGAAAACAGTTACAGCCCGTGTCAATCCTCCGAAGATGGAATCCCCAAACAGTGCTGCTAAACTTAGCCGAGGAAAACAATCTAGCTGTCTGCAAGGCGAGCACAGAGATAGACACTCGAGCACAGGGCATCACATGCACAGACATTGACACAATATGCACGAACACACTGTATGATGAATATTAATACCTGCTGACTAGGTCGATAATGTGCACAAGAAATGGGTCAAACATCGAAAATTCAATGTAGCCTGACATCATCTGAATTCCCCTAGACTTCTAATTAATTTCAACCTCAAAACGTTTATCTTTACTGACATCAGGTGGTCAGGCTGTGTAATGAAGGCAATGAAGGAATCCACAAATACTGTGTTGGTGGTTTGAGTCATTGCTTTGGAGATAGGCTACTTTAAGGGGATGGATGGATCACCCAAACATGTAAATATTTTCATTTACTCGCCCTCATGTTGTTCCAAATCTGTATGAGTAGTTTATGCACATAAGATATTTATAAAAAAATTTTAAAAAATGTTGGTAACCATACAGTTGACAGCACCCATTGAGTTCTATAGTATGTTTTTCCTTACTATGGAAGTCAATGGGTGCCGTCAACTGTATGGTTACCAACATTCTTTAAAATATATTATTTTGTGTTCAGAAGATGAAAGAAACTCACACAGGTTTGGAACAACTTAAGGGTGAGTAAATGATGAAAACATTTTCATTTTTTGGTGAACTATCCCTTTAACCTCACTTCTTTGTTAGCTATCACATGCATTGAATATCATCCTTACATTTGTTGCAAAGAGAAATAAATCCCTGTTTTAAGGATGTAATAATAATAGTAAGATTCTATCAGTAAAACTCTCCAAATTATTGGTTGATCCCCATCAGGGAATAGTTTTAGTCTCCAAGCCCTAACCATAAAGTTCTGGTCTGTTATTTTGTGGTATGGCATTATTATTTAATTTAATATTTTAAATGAAAGAAATATTATTTCTGTTATATTTTAATCTTCTGTTATGTCTCATTCCCATTATTAAATATTGTTGAGATGACAATTTAGGCACAATATAAGAAAGATAAATATAGACAACCTTAATAAGATTCAGTTAAACATGGCAGCATATCAAGATTTATTTATAGAGCTCTTTTTCTCCTTTTCCATATTTCCATGCTTCTACTGTTCTGTTGAGCACAATCCCACAGGACACCTCAGGCATATGTGAGTAAAATCGATCTTCCTATTAATTTCTCCGGAGACACTTCCAGAATTTCTGTTTTTAGTGTCTATTTTATGGCAGCTTTGGCTCAAATGTGCCAGATACTGTACGCTGATATACAGTAGTGGTACACTACTGCCGCTTTAGTAGTTAAGCGTGTCTCACTGCAGGCCAGTTTAAGCTGAGGGGCTATTTTTATTTGAGCAATTAGCATTTGGTTCCAAGTCAAATTCAGGAGGTATAGCAGAAAAAAATGCCTGCCCCCAAATCAGGAAACGTTGGTGACAATTCATACATTATTTATATATATATTTACATATATTTATATATGTATGTGTGTGTGTGTTTGTGTATGTATGTGTTAATAAATGTTGAAATTAATATTAACAAAGATTAATAAGTGCTTAAGTCTTTTTCATTGTAAATTCATGTTAACTAATGCAGTTAGCTCATATTAACAAATGGAACCTTATTGGTAAGTGTTACTATTATTTTTTTATTATATATACAGGTCCTTCTCAAAAAATGTGCATATTGTGATCAAAGTTCATTATTTTCCATAATGTAATGATACAAATTTAACTTTCATATATTTTAGATTCATTGCACACCAACTGAAATATTTCAGGTCTTTTATTGTTTTAATACTGATGATTTTGGCATATAGCTCAAAAATCTCAAAAATTAGCATATTTCATCCGACCAATAAAAGAAACATGTTTTAATACAAAAAGTCAACCTTCAAATAATTTTGTTCAGTTATTCACTCAATACTGGCTCGGGAATCCTTTTGCAGAAATGACTGCTTCAATGCGGCGTGGCATGGAGGCAATCAGCCTGTGGCACTGTTGAGGTGTTATGGAGGCCCAGGATGCTTCGATAGCGGCCTTAAGCTCATCCAGAGTGTTGGGTCTTGCCTCTCAACTTTCTCTTCACAATATCCCACAGATTCTCTATGGGGTTCAGGTCAGGAGATTTGGCAGGCCAATTGAGCACAGTAATACCATGGTCAGTAAACCATTTACCAGTGGTTTTGGCACTGTGAGCAGGTGCCAGGTTGTGCTGAAAAACGAAATCTTCATCTCCATAAAGCTTTTCAGCAGATGGAAGCATGAAGTGCTGATAGCTAGCTGCATTGACCCTGCCCTTGATAAAACACAGTGGACCAACACCAGCAGCTGACATGGCACCCCAGACCATCACTGACTGTGGGTACTTGACACTGGACTTCAGGCATTTTGGCATTTCCTTCTCCCCAGTCTTCCTCCAGACTCTTGCACCTTGATTTCCGAATGACATGCAAAATTTGAGCGACAGTCCAGTGCTGCTTCTCTGTAGCCCAGGTCAGGCGCTTCTGCAGCTGTTTCTGGTTCAAAAGTGGCTTGACCTGGGGAATGCGGCACCTGTAGCCCATTTCCTGCACACGCCTGTGCACAGAGTTAACACCACCTTTCAAAAGCCCTTTTTATCCTTGTTTTGGCTCAGTGGAAGTCTCTCTTTTTTCTGTAGCCATTCCGAAAGTCCGAAGTCTTTTGCATTTTACAACAGGCGAATCTCCAGATGTCACTGTCACTGATTGAGGTTTCAACCTTTCTGGATCCGCTATCAAATTGATAAGTTTAATTATATCAAGCACTGTGAGAAAAGACTAAATCTCCACCTCAAACATCCTCACACGCGATATAGCCTACTAGCCGGGACTTCTTATTGATGTGTACAGATGTGACGCAATGTATGCTCAAATCTCCCGCGGAAATCCACCAGTACCACTGGAATTAAAAACATAATTACAAGCTTACCGTTGTAAATCGAGCTAAGGTAAGTAGATAGTTTTGAACACTGGCTGGTTATGTACTTGCTCAAAAATTGATTTTGGATAATTTTTAACCTAAAAAAGCTACTGACTGCAGCTTTAAAATGAAATTTATTTGTGATTCAGTGAATTTTCAGCATCATTACTCCAGTCTTCAGAGTCACATGATCCAGTTCAGAAATCATTCTAATATGCTGATTTGGTGCTCAAACAGTTGTGTACAATTTTTTTTCAGGATTATTTAATGAATAGAAAGTTTACAAAAACAGCATTTATCTGAAATATAAAGCCTTTGCAACATTATAAATGTCTATGCTGTCATTTAATCAATTTAATGCTTCCTTGCTGAATAAATGTATTCCCAAAAAATAAATAATTAAAAATTCTTACCCAAAACTTTTGAACGGTATAGTACAATGTTACAAAAGCGTTCTATTTAAGATAAATACTGTTCTTTTTAACTTTCTATTCACACATATATATATATATATATATATATATATATATATATATATATGTGTGTATATATATATATATATATATATATATATATATATGTGTGTGTATATATATATATATATATATATATGTGTGTATATATATATATATATATATATATATGTGTGTATGTGTGTATATATATATATGTGTGTATACATGTATATTACTTTTTAATATACCATATTTTTATTAATCTAGTCACATTTAGACTAAATATGCTGATCTGCCTGCTTTGACACCATTGTGCAAAAAATGTACTGAGCTGGTCGATCACTGTTTTGTTCTAGATCTGCTGTACAGCTGAAACAAACTTTGTTGCATTATTTTCCTGTTATCACTGTGAAGCTGCTTTGAAACAATCTGTATTTTAAAAATATACTATATAAATAAAAGTGACTTGACTTATGTCCTCTATGACATGTCAGATGTATTTGTATGAAAATATATATTTCTTTATTTTTTTAAAGTCTATTTCTTATTTTCCTACATGAAAAACATTCTGTAACATCTTAGGTAAAATGACCGTACTATTCCATGCAAACTGAAGCAGCATTTAGGATTTTTAGTTTTGCACTAAAAGTGCAAGTACAGCTCACACTGACCCTGTGGCACTAATCTTCTGTTATCTCCCTCTTAGATCTTTCTATAGTCAGTCATTAGACTATCATCATCTATTTTGGCTTGGTACTGTGACCCCCTTTCTTTTTGAAAAAAAGAGTCATAATTGTGTTGAATAATTCAAAGGGGTGAAATTGAGAGGCTCTAGAGTTTCGACTGGTTATTGTTCCTGGGAGAGGTCGCTGAATGCTAGTAAAAAGTGAACTCTTCATGCAGAGTACTCCTCACCCGCCAAGTTCTGTTCAGTCAGGCCATGGTCCACTGCTACAACATCATCATCACACATACACACACACACACACATACACACATACATACTCGCATACTCACACACACTCACACACTATAACTCTCCTGTATGCATGGACACACATGCGCAAGGTCACAGAGTGAAGGCCACCCAGGAGGAGGATGCCACGGCACAAACTCATCGCATCCGAAAGTGAAGGTAAAGATGATTATTTATATATTATTTTATACTAATTAGTATGCTATATATTTTATAATATATTTTTAATACCATTTTTAATATTTGATGCTTTGTGTTTATCATATTTTATTCACAGTGTTATGCCACAACTAACTGATTCATCATTTCAACTTATTGTGTTTTTTGTTATTAATAATACAAATAATGTAATGTTGTTTGCAAAGATTAGCAGCTTTGTAAAGACATTCTGTCTTTTCCTTTTTGTCTGCCTCAATATTTAAAAATAGATTTTTGATTCTGATCAAATTATTTGAAAGGTTAAGTTACTTAAATGTTATTATTTTTAATGCAAACCTATTGACTTAATTATATATTTCAGCTGTGCTAAATACCAAGATGGTCATGCAGAAAATATGAATTTTAAGTGTGTGTCTGTGAACTTATGAACATTACTTTCATTCTTTTGCCCTTTGACCCCTTAAAGAGGACAGTTTGCATTGACACTGAAGATGAAAAGCACCATTGTGTCTATTGTCTAACACAACTATGCATGTAATGACCCCGGTCAGCACTTACCGGTCTGGTTACACTGTGGTCACAAACAATACAGCAAACGCTAAACAGCTGCTGGGAACCCATGTCTGACCTTTCAGGACTTAACAATGTCTTCTAAACAATGTCTGGAACTTATGTCTTACTCCTTTTTGTTTTGTTTGCCTTTACAGTGAGCATTGAGGTGGATGAAGGTAGGGAGGCTGACTGCTTTCTGTAGGCTTTCTGTTTGTTTGTTTGTTTTTAACATACTGTATGTTAATATATGTACAAACATTTTTTAGGGAAAGACAACAAATTTAGCCTTTACTATGTAGAAGTGGAGGACAATTTTGAGGGAGGTAAGGAGAAGCAGGTGACAAGAGATGGCAAACGGAGGAGAGAGAGAAATGGTGAACTTAGCAGGAGAAGAGCTTCAGAGAAGAGAACAACTGAGGTGGGCAATAAAAGAGCAGAGAAGAAACACGATAAACGGCACAAAACAGCAAGGAAAGAGGGTGAAAAACATGGGAAAAGGCTAAGAAGAAAGAATGAAGTTGCAGAGGAGGCTGAGGAGGAATCCAGCAAGGAGAAAAAGAACATTAAAAATGAAAGAACTAAGACTTTAAAGCTGGAGGATGAGAATGGAAAAGATGTGAAGAAAAAGAGAAAGAACCATGATAAAAATGAGGAGGATGATAAAAAGCATAGAAAGAGAAAGCAGAAAGATTGTCATGACATGCCCTTGAAGGAAAAGAAAAAGAAAAAAAAGAAACCAGAAACTACGTAAGTTTGTATTATTTTCAAAATCCTTTTAGTAATTTAATGAATGTATAACTATTAACTTCTGACAATACCCACACTATGGACTATAGATCCAAAGTCCAACAATCTAGAATAAAAAAATGAAACCTCAAAAGTTTATTTAAATATGTTTTAGCTTGTTAGGATATATATATTTAATGACTTTAAGTCATTAATTATTTAATATTTAAATATTGTTTTATTTTATTAAACAAGATTTATTGATTTATTGTCAATTTCTCAATTCACCATTAAAAAAAATGGTGATACTATTAATATCATTTGTAATGGAAATGTTTAATTAAATTAGAAAAATACAAAATAGCAAGCATTCCCATTTGTGGTCTCAGACGTTTGAGTCTCGCTCAGCATACTTGCATCAATTTTTCCCTCCCAGCTCAGAGTCTGAGTCAGAATCTGAATCTGACTCGGAGTCTAAGGACAGTGAGGCAGTAGGAGTTTTGGGGTCTCTGACCCCAGAGGAGCTGGAAAAGTTAAAAGAAGCCGTGGATGAAAGGAAAAAGCTAATCGCCACACTGAAAGGAAAGCCCTGGCCCATGGGGAAAAAACTAGTTGTCCTTAGGTACGTCACTGCTGTTATTTTATGTGTACATACACCAGCCTTCAAAATGCCAGCAGCTTGTGTTCTGTCTCAGGGAGTCGCAGGAGTTTGTGGAGAAATATGAAGGGGCTCTGGGAAAGGGCAAAGGCAGGAAGCTCTATGCCTACAAGGTCATGATGATGAAGGTGAGGAGATGAACGCTGTGTGTGACTGTCATTTTGAGACTAATGGAGCTGAAAATCTTCTACAGCTTCAGAGTGATCATCAATTTTCTTTTTTTACTTTAATTTCAGAAATGGATGAAGTTTCAGCGTGACTTTGAGAACTTTAAGACCGCATGCATCCCATGGGAGATGAAGATAAAGGAAATAGAAAGTGTGATGATTCATAGTTTGGGCTTTGTCTCTCTCCTCCTGTTTTTCTTTTTTTTTTTTCTCCCCCTCATCTTTTCTCATATACAAATTTATTTGTATCTCCTTACAGGCCATTTTGGCTCATCAGTTGCTTCTTACTTCATATTTCTAAGGTGGATGTATGGCATCAATATGATTTTATTTGGACTGACGTTTGGGCTGGTGATGGTTCCAGAGGTGAGAACTATATTAAAAGTACATAAGATATTAGTAATGAACACCATATTGTTTACTTCAATGTAACTAGCTCTTTCTTAAATTAATCACAATCACATTCACTTTCCAGGCTCTTATGGGGAAACCGTATGGCAGTTTACCCAGAAAGACAGTGCCCAGAGGGGAAGAGGCCACTGCTATGAATTTTGCAGTCTTATGGGATTTTGGGGTAAAGAGTCTATATGATTATACACTACCGTTCAAAAGTTTATGGTCGGTAAGATAAAAAAAAATAAAAAAAGACATTAATACTTTTAGTCAGCAAGGACACATTTTAATTGACTAAAAGTGAGATTAAATACTTTATATATAAAAATAAATGCATTTCTGAACATTCTATTCAACTTAAAAAATGTTTCTTGAGCACAAATTTGGCATATTAAAATGATTTCTGATGGATCATGTGACGCTAAAGACTGGAGTAATGATGCTGAAAAATTCAGCTTTGCCATCACAGGAATAAATTACTATTTAAACATAAATCAAAATAGAAAACATTTATTTTAAATTTGATTGATATTTACAATTGACTTTTTCTTTTCTTTTCTCAGGGCTATGCTAAGTACTCTGTCCTCTTCTATGGCTACTACAACAGCCAGCGGGCCATCGGGTGGCTCAAGTTCCGCATGCCCCTATCCTACTTCCTTGTGGGAGTGGGCACAGTGGCATATAGCTACATGGTGGTAATCAGGACGTGAGTGATGACAGCCTATTGTTTAGCATTTATAGTCTTGATGTCTATATCAGAAATGTTTAAATATCTTGAGTGTCTCCATAAGCACCTTTAGTTAGTTACGCCCTTAGTTCATACACAAAACCTTTCTTTATTGATTTCCACACTCTTACCGAACAGTATGGCCCGCAATGCCAATGAAGAAGGTGGCGGAGATGACACCAGCTTTAATTTCAGTTGGAAGACGTTTACTAGCTGGGATTACCTCATTGGAAATCCTGAGACAGCAGACAACAAGTTTGCCTCCATTACCACTAGCTTTAAGGTGTGTTTCTTTTTATTTTTCTTTGTGCTGGCGCCAAATCCATTTTGTCCATAACAGAGGAGTCTTATAATGTGAATGCAAATTCTCTAAAAAAAAGAACTTGATATACCATGATAACATTCTGTACGTTTCAGAGTTGTAAGTTTTCTATGCAGTCAAAAAAGACCATGAACTGACATGAAGCTGCAAAAATGGCTCTCTTTAGATTTCTGATGTCAGACCCTATGAAAGCCCATTACGCCACATAAGAAAATGCTTAGAAAAAATAATTATGAAAATATCACAATTATGAGAATAAAAGAGTACAGAATACTCTATAAGAATAATGAAATTGGAATTATGTAATAAGTCATAACTATGACACAAATTCATTCCACTGATGTCATATTGATGACTTTTGATCTCATAATTTTGACTTTTTGTCATCATTTCGATGGCATAATATGTGATGATAATAATTATATCACAGCTTTTACATAATAATTATGACTAAGTATGTCAGTTTCTTTCTCATAATTATGATATATCAAAGCCTGATTTTTTAAATTTATTATAAATTATACTGTTGTCTGAGGTCAACTTATGACGTTTGCGACGTTTTTACATTCAAAAACATCATAATGAATAAGTAATAGTCTATTTTCTACCCTGGTTTTAAGACTCTCATGGAATGCTCGGTTTTTATGGGCATGCCGCACTGAAGTCGCCCACTGCTATGATTGGATAAGCTTTGCATATTATAATGAGCTTCGGTTTCGGAGTAGCCTGCACGTGAGGAATTGTTTTGAAAGCGTGTGGGAAATTGGCAACCGGAGTGATTTGCCCACAGGGCTCGCAAAATGTCTTTATCAACAAACACAATGATATCTCTCACCCACAATTAGCCCTTAGCTAAGACATGCCCTCCTTGGTTACTGTTGCTACGCCTGACAAGCTTTCGCGCTTGGTGTGTCTATTACTGTATGTATGCGCCAGTGTCAGACATGGTGAAATATCTGAGAGAGAAAGACAAAAGGGACTGCAGTATGCATTCGAGTGATAAATCCAAGCCTTTAGGTCTCAGCGCAAGCAACAACTGCCTCACATGCTGACTCAAATTGAGGAACAGCTATGTTCATGCATAGCAGGGTGAAATTAGAAAAGAATCTAATAATTATAAATCAAACAGCTTATCCATAAATCTTGTGGAATAAACACAAGTCATTAGCCTGACCACTTTGCAATAATAACATTCTCCCGCTTATATTTTTAGGGTGCCAGGCTACTGCTCACATGTCGTGTGTCTAATCTACTGCTTGATCCACGCCCGGCATTTCTCCCCTTGGGTTTTAGGTTTGGGGAAGGAAAAAATTCCACCCCCGTCCAAACTTGACAGACCTTCCACGCCTAGTTACGGTTGCTAAGCCACGATTGGCCTGTGGCAGTTTTCGGGCGTGTTTTAGCGAAGGGTCATTTAATTGGAGTGTTATTTTTTATCACTTGCACATAGCCCCCGGGACGTTGGGCTTTTCAAGCCCTGGCCCATAAATGTCAGAGTCTGATCCCGAATTGCAGCACACTGAACCAACAACAGCTCGAATAAAGGATTCTCCAGCCTGTGACAGCGTGCTAAGCTATGTTCAGTTAGACACATACACATAATCAATAGATATCAAACAATATGTAACAATGCAATACTATCACATAAAAAAATGTTTTACTCACGTAAGTATGTTGCTTCATTTATTCATCCAGTCTCTTGTTTACAAATGAATCTGTGGTGAAATGAAGGAACAAACGTGCAATGTCTTACCATCGTGAGCTGGATATTCATTAAAAATAAAGTTCATCCATGCATTCATCATATTGGAATCCGAATTAAGCTTATGCAGCATGTTTATTGCTTGGAAGTTCAATCTGGTTTAGCTCCACGTAGGCCTATGTTATTTATCTATATAACATGCCATGCACAAATTGGTGGGCGGGGTTACAGAATCGGGCATTCGTCTTCTTCGGTTAAGGTGGTGTTTCACCACATTCTGACATCCCAGTTTGGCACATTCTGAGATCAAGCGTTTGCTGGGCCTGGTGTCAATAAAAGCTTTTCTTTGACTAACAAGGACATTTTCAGCTCTGAAATTTACAGGATATTCTTATATCACAATGAGGTTTTATATATCAAAGGCTAAATTAAAAGTTCATGACCACTTTAACCAATAAAAGCCACATTTACATCAATGACGCCTATTAATTGTTCAGAAACTGATAAACCTTTACATACAAAGAAATCATTTAAATGGCACAGCATCAAAACAGCCTGTTTCTGAGTCAGAAAGAGGGTGCAAATGTTAATGGGAAAATACATTGTCTGTTTTTGCCACCATAAAACCTCAAAATCTAATATGGGGAAAAGAAAACATTATTTCCAAGAAGGAAAAACTAAAAACTAATAAAAAAAAGAATATGACACCTTTTAAATGGCCTCTCTTGGCTTCATAATAAATTCAGCACTTTAACAGGAGACCATTGTGGAGGAGCAAGAGAGCAGAAAAGATGACAACATCCACCTAACAAGATTCCTTAGAGTGCTGGCCAACTTCCTGGTGCTCTGCTGTCTTGCAGGGAGTGGGTACTTGATCTACTTTGTAGTACGCAGGTCTCAGAAGTTCGCTCTGGAGGGACTGGAGAACTACGGCTGGTGGGAGAGGAATGAGGTCAGGCTCATATAACAATGCACAGTGGTAATCCTCTTGTTAATCAATAAAAATGACTTTTGCATGGTTTTACATACCTTCAGGTGAACATGGTGATGTCTCTGTTGGGAATGTTCTGTCCTATGCTGTTTGATGTAATCAGCACTTTAGAGAACTATCATCCACGTATCGCCCTCCAGTGGCAGCTGGGACGCATATTCGCCCTTTTCCTGGGGAACCTCTACACATTCATTATCGCTCTCATGGATGCCATCCAACTAAAGGTAGAGCTTCATTTAACAAAGACTAAAGCCCTCAGTCCCATCTTCAGATTTCCATCATTCCAGTTCCCCTTGGGCTACAGATTCTGTGCTAAATCATTTTCTTATGAAGGTAATTCATTCTCCTAACTGTCACATATTTTCAAGAGGGCAGAAGAGGAGATTGTGAAGACGAATATGACAATCTGGCAGGCTAACCTGTACAACGGGACTATGCAAGACAATTCAACTGCTCCTCCGATCACAGCGCACCCCGCTGATGTTCCCAGAGGGCCTTGCTGGGAGACAATGGTGGGACAGGTACTGGGGAAGAGTGCTTCAATTCAATTCTATTGAAATGTAATTGTATATCTATTTTCACAATAAAAATTACAGTACAACTGGAACACAATACATTCAAAAGCAGCATTACACAGTATTGTATAATACCTAACCGACCTCCAGTGAGCAAAACTTCCCAAACACTCCCTCCCCATCTTGAATTTGGACAAGCAGTCCTTAACCAAAATCACACATTTGTTGAGCTGATGCTGCTATTTTCTGCTCAAGTGCTACAGATCAACAGTGTTTACACTTTTGGACAAATTTCCATTCAGTTAAACTACAGTTCAAAAATGTTGGGTCAGTTAAAAAAATAAAAATAATATATATATATATATATATATATATATATATATATATATATATATATATATATATATATATATATATATATATATATGTATATATGTATGTATGTATGTGTGTATGTGTGTATGTATGTGTGTGTGTATTATTATTATTTATTATAATTAATTATTATTATTAATTATAAAAATATTTCACAATAATACTGTTTTTACTGTATTTTCGATCAAATGAATGCAGTCTTAGTGAGCATAAGGGACTTTTTTCTTAAACAACAACAAAAAAATCTTACTGACCCAAAACTTTGACCGATATTGTAAGTATAATATTTGTAAAAATACCATAGGACTGTATATTTCAATTATTGAAATTATTGTTTTAAGACTAAATGCAGTTTGGTTAATGGAAAAGCGAGTACAAATGCTTTGGCTTTTAGCTAATTAGATTTTGGCTAATTAGATTTTCTACTCAGCAGAAAGTTATGCTTTAAATTAGATATACTGTAAATATGCATTTGTATGTTGCACAAATATTGAATGTAGCCTATGTTTAAATAATACAAGGTTGAAACTTTGTAAAGATAACTACAAAGTTTTAAAATCAAGTGTTGGGTTAATATTATGATGCTTTACATCAAATGGTTAGCGATCATCAGCATCCTCTGCGTCTACAGGAGTTTGTTCGTCTCATCATTTCTGACACAATGACGACTTACATCACTCTGCTTATTGGGGATTTCCTCCGTGCCGTACTGGTGCGATTCCTAAACAACTGCTGGTGCTGGGATTTGGAGTATGGCTTTGTGAGTATCCACAATACTTACAGAAATCAGTGTCAGGAATTCCCTCTCATTTATAACTGAAGTGTGCTTTCTTTATTAGCCGTCCTATTCAGAGTTTGATGTCAGTGGGAATGTTCTGGGGCTGATCTTCAACCAGGGAATGATCTGGTGAGCAATATCACCATATTATGTAGCATATTTTCTTCCTTTTCTAATTAAACCAATTTACCTCTAAATCTCACCAAGACTTTGTCTATGCGTGTGTCAGGATGGGGGCATTCTATGCTCCATGTCTTCCAGCATTAAATCTTCTGCGGCTTCACGTGTCCATGTACCTGCAGTGTTGGGCGGTGATGTGCTGTAATGTGCCTCAGGAACGGGTCTTCAAAGCCTCAGGCTCCAATAACTTCTACATGGCCATGCTGCTGGTCATCCTCTTCCTTTCTACATTGCCTGCCATATACACCATTGTCACCATTCCCCCCTCTTTCGACTGCGGACCCTTCAGGTTTGAATTTTTTTAAATGTATGAATCAGGAATGGTGGGGATTATGGGGATTAAGGTTTAGCATGAGAACTGAGTAATAGTGTTTCAGAAATTGGTTGCAGTTAATGCTTTTAATCTCTTAAATTAACCTAAGTACATTTTTATTTTATTTATTAAATATATTTATTTAAAGTGATAGTTTGACCAAAAATGAAAATTACTCACACTCAAGCCATCCTAGGGTGATTTAACTTACCAAGAAAATGTAACGCAGTCTCACGCAGTTCAAAACGCTTATGCTATGTCCGGCGCCATACGTCGAACCAGTTATATTTTTAAGTTGAATACGGAAGGCGGTCTGGCTAAAGTTATATTTTACTTTATAAAGTTTTAAATATGAATATTTTTCTTACACAAACCCATCGATTCACTTCAGAAGGCTTTTATTAACCCCACAAAGCCACGTGGATTACTTTTATAATGAATGGATGCACTTTGTTGGTCTTTTCAACTGCCGTTTACTGCCATTATAAAGTTTGGAAGTGCTATAGTTTTAAATATAACTGTGATTGTATTCGTCTGAAAGAAGAATATCGTATACACCTAGGATGGCTTGAGGGTGAGTAAATCATGGGGTAATTTACTTATTTGTTTGTTACTTATTGTAACTGGAGATTTAACTAAAACTTTTTTTCTGCAGTGGGAAAAACCGCATGTTTGACGTGATTCAGGAAACCCTGGAGACAGACTTCCCTGCCTGGTTCGGTAAAGTGTTCAGCTATGCCTCGAACCCCGGACTGGTGTTGCCCTTTCTTCTGCTCTTGGTGTAAGGGAATGTCTATGCATCTATGTGGTTTTTCCACTGCACTTCTATACAGATGTGTGTAATGGTAAATTTTTTCTCTGTCGTTTTAGTCTTGCAATATATTATCTGCAGTCTACTTCTAAAACATACAAAAGGGTAAACATGGAGCTGAAAAAGAAACTTCAAACAGTAAGTTGGGATTCTCAACTTGGGAAGTCCAAATGTCTGTTACTAAATGTTAGTTATAAGAGCAGATGACATTACGTAAACTTACCACTAGGTGGAAGCATTAACATTGAGCTATCATACACCGATTAGGCATAACATTATGAACATTATGTGAAGTGAATAACACTGATTATCTCTTCATTACAGAACCTGTTAGTGAGTGGGATATATTAGGCAGCAAGTGAATATGTTTTCCTCAAAGTTAATGTGTTTGAAGCAGGAAAAATGGGCAAGCGTAAGGATTTGAACGAGTTTAGCAAGGGCCATGACTAGACGACTGGGTCAGAGCATTTCTTGTGGTCTGTTCCCGGTCTGCAGTGGTCAGTATCAATCATAAGTAGTCCAAGGAAGGACAAGTGGTGAACCAGCAACAGGGTCATGGGCGGCCAAGGCTCACTGATGCACATGGGGAGTGAAGGCTGGCCCATGTGGCCCGATCAAATAGATGAGCTACTGTAGCTCAAATTGCTCAAGAAGTTAATGCTGGTTATGAAAGAAAGGTGTCAGAAAACACAGTTTATCGCAGTTTGTTGCATATGGGGCTGCATAGCCGCAGACCAGTCAGGGTGCCCATGCTGACCCCTGTCCACTGCCGATTCTGATGAATCACGTTTTCTTTTACATCACGTGGATGGTAGGGTGCATGTGCGTCGCTTACCTGGGGAACACATGGCACCAGGATGCACTATGGGAAGAAGGCAAGATGGCAGTAGCAGTGTGATGCTTAGGGTAAATGTTCTGCTGGGAAACCTTGGGTCCTGCCATCCATGTGAATGTTATGTAGCACCTACCTAAGCATTGCTGCAGACTATGTACGGTTCAGGGCTGTTTTGGCAGCAAAAGGGGGACCAACACAATTTGAGGATCAACACTCTTTGTGTTCAACACTCATTATGATGAACACTCTTTGTGTTGATCATAATGTTATGCCTGATCAGTGTATATGTATAACATTAATAAAAAAAAATTTTTCACATAGACTAAATATATTTTAGATTATTTAAATAAAATTGTACATTTGATCTGCTCACTACTGTTACAAAATCTGTTGGTCACTTAATGTCATGTCACTGAATTCTCCAATTTTGTATTTACAGCAAAATGAGGAAAACAAGAAAAAGAACAAACTTGCAGCCTTAAAGGCAGCTAATGAACTCGAGGAGGCGAAGAAAGCAGGAGAACAACACAGCAACAGCGCCTCCGATTTGGGTGAGAGCACATAGAACGGGTCACAGCTCCCATCAGTCAGTGCACTAGACAGCATCTTGGAACCAGTGCAGGGAAACTTTCCATTAATGTTGAACAGTTAATGTGATGTGTTTGGACAACAGGTGGCCACAGTCTTAAAACAACATGCCCTTGTTTCTGTATAACAATGTTGTTCTGAGACAGCAGTTGAAAGGTCTCTCTGCCTCCTCTTTCTCAGGAGTGAATGAAGAAAGCAGCAGCCTAGATGAAGCAGGGCATCACAGACAAGCTGGGCAGAACGGTCGCTTTATTCACCCATCACAGAGTCTGCATACTCAAAACTCTGGACCTCCCATCACCTCGACCCACACGACTACCAGAACCCCTGCGTCCCGGGGCCACACATCATCTGGACATCTTCCAGGTCACCCACATAAGCCACAGAAAAACTCTCACTCAAACAAAAGATAAACATCACAGATGTAAATAGATGTGAATCTCTATATTGCATATACAACATTTGGCACTTATGGAACTTATTTTATTTCTTGCTGATATTGTGATAGAGTATAAATCCTGTGCCCAGGCCTGCAGCACATGCCACGAATGTCTGTGTGAAGCTCAAGTTGACTATGTAACTCTAGATTGATAAGTCTTGTCTCTGTGAAAGAGAAATGACTGCTCTTGTTACACGCAGGCCAAACTGGGGTCACGACTCGAATTATATATTTTGACTCATGTTTTAGATATATTTTTAGTTATAGAAAAAAATGCTTGATTGTTGGTTTACATGCCAACTAGTTATTAAACTGCAGCAGATAAAGTGAGCATTTGTTTGACTAATATGTTCTTCTGAGAGTTACAAAAAGGTGGAAGACATGCAACTTATTTACAGTGGAAAGTGATTGGACAGCTATGCCACACTTAAAAATGTATGAGTGTCAGTGTATTTTATGACTATTTGAAATCAAATTCAAATTCACAGCGAATTTATGTTCAAAGAATTACAAAATCAGATAAAACAACAGATATAATATTTGAAATCAAGACAAAAGACACTTTAACACCTGGATAAAAGTCTAGTTCTAGTCTAGTTCTTTTAAAAGTCTAGGGGCAGTGTAACTGTCAGCATCGTAAGAAAGTCGTGGTCGTTCACACAAAACATGTTTTTTTCTGTTACACTGTAATACTATTCCATTGTTTTTCAATGTAAAAGTGATAGACGGATGTCTTTAACGGTTGCGTTCGTGTCTTTTGCAGCATTGCATGCATGGCAGGGCATTCTAACGTGTCTCTAGACCAGGGTTCCTCAAATCCGGTCCTGGAGGGCCACTGCCCTGCAGACTTTAGTTCCAACCCTAATCAAACACACCTGAACAAGCTAATCAAGGTCTTCAGAGTTACTAGAAAATTGCAGGTAAGTGAGTTTGATCATGGTTTGAGATAAACCTGAATTTGAGGAACCCTGCTCAAGAACTTGCACTTTTCTCATTCCACTGCCCTGCCTCAGGTTTTTACAGCACTGATGTTCTGATGATTTGTGCTACCCACTCAGCGAAAATTGCTATTAGACTACCAGCGTAACATGGGTTTTAACATAGTTTCAGGCTTTATTAACATCTATACATACCCCAAACCCTAAACCGACCCTTAAAACATTGCAAGTATAGTATAGCACAATCTTATAGGTAGCATTAGCGTCAAGACGCTCCCATAGATCTGGGAGCTAAATCATTTTTTTCGCCCACCATTATGTCTCTCGTCTCCATTTCATTGCTATCCTATTCTCAAATCCATGCAGCTTTATCTTGATCTGCGTGTCAGGTGACCCACAACATTTCCATGCGCAGTACTGTATTCTCAAATCTGCTCTCAGCTCTAGGGGTGTCTAATGTCCTGGATTATTTTCCAACAGCCACAGATTTGGCAGCAAAGATGCATATGTCTCGCTTGTCATTCCACGGCCCATGCTGTTCTGTTTGGGGTTACGCTGTGTACCATTTATGTGAGGGGAATTTGTTACAAACCCACTAAGATGTTCAAAGTATATTAAGAATATGAATTCATCTTTAAAGAATATTATTTAAACACCTTTTTTTGAAGATGGATCAAAGAGATCTTACAACCCTTTGAATCATTGTCCCTGTACCAAATCTTGACGATTATTTATTGAATTGGCACATCAGTTTCATTAACAATGCAAATGGTCATCCATAATTCATGGGCAGACTTCATTAAGTATTAACAGGAGTCATTTGAGATTTTGTTTATTTGTTCATTTAGGGAGTCATTGTTAATTGAAGATACTGCTCTTTTTAAATTATTTTAGTAAGAAACCAAGAATAGTGATGGCATTGGGCTCATAACCGTATTAGTGATCAAATAAACTTAATTTACTGTGTTTTATCCAATTGATTTGTCTAATGTATTTGAATTGATAAAATATATTCATCTCAACTGGAAGTAAGTAAAATTCAAAAAAAGAAAGAAAAAGAAACAAAGTATAATGAATGCGTTTATTGTGAACCTTCTTGTGAACTACAATAAGGTCTTCACAACATCCTGTAGCTCGCTTTCGGCCACCACAAAGAAGTCACTTTTTATATGCTGGATATCTGATCTGTGTAAATGTAGTTCTGTTACCGGATGTTATAGTAGTAGACCTCTTGTACATAATTAACTCAAAACAATTCATGGTATTCGGCTGCTGCGCTGTGTCTGAAGAAGGTTAGAACTTCCTGCTGACACAATGCCTTGTCATTTACACGAATTGAAGGACAAAGACAGAAATCTATCTAAAGTTAAACATGTTCTGTATATGAATCTGGGTTACACTTTATTTTAAGGTGATGTAGCTACAATGTACTTACTAAAATAAGTACTGAGTAATTGTAATTAATATGTACTATAGAGTTATGGGGTTTGGGTTTGGTTTAGGGTTAGTTACTTGTAACTGAGCATAATTTACTGTTATTACTATAGTAAATGCATGCAGTAACAACTACACCACCTTAAAAACAGTGTTACCTGAATCTGTTGTACTGTAATGGAACCAGGAGAAAAAGTGTGAGAATATAAAATGATTATATATATTTTTAACCTCTTTAACTAAGGTCAGAAACTTTTATTAACATGGATTGAATGAAGAATTATAAACTTCTCTTAACAAAGAATAATTTAATCAGAACTTCATTTCTGAGACTTTTATTGTTTTCTTATTTTAATTCTAGAAAAAAACATTTCCAGGCATTTATCACGAAACTCAGGTATACTTGCTGTACTTCATTTAGCCAACCTGTTTGTGTTTAGGTATCATGAGAGACACCTTGATTATTCGGATGATTTGAATCTTTAATCTGCCCTGTATGCTGGCGTTTTGTTTGCTGGCTCTCACGGCTTTAGATCTTGACTACCATTTACGGTAGTCAAGGAGACATTTGATTCCTTTTTTAGGAGTGGAGAGCCTGTTAACAGAGACCCACCTGACAGTCAGGTGTGTCATCGGCTCTAGATGCCTCGCAAGACAGCAGGTCTCAAACTCAAACCGGCAAGATGCCCCGCAGAAAAAATGATATTGCGATAAGCGTGGATGATGGTAAGTAGATCTGAATATCAGAAGAGGATCGTTCTGATACATATTGATTAAATTTGATTCAGGGTGTGTGGTTGCACTTTATTTTCCAGTATGTGCACTTACATTTACTTACAGTGTACTTCCCTAAGACAGTAATGGGTCAAATACAGGTTAAGGTTAGGTTTAGGGGTTCAGGGTTAGTACCTAGTTATTGTAATTACTATAATAAGTACATATTATGTAAATGTGGAACAGGACTGTAAAATAAAGTGCTACCCAGTGTGTACTCGTAGACTGTTCGTTTCAGATGCATCCATCTACATATGAATAGGTTTGGTAACTATTTGCAACTTTTATGTACTGTTCTGATTTAGTATTTATATTCTAATATAGTGTAGTTGATGATTTTTCAACTGGAATGTTGTGCTGTTGTGTTTCGTGCTGTTATATTTGTGAGTGAGTTTGAATGATGACCCTTATTTAGCCGGTTTACCTTAAATGTTTTAATGATTAACACAATATTTCGTGCACTCAACTGATAGGTTGTTAAATAGTTGTATTATTGAGTTATTGTGAAAGTATTTAAAATAAATTATCATAAAATTAATACAGTGTATGTGTGTGTGTTGCAGTTGGGATGGAAATTGATGCAGAATATGATAGTGGAAGTGATGGTAAGTTTTGAAGGTAGTTGATTTTTATTTTATTTTTTTTTGCTAATATATTTGATTAACATTATTATGTATCATTATATTATTATTCATTCTATTATGCCTATTTTGATAATATAAAAAAAATATTGTATTTTTTTATATGAATTATTATTTTAAAAGTGCATGTCAGGCAGTCATCTTACATAATGTATTTTGTAAAAAAAAAAAAAAACACGTTTCTCTTTCTTTTCAGTGGATTCAAAAAGAAGAGCAAAAGGCAGGAATAAACCGAAGCCTGCAGCTCGAGGAAGGAAAGCCAAGCCAGCAGATAGCGAGGAGAGTGAGGAAGAGGAGGACGAGGCTCCACGGAAGAGGAAAGGCAGAAAGAAGAAGGAAGTAAGTGACGACGAGAGTGAGGAAGAAAAGAAAGGAAGAAGAAAGAAAGCAGCAGGTGCGAAGAAGAGGGCTGCTAAGAAAGATGACTCCGAAGAGGAGAGCGAAGAAGAAAAAGGAGATAAAAGAAAAGGAGGGAGAAAAGGCACAACTAAGAAGGACAAAGAGGAGGAGAATAACAAGGAGAAGGGGAATGGAAAAGCAGCTCGAAAAGGAGGAAAGGATAAACATGACGACAAGGATAAAAAAAAGAACAAAGGCAAACACAGCAGGTGCAGTATTCTCTAGCTTTCCTCTCCACGCCACACACACACACATGCCGTTCAACACTCCTCAGTACCTCCACAGCCATACACAACTATTGCCATAAAATAACTTTTGAATGTTCTCAACTATTGACATTACAAAATTTGTGGTAAAATGCAGCCAAGGAACTAAAACCTCTGAACATCGACAAAAGTGTTGTTATCATAATATTGTATTGTATCGTATTGATATACGTATATTATTTATTTAAAGATGAAATTATTCACTAAAATGATTATTACAATTATTCACCCATTTAGATGTGTTGTGTGTGTGACAGATTTATTGGATGATTGAATCTTCCAATATAAAAAAGTATTATAGAGCCAGACAACTTTCTTTTTTTTAGCAACCAATGTAAAGTAGTATTGTTGTCATTGGCTGTACACTTTTGGTTTCATCTGGACATTTTCATTATTCTTTTTTTTGCTTTTCTTTTGCCTTCCAACTGATGCTCTGGAAGTGCTTTTCATGGCCATCCTGCTCACTAGAACTTTTGCCTTGGCTTGATTAGAACTCATTTTATGCACCAAAACAACAATATCCTTGTGGAATATACTGTTAAACTGGACTTAAAGGACTGACTGCTGACTCTTGGGTCTCGGCTTTGTTCTGCAGCGGTTCATCCTCGGATGACAATTCGGACGAGTCTTTGTCTGAGGGAGAGATGGCCCGACTAAAAGAAGAAGTGGAGGAAAAGAAAAAACTGATAGCGACACTTCGCAACAAACCCTGGCGCATGAAGAGGAGACTCAAGTGTCTGAAGTAAAATGGATTTCCTTCTACTCACTGTTTGTGCTCTTGTGTCAGTTACCTCTAACTCTAACTGAAGTTCATTTATTTAGCATGATTTTTTTATGTTTGTTCATGTGCTTCATTAAAGCTTACAAGCTGCTATGCTTCTGCTTTCTTGCATATTCATGTCTCTTAATGCACTTTAAGCTGACGTTTAAAGGAGCTCTTCTTACAGGCTTTGAAAATTCTTTTTTGGAAGCATGGAAGAAGTTTGAATTATGATCAGTATGACACGGTGCTTTTAAAGGTGACAAAAAGTTTAGGTAACGAATCACCATCAACCAAAATGTACTTGATTGTACTTAGAGATAAATCGCTTGACACAGAGACCGCGCCAATGCATTCATTACCTAGTGGCCTCCGTCTGAACCTTTACCTCAGACTGCCCAGTGGAATTGGCCAGTGTGGGTGACAAGTGAGAGTTTGGACAAGTGCCCTCAAAAGTTAGTAGAGGCTGACACACTGCCCAAGAAAGCATCAATAACATGGGCCCTGAAAGCTGTAGGAAAGAAACTTGGCAAAGCTTCTAGATGGGTAACTTCTGGTAGGTGGGAGGTATGTTACAGTTTCATGAGCTTGATTGCTGTTTTATGCATGCTGATGTTTTTGCATGCATGTTTGGGTACAATTCTCTTCAGAGATCTTGTGTATAAAGTGCCATAAGGTCATATGGTCATGCCCAAACAATACACAGATGTCGGTATAGTCCACCACAGGCTATAATGAGGTGCTTTGTAGGTTTTTACAATTATAAATGTAATTTTAAATATATTAATATATAGATAATATTTGAGAGACTGTTATAGTTTTTATTAATATTTTTTATATTTTCCATTTGGCAACACTTTATGTGTTCTTGTTACACACCCTATATTGGCAAACGTTTTGGGACGCCCGCCTTTACATGCAGCATGTTATATTGCTTGGAAGTTCGATCTGGTTTAGCTCCACGTAGGCCTGTGTTATTTATCTATAACATGCCATGCACAAATTGGTGGGCGGGGTTACAGAATCAGGCATTCGTCTTCTTCGGTTAAGGTGGTGTTTCAACACATTCTGACATCACAGTTTGGCACATTCTGAGATAAAGCGTTTGCTGGGCCTGGTGTCAATAAAAGCTTTTCTTTGACTAACAAGGAAGTTTTCAGCTCTGAAACGTACAGGATATTCTTATATCATGACCCCTTTAAAAAAAAATTATAAATAGTTTTTATTAGTTTTATTTCAGTTTTAGTTATTTTAGTACATCAAGTTAAACTAAATTAATTGAGCAATGTGTCCTTTGCAAGCATTTTTTAAAATGGTTTTAGTTTTAGTTTAGTACCTTGGTCCCTATACTATTTCCATGTGAAAATGGTTCCATGGTTGGTCCAACAATGATAGTTATGTCATCCAATACTCACCCTCATTTCATTTCATGACTTATTTTCTGTGGAAAACAAAATTAGATATTTTAAAGAATGTTCTAAAAGTTCCAAAAAGGGTGAGTAAATAAGGATGGAATTTTCACAATTGGGTGAACTATCCCTCTAAGTAATAATGGTTTTACATCCTCTAGTTAGTGAATTAATTCACATTGGCCCGGTTTCACAGACAGGGCTTAGATTAAGCCAAGATTAGGCCTTAGTTCAATTAGGGCATATAAGTAGCTTTTATAAATATACAAACATTACTGAATTGCAAATAAAACAATGCCACTGGGATATTTTAAGATATGTCAGTGCAAGTTGCTTTCAGTTAAAATAGCTCAAACATGCACTTTAGTCTGGGACTAGCTTAACTCTTGTCTGTGAAACCAGGGGTTTGTGTCCATCCCATCTGCACTATTCACATTCATTATTCATTGATGAGTTAATTAATTGGCTGTAGGCTCCGGTTACAGATTGTGAAGGTTGTGAATGAAACATGATATTTTTTCCTAGTGTTGTCTCTGGTGCTTACTACACAATGTTGAATGTTCTTGTTGCGTAATACAAGCAGAACCAGCCAGTAAGTCAATGGACTGGTCCGGCGTCTACACATGTATAGCAACATGCAAAGATCACAACCCCAACAGGATGGGGAGAAATACTTGTGCTCTGTTGAAATCGGACATACATTTTATTTCTATGCTAATACAATTTTCTATTTATATCACCTGTTAGAGAAGCCCAGGGGTTTGTAGAAAAGTTTGAAGGGGCTTTAGGAAAAGGAAAAGGGAGGAGACTCTATGCATTCAAAGTCATGATGACTAAGGTACAGCATTACATATATTCCATATTGACATGTTGCATTTTAAACCCAATCACTGACTATTTTTTGTTTTGTTTGTTTCTCAGAAATTAATCAAATTCAATAGAGACTTTGAAAACTTCAAGACGGCATGCATTCCCTGGGAGAGTCGCATAAAAGAAGTGGAAAGTCTGTTCGTCTATGTTTATTTTTATTTTCTTTTTTTTATCAAAATCTGCATTTTCTGTAAAATCTGTTGTTTCTTATTCTCTTTTCATCTGTTTTATTCTCACAGGTCACTTTGGGTCATCGGTTGCCTCCTACTTCATTTTCCTGCGATGGATGTATGGATTAAACCTTGTTCTCTTCGGCTTGATGTTTGGACTTGTTGTTATGCCAGAGGTCAGATTTGATGCTAATGTCTTTGTTTATACACAATGTACACTACTGTTAGTATTGTGAAATATTATTACAATTTCTATTTTCATATATTTTATAGAGTCATTTTTTTTTCTGTGATGGCAAAGCTGAATTTTCAGAATCATTACTCCAGTCTTCAGTGTCACATGGTCCTTCAGAAATCATTCTAATATGCTAATTTGCTGCTCAAGTAACATTTCTCATTATTATCATCAATGCTTAATATTTTGTGGAAACCGTGATATATATTTTTTAGGATTTTTTGATGAATAGAAAGTTCAAACTAACAGCTTTTATTTTAAATAAAAATCTTTTGTAATATTATATCTGTAAATATCTTTACAGTCTCATTTGATGAATTTAATGCATCCTTGCTGAATAAAAATATAATTTTTTGTTGTTGTTAATTGTTCTGACCCCAAACTTTTCTACAGTAGTTTATATTCTGAATAAACCTAAAATTGATCCTTAATGTGTGCTGAAGATATTTTTACAATATTGATATAAAAATTAAAATAAAATAAAAAAATGTATTACGGTTTTCACAACAATATTAAGTAGCACAACAGTTATAATACTAAGAAATGTTTCTTGAGTACCAAATTATCATATTAGAATGATTTTTGAAGGATCATGTGAGTAACGATGCTGAAAATTAAGCTTTTCCATTATTTTAAAATATATGACACTAGTAATTGTAATAATATTTCACACTAACAGGGCAGGCATTACCTAATGTTTATAGAGTCTCAATACTGGCAGAAAATGACTGAGGTGCCCTTGAGCAAGGCACCTAACCCCAATTGCTCCCCGTGCGCCACAGAAAAAATGGCTGCCCACTGCACTGGTGTGTGTGTTGATGGTTTGCTCTGTGTGTGTGTGTGTGTGTGTGTGTGTGTGTGTGTGTGTGTGTGTGTGTGTGTGTGTGTGTGTGTGTGTGTGTGTGTGTGTGTGTGTGTGTGTGTGTGTGTGTGTGTGTGTGTGTGGACTGGTAATCCCACGGTATGGGGACAAAATGTCCCCACAAAGATGGCAATATCCAAATTTTTGTCCTTGTGGGGACATGCCTTTTTTGGTCCCCATGAGGAAAACATCTTATAAATCACACTAAGTGATTTTTTTGAAGAAGTAAAATGCAGCATGTCTCCTGTGATGGGTAGGTTTAGGGGCAGGGGCAGTGTAGGGGATAGAAAATACGGTTTGTACAGTATAAAATGCATTACGCCTATGGAATGTCCCCATAAAACATGGAAACACAACATGTGTGTGTGTGTGTGTGTGTGTGTGTGTGTGTGTGTGTGTGTGTGTGTGTGTGTGTGTGTGTGTGTGTGTGTGTGTGTGTGTGTGCACTAATCTGAACGGGTTAAATGTAGAAGACAAATTCAAATTTCTTCACACCATAAAAGAGAAATATAAAATTAAAGCTACACTAAGAAGATCTGTGTCTTTCTCTTTGTAGGTTCTGATGGGCATGCCTTATGGCTCCCTTCCCAGAAAAACTGTCCCCAGAGAGGAACAGGATACTGCCATGGACTTCTCTGTCCTGTTTGAGTTCAGCGTAAGGATTTTTTACTATTGGATTCTGTGGTTGGAAGATTGCTATCGTCTTATTTGGATATTATACCTTTGGCATTTTTACAGGGTTATTGCAAGTACTCCATTCTGTTCTATGGTTACTACAATAATCAACGAAGTATTGGATTCCTGCAGTTCCGGTTACCTCTGTCATATCTTTTGGTTGGTGTGGGGATATTTGGCTACAGCCTAATGGTGGTTATCAGAACGTGAGTCTAATAACTACACCTGCAGCATTGACAGTGTCAGTGAGTAAAACCTTATACAGAGTGACAATGTTCTTTTTGCTGATAATGTTGAGCCTCTTTCTTTCTTTTTTTCTTTCTTTTTTATGTCCATCCTTCCTCTTCTAGAATGGCAAGAAATGCCAATGAAGGAGGAGATGGAGCAGAGGATAGTGCCTTCACCTTTTGCTGGAAGCTGTTTACTAGCTGGGATTACCTTATAGGAAACCCTGAGACAGCTGACAACAAGTTTGCCTCCACAACCACTAGCTTCAAGGTTAATGACAGCAATAGTATAAAAGAGTAGTGTTGTGTCTGTGATGTGAAAATGTGTTAGGTGTGCATAGCTAGACTGATCAAATCCAACATTAACCTGAGTCTTATTCCCTCAGGAATCTATAGTAGATGAGCAGGAAAACCTAAAGGATGAGAACATTCACCTGCGCCGCTTTCTACGTGTCCTTGCCAACGTTCTCATCCTGTGCTGCTTGGGTGGGAGTGGATACCTCATCTACACTGTGGTCAAAAGATCTCAAGAATTTGCCAAAAAGGACAGGAATGAATTGACATGGCTTCAAAAAAATGAGGTACCCATTTTCTTTTAATGTGATGGCATATGAAAAAAATGAAATTGTGAAACTTGTTTTTTCTTTGGTCAGGTTGAAATTGTGATGTCCCTATTGGGCTTGGTGTGTCCACCTCTGTTTGAGGTTATAGCGGAGCTGGAAGACTATCACCCTCGAATTGCCCTAAAATGGCAGCTGGGCAGAATCTTTGCCCTCTTTCTTGGCAACCTGTACACTTTTCTGTTTGCCCTGTTTGACGAAGTCAATGCAAAGGTATGACCATGGGTGGTCTAGTGACCAAAAACATAATGAAAAGATAATATTGCGCTGCTTAAGAGTTTTGAGATGAGCCCTTATACATATACCTGTTACATTTTATGTGAATTATTTCTTTGGTATTGTGTGTTTATAGCTTGAAAATGAGAAACAGATAAAAAACGAAACCATCTGGGCTCTTAAAGAATACTATGCCAACTACACCTTACATTACAACGTCACAGAAAACATTCCCCCTCCAGACATCTCCCCTGCTGATGTCATCAGGGGGCCATGCTGGGAGACAGAAGTTGGCATTGTAGGTACCATCAGCATTATCATTGCCATCACCAAGCCTGTCAGTAACAGTCAGTGCTTAACCCTGTACATTGTTGCCTACTATTTCCAATGGACAGTTGCTAAAGACTGCTAAAAAATTTGACATTATGGATGAATTCAATATAATACAGTAGGCTTTATATTATTAAAATGAGCTGTTTCATTTCCTCACAGGAGTTTGTAAAGCTCACCGTATCCGACATCCAGGTTACATATCTGACCATTCTGATAGGGGACTTCCTACGAGCCGTGATTGTGAGATTCCTCAACTATTGCTGGTGTTGGGATCTTGAAGCTGGCTTTGTAAGTCCAACCTCACACCCTGCTGTTATTCAAGTTACTCATGTGACATTGTGTAAACAAGCTGTATCAGTTGGATGACCTCTGTCAGATGCACATTTTAGTTAAGTTTAGTTCTTAGCATTTTAGTGATGATAGGACGTTCCCATCAAGAAGAGGGCAGATGGTATAAACCTGGGTGACAGGTTAAGTATATTCTAATCAAAAGTTTATTGTGCTCAGAAATTACTGCTCTATATGGCTTTGCCCTGTCGCCCTCATTTTCCTGTCACTCGATATAGGTAACATACTACTCACTCATCCGAGGTCAAGTGAACACCATGAGAAGGTGGCAGGATAGGTGATAGGGCTGCTTCACAACCAGAGTCACAGAGAGACACACTACACCATTCAGGGCACTTAATTACAGAGAGAGAGAGAGAGAGAGAGAGAGAGAGACAGCGAGAGGTATCTTTTACTGTGACATCTCTTTCTGTGTTGTCATGCATACAGATATTTATGCATATGTGTGCGTGTGCGTGTGTGTGTGTGTGTGTGTGTGTGTGTGTGTGTGTGTGTGTGTTTGTGTTTCTGCAGCCATCTTACGCAGAGTTTGACATCAGTGGTAATGTACTTGGGCTCATATTCAACCAGGGAATGATCTGGTAAGTAGATCATGCGAGTGAAAACGCATCATCTCGGTGATGGACTTTGTGATGATTTCACATAATGTGTGTTTCAGGATGGGTGCATTTTACGCACCGGGACTGGTGGGCATAAACGTGTTGCGTCTGTTGAGCTCCATGTATTACCAGTGCTGGGCAGTGATGGCCTGTAACGTCCCCCATGAGAGAGTGTTCAAGGCCTCACGTTCTAATAACTTCTACATGGGATTGCTCCTCCTCGTCCTCTTCCTCAGTCTCATGCCTGTGATCTATTCCATTATGACCCTGCCACCGTCTTTTGACTGTGGACCCTTCAGGTAGCTTTTAAAGATTTATGTACTTATGCCTGAACTGCAACAGAGTACTTAGACTTGTTATCCCTATGAATTTATTAAATATGGAAGCCCATTTACACCACATAAGAAAAAAAGTCATGTTTTGGTAAATCTTAATTATGAGATAAAAAGTTATTTTTTAAATCATTATGAGACTTGGCGGGGTTGGGGGACCATGAACTCAGACGTTGATTTTTTCTGTTGAACCATAAATGTCCTGAGAATTATGAGATCCATGTCTCTCGACAGTGGTAAAGATAAGATGGTTGATGTGATCATGGAGGCTATAGAGAAGGACTTGCCGTCATTTATGGCCGACATCTTCAGTTATGCATCCAACCCAGGCCTCATCATTTCTGCAGTCTTGCTCATGGTGTGAGTAGTCTCCTTATGTAAAATATAAAGATAAATGTTATATGATTTACTTGCATTTAATAAAACTATTTGTCTGACTTGTCTCTGACAGGTTGGCTATTTATTATTTGAATGCTGTGTCCAAAGCATATCAGAACGCTAACATGGAATTAAAACGCAAAATGCAAATGGTTGGTAAACATTTTTTTGTAAATGATGGTAAAGTTGTCTGACATCAGCAGTGTCAGATATTGATAAACATGTTGTGCTCTATCATTTAGCAAAGAGATGAGGAGAAGAACAGGAGGAACAACAAGGATAGCACCAACCAGGTGATGAAAGACCTGGAGGATCTTATGCCCAACAAGTCCCTGATTCCCCCTCCATCTGCTGAAGAGGCTGGTCAGTAGGCTAAACAACTTGTTGAACTAGTCGTGACATGTTTCTTTTGCCAAACTTGCTATTTTTTTTACAGAGAAACCAACTGACCAGCTTAGCAAGTCGCCAAAAGTGACAGGCAAACCAGGTGCTGCAGCCACTGGGAAAGGGGTACATGTTCAGAGGGATGTGTCTTTGGCTGCGGCAAATCCTCGGGCACCAGTGACTCGCCCTCCAGGTCCCAGGCCACCCGGGCATCTCCCAGGTAATGGCCGTGGACCTCCACCAGGTCAAGGGATGGGAAGAGGGAGAGGTGGACCACCACCACGAAGATAGTGTTTGAAGAATGTATATATTCACACACACTCTACAGTCATACTAAAATGTGTAAATACTATTACACAATTACTATTAAAAAAATACTATTGCAAATTGCAGTACTATTACAGAGGAGGTTCTGTAGTTGTAAATATTTGTTGTGTAAAATGTATTTGTATGCTATTTAAATAAGTGCAATAAAAGGTTTATGGATATACATGTCTGTGGTGGTTTAGTAATTAAATAAATTCCATTATTGTTGCAAACAGATCAGGATCCTATAGGATGAAATAAACATGTTGTCATGAATTGGATTCCCTTCTTATGATCTCCCTTTTTGTGGCTTTATGCTTGGATAGTTCATTTTTTAAAATTACTTTATATCTTTAGTTTAGTTAAAATTACTTTTCCTATAATTTGTTAGATAAATTAATAAATAAAAAAATATTTTGCAGGTATCAAGAGGAAACCTGAAAACGTAAATTTGAACTTTAATTTTAACCTTATTTTATTACACTTTCAGTGTCAAAATACTAATAAATGCATAATTTTGAATATAAGATAGAAAATCTCCAATGATATTAGTTTGCTAACACCTGTTAATATTATAATTTTAAATGTTATTATTAATATTATTATTATTGTAAACTATTTTTTACTAAGTTTTAAATTATATGTGCCTTGTGCAGTGATAAGTATTGGGATCCAGTATGTTCAATAGCTTAAAGAGAGTCCAGTCAGCATTTCCTTGTTTGATATTATATGGTGGTCCCATATACCACATATTAAATAATTAAGTAGAACTGTAGGCTACTTTAATTACAGTAGTTGCGTGTATGACAAATGTACTTCAACAGACAAGAATGAAATTAATACTGGTCCATAACTGACAAAAAAATAAAAATAAGTATGAGTTTATTAAGGATAATGGTTTGCGTGTTTTTATTCATTTATTTTTTACAGCAAATAATGTCTACCAATATAGTAGCCTAAAGTAAATATGTAAAATAAAATAAAAAAACAAAACCCTCCCTTGACAAATGCATGCAGAAACCATCGATGCAATCTTGCACCGCTGCCGGTATTATTCATAGACAGTAAAATAAAGGTATTATTTCATCACTGTCATTAAATCGGAGTTTTGTCTTTCCTCCTCGATTTGTAAGTGTTCAGAAGGGTGAGTTTAAAACACTGCCATCGTGTGGAAACGCACTGTATTTTTTTTTTTTTTTTTTTTTAAATCAGTAGGCTATATGTTTATCTCATTGGCTTTCATTCATGCTTGCCGTGTAGGCTACATCAATCTTCTCGACGCCCCTCTAGTGTTCTCCTCTGTTTCTGAGAATCAGTCTGTTTGTGCAGTCATGGAGACACGTTCTTAAAAGAGTCCTCGCGCGCAGCGGGTGAAACTTTGGAAGTATTTGATTACAAACAAACGCTGGAGAGGTTTTCAAAGGTAAGAAGATATGCAAAATACCCCTTGTTCTATCCGGTTCTGTCATTTTTTCGCTTCTATATTCAGGATGCCGTTTTATTTGAACGCAGCTAAATATACATTTATACAATAGGCTCTATTATAAGGTTTTAATTGCACTAACGTTTCTTCTTTTTAAACTGTTGAGAGAATAGAACAGTGTTTTGTACTTTATCTGTCAAAACCCCTTTTTTTCTTCTTTAAAATATAAATCTCAGTCTTTTTCTTCTTTGCAGTGTATGTCATGTATCTTGAAGAATTTTACCACACGACTACATCTGGAGTGACTCTGTTCCTCTGTGCCTTCACTCTGCTCTTGCTGGCTCTCCATGGTCGACGGAAAGGACTATGTGGCTCCTTTCCCCCAGGTCCCAGACCTTGGCCGTTAGTGGGCAACCTTTTCCAGATTGGGGAACAAATCCATTTGTCATTAACTAACCTGAGGGCTCAGTATGGAGATGTGTTCCAGATACAAATGGGTTCTCTTGTGGTAGTTGTTTTGAGTGGCTATTCTACAATCAAGGAGGCTCTGGTACGGCAAGGAGAGGCATTTGCTGGACGTCCTGACCTTTTTACATTCTCTGCAGTCGCTAATGGTACCAGTATGACATTTAGTGAGAAGTATGGTGAAGCTTGGGTGCTTCACAAAAAGATCTGCAGAAATGCCCTGAGGACCTTCTCCCAAGCTGAGCCCAGAGACTCAAGTGCCTCTTGTCTTTTGGAAGAACGTATCTGCACAGAGGCCATGGAGTTGGTGGAGGCTCTGAAGGAACAAGGAGATAAGGTTGGAGATTCAGGGCTCGACCCAGTTAAGTTGCTAGTGACCTCAGTTGCTAATGTGGTTTGCACCCTGTGTTTTGGCAAGCGGTATGCCCATAACGATAAAGAGTTCCTCACCATCGTCCACATCAATAATGAAGTGCTGCGCCTCTTTGCTTCAGGGAATCTGGCAGACTTTTTTCCTATCTTCCGTTACCTGCCAAGTCCGTCTCTGCGAAAGATGGTCCAGTACATTGGCAGAATGAACAGCTTCATGGAGCGCAACATCAGGGAACATCTCATCACCTTTGATAGGGTAATAATGTTGAAATAAACATAGGAGAAAGACAAAGCATTCCTGCAGGAACGTGATTAATGTATCCAAGAGATGAGTGACAGATTATTAGTGTCAGAAGCCACTTATCTTCTCATGAGATGAGATCAGATGAGTGAACGGAGAGAGGTTATAAATATACTTCATACATTTATACATCCTTCATTAGCAGAAAATCTATGTCAGCAAGCATGCTTGCATATAGTTTGGAGTCGGCATGATTAAAAAAAAAAAAGTGTTTTGGAAGAAGTGTCTTTTGCTCACCGAGGCTGTGCTTATTTAATCAAAATACAAAACTGTAAATTCAATTAAACTGTAGCTTTGTGAAATATTACTACGTTTTAAAATATATTTTTAAATGTAATTTATTAATGTGATGGTAAAGCTACATTTTCAGCTACATTACAGTCTTCAATGTCACATGATCCTTCAGAAATCATTCTAAAATGCTGATTTGGTGCTCAGGAAATATGAGCAATTTTGAAAATAACTATCTTTACTGTCACTTTTGATCAATTTAAGTCATCCTTGCTGAATAAACAGTATGGTATGATGGTCTTTCAGTAACTCATAACCTATACTCCAAAATATAATGAGATTTTGCTTTCAGAGCGCCTGTGAAGTTATGATTTTTGATTATTGATTTGATGATTAAAATATTCACATGATGCACAGTTTATTTTGTTGTAAACAAACTCTGCATGTGTGGCGAAGGCCCCCACATACATGGCCAAGAACAAGAAGGAAGTAAATGTCATATAAAAGGAGTAACCATTCACAGGTCATGAAACATTTTGAAACATTTTGCAAATCTGATTCTCAGCGTTTTTTTGTACAGAACTGTATCCGGGACATCACCGATGCCCTTATAGCAATGTGTGAGGACAGGCACGAGGAAACGGCAGTGCTCAGTAACTCACAGATTGTCCACAGTGTCATTGACATCTTCGGAGCCGGTGAGAGAACAGGAGTCTAGACAATTAATGTGTGAATGTGAACAGCACTGTGCTTTTAGAAAAACAACAGAAAAATGTACATCTAGAACCAGATGTTTTTCCTGGCTCTTTGTTGTCACAGGGGAGGCACTGCAGACCGATCTAGAATCAGACCTTGAGTTTTTCTGAGAATTTGCTTTACATGTATGTTTTTCATTTGTTCTTGGCTCATTCGGTTCAGTCCTGTTTCAGTGTATGCATCTTGGTAGTTCTAGTTCATTAAATGGTATTTAACAAGCCCCCATGAGGAGCTCAAACCACTCATTTTCATTCTTTTAGCCTGAGAACAACCACAACACATCTTCTGTCCATTAGGTTGCCCATATGCTAATTTTGACTTGTGTCTTGAGGCTGTTTACAGATTATGATCATAACCTAAATGCCTTTTTTCCTTATAGGTTTTGACACTATCATCACCGGTTTGCAGTGGAGTCTTTTATACCTGATCAAGTTTCCAGACATCCAGGCTAAAATCTTCCAGGAGTTAGGTGAAGACTAGAAAGGGCCATTCAAATCAACATTGTGTTTACTGGAAAAAAACCCCCCAAAAAAACAATGTACCATCATGCACATCCCTTCCTTCAGCTGTGCTGCGGCATCCTGGGGAAACTGAATCTGCACTAGCTGGAATTTGTGGTTTGTTGTGAGACAGACACAGGAAACCAAAAATTATAGACAATACGATACACAATTTTAAAAGTGGAGCTTGATAGAAAACTAAATTTGCTTTATTTTGGTCTTTTGGAATGTGCCATAAACAGGAAATTTTGTTTAAATGAGATTTTATCTAGAGGGTTATTCAGAAGTGACTGCAAACAGAGACATTTGAAAACAATTTAGTATGATCTGTTGAACTGAAGAAAAACTCTGTAATAATATTAGATCAAATTTGCAGTTTGCAAAGCTTGTGCACATTTTGTCGCACAATTCAGTGTCTCTTTTGCAGTCAGTCGGTGGTATCTCGCCAATAAATTGCAGAGGTCAACTACACAATGAGCTCATATTTCCTCAGTGGGCTTCATTCCCTCAAGAGTTTAGTCCACTTGGGTTTCGCACGATTGGTCACAGTAATCTGTTGACGGCAGACTCCCTCTGGAATTGATCTAGAATTAGATCTCCGTTATGAAATGTCCATTTTTGTTGTTGTAGCTTTTCCTTTTAAAGAAATCTTCCAGTGCTAAAACAATTTGTGAGGTCCAAAATTATATAGTTGAAGTCAGTTTAAAACTATTGAAGAATTTCTTCATTCGCTGTTCTGGGTGTTTATTTTTTACTATATGTGCTTTACTAGATAACCAGGTTGGTATGAACAAGTTTCCACAGTTTAAAGACAAGCCGAACATGCCGTACACGGAAGCTTTCATATTTGAAGTGTTTCGTCATGCATCCTACATGCCTTTCACCATACCTCACTGGTGAGTCCATTTTTCGCACTGTGTGTTTATAGTATCATAGTATTGTAGTGTCATACTATAATCATAGGACTGTATTCATAAACAGGTACTCACATTTTCCTTCATTGTGTTATCCAGCACAACTGAAAACATTATACTGAATGGATACTTCATCCCCAAAGACACGTGTGTGTTCATCAACCAATATCAAGTCAATCATGACATGTAAGTATCACATTCCTGCCACATTCTTTTTGTATTTGTTTACTCTCTCTTTATTATATAAATATTTATTACATTAATATGATATAATATGAAATATAATAAATATTACATTATAAAATAATTGTATTACATAATTGTATATATATATATATACACACACTGCCGTTCAGAAGTTTTTGATCTGTAAGATTTTAGGAAGTCTCTTATGTTCTCCAAGGCTCCATTTATTTTATAAAAAAAAACAGTAATATTGTGAAATATTATTAAAAAAATAAAATAACTTTTATATTTTATATATACACATACCTAAAGGATTATTAGGAATACCTGTTCAATTTCTCATTAATGCAATTATCTAATCAACCAATCACATGGCAGTTGCTTCAATGCATTTAGGGGTGTGGTCCTGGTCAAGACAATCTCCTGAACTCCAAAATGAATGTCAGAATGGGAAAGAAAGGTGATTTAAGCAATTTTGAGCGTGGCATGGTTGTGCCAGACGGGCCGGTCTGAGTATTTCACAATCTGATCAGTTACTAGGATTTTCATGCACAACCATTTCTAGAGTTTACAGAGAATGGTGTGAAAAGGGAAAAATATCCAGTATGTGGCAGTCCTGTTGGCGAAAATGCCTTGTTGATGCTAGAGGTCAGAGGAGAATGGGCAGACTGATTCAAGCTGATAGAAGAGCAACTTTGACTGAAATAACCACTCGTTACAACCGATGTATGCAGCAAAGCATTTGTGCAGCCACAACACGCACAACCTTGTGGCGGATGGGCTATAACAGCAGATCTCAACCCAATAGAGCATATTTGGGATGTGGTGGAACGGGAGCTTCGTGCCCTGGATGTGCGTCCCACAAATCTCCATCAACTGCAAGATGCTTTCATATCAATATGGGCCAACATTTCTAAAGAATGCTTTCAGCACCTTGTTAAATCAATGCCACATAGAATTAAGGCAGTTTTGAAGGCGAAAGAGGGTCAAACACAGTATTAGTATGGTGTTCCTAATAATCTTTTAGGTGAGTGTAAAAATGTAATTTATTTCTGTGATGCAAAGCTGAATTTTCAGCATCCTTACTCCAGTCTTCAGTGTCACATGATCCTTCAGAAATCATTCTAATATGCTGATTTGCTGCTCAAGAAACATTTAGTAACAATAGAAAGCTTTTACAGCATTGTACTACCGGTTTTCAACATTGTCATTGATAATAATCATAAATGTTTCTTGAGAAGAAAATCATATGAAAAATTATTTCTGACGGATCGTGTGACACTGAAGACTGGAGTAAGGATGTTGAAAATTCAGCTTTGCATCACAGAAATAAATTACATTTTAAAATATATTTAAATATAAAACAATTAAATTTTAATAATTTTTTACAAAATTACAGGTTTTTTTTGTTGTTGCTGTAATTTTAATACAATAAATGCAGCGTTGGTGAGTATGAGACTTGTATATAGTGTATATATAGTGTGTGTGTATATATATATATATATATATATGAAGAGTTCAGATGCAAAAGCCACTTCAATCAAAAATGAGTTAACGATACAGAGTGAATGCTCTCTGCATATAGAATATGTTCATACAATACTTTCACTTCAAACCTTAATCCCAGCCTCAGTACTCAGTACCAGTACTTGGGTAGGAGCCAGACAAAAATGCTTATTTTAAAGAAAAACACAAGATGGACTTTTGCATCTGAACTTTTGCTTTTGCATCTGCAAGTCTTCATATATAATAATAAAAAAATATATATATATATATATATATATATATATATATATATATATATATATATATATATATATATATATATATATCTTAAATAAAATAACTGAATTGAACTTATTATTTGGCAAAAAGTGACCTTTGGGGTGATCCTGAGGCTTTCCGACCAGAACGATTCCTCACCCTGTCTGGCCATCTAAATAAAAATGTCACTGAGAAGGTAATGATTTTTGGCATGGGAATACGGCGTTGCCTCGGTGACAGCTTTGCCCGTCTGGAGATGTTTGTGTTCTTAACCACCCTGTTGCATCGTCTGCACATAGAGAATATTCCAGGGCAGGAGCTTGACCTGAGCTCTACATTTGGCCTCACCATGAAGCCCAGACCCTTCCAAATAAAAATCTCACCTCGTAACTAAACTATTGTGCTCTAGTGTTCCAGATGTTTTTTTTTTTTTTATGCACACCAAATGGACATACAGTACACCTCAGAACCATTGCTAAAGTCACGTTACGAAGCTAATGTTGGCCATCACTGGACTGCTAAGCTAATTTGTCACTAATGCTGCCTTTGTGTCATCGGAAATTCCTAATTTCACTTCAGAAGTCGTTATCTTGAGCTTGTTGCATTCAAGTGCTTTGTTGTCGGAATAAACAGGATTATGGAGGACACCAGGTTTATTCTTGCCTATTTATTGGGAAAATCTTATTAAAACCAAAATGATATGTAGTTTCACATGCACTGACAACCATATAAATATTTATGATGCTATCCAGTCCACTTTCTGCAGATTCTGTAATTTCGGTCAAATACAGGCTACTTCGCTGTGTTTAAAACAGTACGGCACCAATTATTACTCATATATGTAAATATGAACTACATTAATAACAAGACAAGACGATCTAGCTGTTTTGGGGAATAAATGAATAAATCATACCCATCACAGCAGTAGTTCTCCTCTCCATCATGTTTAAAGTTTATGGCACGCCAGTCTCGTGAATTTGAGTATCAAAATTATTTCCAAACTTCCCATTGATAAACATGGCATCAGAGGGCATTTCTTACATAGGAAACTTGCATTTACGATAGTTCTGTTAGCACGTGAAGGCAGCATAACACTCATCATTTCTCTACCTCTGTTTAAATGGATGTAAACTTTGTCATGCCAGTGTTTTAGTATTCAGAGCAACTGTTACTTGAATGTTTGCTATTTCACGTTTTTTTGTCCTCTGCACTTATACTGTTTTTCGCACAGATATTTGAAACAACATAGAAAGCCACTATGTGTATTTCAATCAATTCACAAATAATATTATTGATGATTTTGCATTAATGAACAAATATTGTTGATAATTTCATAAAATGTAATCCATTTTAATATAAAATATTTACTATACAAAATTATATGATATTTATATTACTTTAAAGTTGTCATGTCTCTATCATATCACTAAACTGTATGTTAACCGTCTTATTTAACATCACAGAATAGAATAAAGGACAGTTAAAAATGTGTATTTGCTGCTTTTTTTCATTTTCAAAGTTTGTGAAGAGAGATGACTGATCCAGATCTGTTTGTCTCAGAATATAGCATGAGCTGGTATTTATGTACCGTTCAAAAGTTTGGGGACAGCAAGATTTTTATTTTAAGATATATATAACATTTTAAAACTTAAACAATTTTTACCAAAAAAAATGTTCTTTTGAACTTTCTATTCATTAAAGAATCCTGAAAACACTTACACTGATAGTAATAAGAAAAGTTTATTTAGCACCTAATCATATATTAGAATAATTTCTGAAGGATCATGTGACACAGTAGGATGGAGTAATCATACTGAAAATTCAGCTTTGCCTTCACAGGTATAAATTACATTTTAAAATATACACTCCTGTACACATACACTGACCTCTTTATTAGCGCCTGTTCAACTGGTCGTTAATGCAAATAACTAATCAGCCAATCACATGGCAGCAACTCACTGCAATTAGGTATGTAAACGTGTGTGAAATCGCCCCCTAAACCCTTATTCATCGTTACCAACATTACTCCTAATAAAGTAGTGAATGAAAATGAGTGAGTGAACTGGACACTGGGTGCAGCAGAACAACAAATGGCTGCCCCCTCAAATAGTGCCTTTTTTTAAGGGTATAGGGGGTGATTTAGGGGGCAGGTCAAGATGATCTGCTTAATTTCAGAGCATCAGAATGGGGCAGAAAGGTGATATAAGTGACTTTGAATACGGCATGTTTATTGGTGCCAGACAGGCTGGTCTGAGTATTTCATAAACTGCTGATCTACTGAAATTTTCACGCACAATCATCTCTAGGGTTTACAGAGAATGGTGTAAAAATTAAACAAAAAGTATGGAAAATCCAGGAGAATGATCAGACTGGTTTGAACTGATAGAAAGGCAACTGTTGCTCCGAGGTCTGCAGAAGAGCATCTCTGAACGTACAACACGTCGAACCTTGAAGCAGACGGGCTACAGCACCAGAAGACCTCACTGGGAGCAATTCCTGTCAGCTAAGAACAGGATACTGTCTGCATGGGCTCACCAAAATTGGACAGTAGAAGATTGATGTAGAAGAACTATGCCTGGTCTGATGAGTCTCGATTTCTGCGGAAACATTCACATGGGTCAGAATTTGGCATAAACAACAAGAAAGCATGGATCCATATAGTGGTTTAACTGCTGGTGGTGTAATGGGGTGGGGGACATTTACTTGACACACTTTGGGCCCCTTAGTACCAACTGAGCAACGTTTAGTCGACACAGCCTACCTGAGTATTATTGCTGACCATGTCCATCCCTTTATAACCACAGTATATGAGCACCTTTGGTATGTGGTGGAATGGGAGATCACTGATGTGCAGCTGACAAAAACAATTTGTTGAATCTATGCCACAAAAAAAAGGCGGTTCTGAATGCAAAAGGGAGCCAAACTGGTTCTTAATAAAGAGGCAGGTGAATGTATAAACAGTTATTTTAAATTACAATAATATTTCACAATATTATTTTATTGTAGTTTTGATCAAATAAATGCAGCATTAATAAACATAAGAGACTTCTTGCAGACCCCAAACTTTTGAATGGTAGTGTATGCCCATTTAGATCCACTGAAATACATTCCATAACATTTTAAAGAAGATTTTAAATATCCCCACATCTCTCTTAAGGTCTTCTTCAGTTTCTCTTACACTTTATGTAGTTGTATCTTTATATTTCTTATTTACAGGTTGTAAAACAGGACTCTAAATGTATGGAGATTACCATTGTCCTCACACCATCACATGGGCCTTTCATGTCCCCAGGCCACCCTGTGTTCTGCATTGAGATCTGAATTCGTAACAGTGTCAGTCGGCACAACTCTCTCGCTCTCATTTGCCTCCTGTATTTGCCAAGTGAGGCTTCATTCACGCTCGTTTCCTTTCAACACATTAGCAGCGTACGTTGGCCAAGTGACTTCATAATTGGCCCTGGTTCCCCCGATCCCTCCGCTGGGCACCGTATGTGCCTTATTGGGTTGCATGCGATGGCCTGGCCCACCTTTGCCTTTGGCATTAGCCTGACACGCACATGTAGATAAGGGGTGAAAAGGGACACACAAATTCCTTCTCACAAAAAGGAAACACATTACACACAGAAAGGCCATGACTGGAGATGCAATTACTGAAATGTATATTGAAATGGAAGATATTTTATACTTTTTTATTTTAAATTAAATGTACATGTACATTTCCAGCATTCATATGTTGAGAAATGATTAGAAAGTTATATAACATGCATAAATGGAAACGGTCTTTAATTTAAAACAGCCATATCTCCAGGAGGACTAAAAGGAAGTTTAGATGTCTTCTTCCACAGGCTGACCTGACTTCAATTTTAAAATAACCTGTGAAGTACACATAGTGTAAATGAGACATAAATGTGTGCTCACACAATAAAAAGGTGTGATTTTGGTAAATAATGTACCTCTTTCAGCTGAGCAATTTCCTTGCTGTCTATGTTCCTTTGAGCATTGTTAGTGATGGCTTTCACTCGAGTTGCATAGCTGGAAGACAGAAACCAATTTTAAATTGTGTATTATTACTGTATAGTCCTTAAACAGCCTTTATGCTGCTAAACTATATAAAATTGTATTTATACTCAAGATTTCAAGTTAAGGACAGAAAACTTGCTAGTGTGGTACAAAATCTAAAGTTACAAACTAAATCTTGAAGTTTATTAACATATATAACTGGTTTTCTATTTAAGGTTTGTGTTATGAATTTATGTCCAAAAATATGTCATTGTCCAGCTTAATTCAGTTCATATTTTGTTGTCATCTGATAGTGTGAGTGCAGTTGATGAATCTGTAATTTGACTGAAAAGGTATTTTCTTTTAAACCCCAAAATGAGCAAGCCAAAGGTGACAGTGGCAAGTGGCAGCCTTGCTGCTTTTAATTTAGGTGATTGAACATATAAGGTACATGCAAGGTATTTTGTTCTCACATGAGCGAGGTGAGAGTCTCATCCAGGTTGCAGTCAGAGGGAGCGATGTTAAGGAACATAAGGGTCTTGGCATTGCCCCCCAGTGAGTCCTGCATGAGCTGGGTCAGTTTGTTGTTGCGGTAGGGCACATGAGGCTGCTCCATTGACAAAGCTGAAATTACATCTCCAAGAGCACTCAGAGATTTGTTAATAGCGTTTGCCTCCTGGGTAGAACACACACACAATGTGGGACAAATGTTGTCTTGAGAGGTATTATAAATAAAATGATAAAAGACAAAATTTGGGGCTGAATAGATTATAGACTACAATTAGGTAAATATATACATTAATAAGTAAATTTAAGTCTCACTTAAAATATTTTTGGCTTAGCCAAATTAAAAAATATATGAAAAAGTATTAAACAAAGTTGTATTTGTAAGAAAAACAACAGAAACAGTAAAAAAAAAAAAAAAAAATGATAAAACAGATATATTGTTATTAAAAAAAAGGCAAAAAAGTATTTGGACACCGGGGTTGTCAAACTTTGTGTTTTTTAAGTGTATTCTCTTATTATTCACTTACTGTACAATATTGATTTGACTGCACTGACACTGTTGGATGAGAACAAAACTTGAACCAGATGATGACACCACTGTTTTCAGCAGAGATGCTTTATAACTTATTTAACTTTGTTTCATAATGAACGAATTTTGCAACATCGGTACTGTATTGAATCAACTGAATTGAATCAACATTGCTCTGACTCAAAGTGAAAAGCTACACTATTGTCTTCTGTAAAACTGCTTACAGCTAAATTGAACTGTTTATAATTGATGAACTTTACAGTTATTGAATCAAACTAAATCAACACTGAACTAACTTCATCCGAAGTTTATTGTCTATTGTCTATTTTAGAGCTCCTTTACAGCAGAATTGAATTGTTCACATCATCATTGATTCTGTTATTGTCCTGTTTATCACTGTAAAGCTGCTTTGAAACAACTGTATTGTATAAACCGCTATATAAATAAAGGTAACTTGACTGGAAAAAATTGATTTTTCACTCATGTATTTTTCATTTTTGGTTCAGCTACATCCAAATTAAATGTGACAAGTTGTAATAATGACTGTCCAACATCTCAGGTACACATAAAAACCAACATGAAGTGTCCAAATACTTTCTGGGGACACTGTAAATCAGCTTTTAAAAAACCTTCAGCTGGTCATCTTTGGCTCCAGTTTTTGCTGCTCGTTCACTTCCTGCCAGGTCCACCAGACTGAGCTTCCCAAAACTTACACTTCCATTGGTGAGATTTCGGCTCTCAATCATGATGCCTATAATCAGGTGAGAGCGGGAACTCTCTACGTTCATCTCTACAAGATGGTGTAATAAAAACGAAAAAATGTTTCAAAATGAATTTGACAGCAAATATTGTGTGTGTAAACAAAAATTGATAGAGGGACGCATGCAAAGATGATGTACAGAGAATATTAAATTTGTATTTGTTCAAGACAGACACACTGTCTTATATAATGTTAACCCTAAATCACTCATTTAGGCCTGTTCTCAGACACATCTCAGTTAAACTCAAGGACCTCTTCCCTTGTTATGAAGTTTAGCATCAGTGCCAGGTCATTATGTTCTTACCATGCATTCATACTGAGTGTAACTAAAGCAATTAATCCAAACCATTTAACCCAGAGTCTTTTCGAGTTTCATTAAGCACATACTTGTGGCCGCAATGTGGCGATTTGCACAGCCCTGCTCAAATAATGCAAAGAGTTCGCCGGCACTGGCTGCCTCCTTTGTCTCTGCTCCCTGGGCAAACACAAGCCCCTTTCTGTCCCTCTTAATTTCGATTCGCTTGCTAAAAGCTTCAGCGGGGCTCACAAAGAGATCCTGTAGACGGTCGTTGTACAGCTCCAGCATATAGGCTGAAACCTGAGGACGGTCAAAAGAAAGGAGTTCTTTTGGGACTGCATATCAGTTTAGCTCAAGAAACACATCCTATACCTAAACATACCTTAAACTCAAATTTAGACTCATTATCCTGGATGATCTCAAAGATCTTGGTGAATGTTCTGGGAATGATTCCTGGGTTCCTTCGATCTCTGTCTCCAACCATTGTGAAGGTTTTCCCTGAACCCGTATGGCCATACGCAAAAATGCACACGTTGAATCCATCAATTGCACACTGGATTAGCCTAGGAAAAAGTAGCATCTTAGCATCTTCATCTTGAGAAAAACTTCCCAAATGTCACATTTATCTTAAAAGAATATTTCACAAAAAATGTCATCATTTACTCACTCTCATGCCATTTCAAACCAGAGATTTTCTTCTGTGGAACACTGATGGAGAAATTCTAAATTATGTAATATAATGAATTATTCAATGCAGAGTACTTATATATAATATAGAAAGCACATCACATGTTCCAATGTTGTGATACTTTTATAGTATAATACATTTTTGCAATCCCGATTAAATTTCAATTTGAATAGCACCCAGGATATTCCTCACAAATTCATCTTTTGTATTCCACAGAAGAAAGAAAGGTTACGGGCGACGTGAGGTTGAGTAAATTAAGACAGGATTTTAATTTTTGGGTGAGCTATTCCTTTATTTAACACTTTTTTTTTTCTTCAGCCAAATGTATAAAAAGTATGTCTTGTTACATTTACCCACTGGACTCCAAGAAGACCTCCTCTTGCGTACACTCTGTGTTGAAGATCTTGTCAAACTGAAACTCGCGAGGTCCTCGTGGGGTCTCCAGGATCACAGAGTAATCATCAAGACAAGCAACAATGGCTTGACCTCTTCTTGCCTGCTCTGCAAGAGTCAGTGGCCTTATTCGACAGAATACTCTGATCTTACCTGTACAAGGCCAGACATAAAGTCAGAGACAAACTTTTAAGGGTCAAAAATGTATTAGTTATTCGATTAGTTACCTAGTAGTAGTGCAGAAACTTTAATATATGTCTTTGGCTATCACCAGACCAAGCTCAATATTTTAATATAGAACATTGGTCTGGGGAGTCTGCTATGTATTTTCTACTGCACAAGAGGCGTGATCAACGAGCATAGTTCAAAATGACGCATAGCATAATATAGACTATATTGTATAGTCCTTCAACCAATCAGACCACAAGAGGCGTGATCAACAGGCATCGATCCGCTCTATCCGTCACTGTGTTAAACCCGCAAATAGTGCGACAGGTGGATAAGGCAGTCTGTGATTGGTTCCCGCAAAAGTGTGATAGAAGCAGGATAAATGAATGTTAGGTTTCCAGCCTGAGCTGCAGGGCAATATCAAATCGCCGACAGATCAGGCTGGGTTTACGTCTGTATGATATATTCATTTTATGTCTTATGATATATTCATTTTACATCATGACTTTTCTATTACATTTCCAGGTGTAGATTTTCAATGTTGGCTGTTGCACCTGGTACTTTATATTTATTATGTTTTTTTTAATTAAAAAATGACGCATTCAATTGCTTTAAAAAAGTGACAGTAAAGACATTATTTTACTGTAATTTTGCTAAAATAAATGCAGCCTTGGTTGAGCATGAGAACATTAAAAATATTCTGCATTTAAGCCTTGCAAATCATTAAAAGCCTTTCATGGGCAAAAAATGCCTGTAGCTTCTTCTTTTTTCATCTGTAAATATATTGGATTTGAATACAACTGATTAAAATAGGAAACAAGAATGTCTGGGAAACCAGTCAAGGGTCTTGGGGATATTTGGCCCAAAGTCTCAGATAAAATTGAATACCCAAAAAAGGGCTATTCCAGTCCATGTTGGCAACAGCTCCTATATAAACTAATTTCTGTCTTAAGTCAAAGTGTAGAACTGTGATATACTATGCCTTTCAGCATATCCTGATTTTACAGAGTTAGACATGTTCCTGGGTCAACATATTTTGTTGATCCTGGAACAGCATTCCTGTCCGAAATGTTATCCTAACCCTATCCATAAGTAATCTCTAAAATCAGAGGGAAATAATAGGTGAATAACACGGATGTAGAAGCACCTAACCCTAGTTTTAAGCCTAAACTAGACATAAACTTTAAAATTGTCCCTCAAATCTGATTGGTTGATTGGAATGTTGCACTCGGTTGCCTTTCATGTCCTCCACCATGTTGTAGTACTTCTTCCTCAAGGTTCTTTCAGCTGAGTAGTTTTCAACAATCTTCTTGTTTTCATCTTTGATTTGCTTTAACTAGATGGACAGACAAGAAATATAAATGGCAAATGACCATAAATGGCAAAACAAAAAACTCCATGCAATTCAGTCACTGACGTTTTAGAGAGTCTAATATTAGTTTAGATTATACATTGAAAGATATATTTTTCTTGGCTGTGGTCACCTCAGCTTGAAGTAATAATAACTGCTGCCCCACACTTTTAGCAGTTTCAGAGTTTAAGAATCCATTGTTTTGGAAATCCTCCTCAAATTTCTAAAATGAGAAGGAAAATGTCTGTATCAAGTGAAAATGGGTATAGAATAAATTGTGTGTGTGTATGTGTGTGTGTGTGTGTGTGTGTGTGTGAGAGAGAGAGAGAGAGAGAGAGAGAGAGAGAGAGAGAGAGAGAGAGAGAGTTTGTGCCATACTCTGACTCTTTCATCCAGCTCTGCCTCCCATGCCTCATTCATGTCAGTCTCTAGAATAGCACAGAAGGAATTTATATATACATCCATCCAAAAAGAGACAATAATACTTTACACTGTTACCAATTTATCATATTTACCAATTACATTGGGTTTAGCCCCTGCTCTGATGCACTCCAAAGCAACCTGTATGACCTGACGATGAAGTAAACTGGCCTGTGATTCATCAGACACCTGTGGCTCTGCCCTGAGTTAACATGTGTTATTCAGTTAGTCTTTGCTTATCTTCTGAGTTTGATAGTTTTAAGCTATATTCTGACTCTTTATAAATCATGCCATGATCCTACATTTTCTGTTGTGCATCCTCTCGTTCCTCATGACTCTTCTGGCTGGACTCTTCCAGTGTTTGGCTAAGACTTTCTTTAATCTCTGCCAGAATTTTTTGGTTGTCTTCCGCCATTTGGTCAAACTGCTGTTTAGCCTCTGCCAGCTCAGCATAAACATGATGAGCCTGGGATACAAAATGCAGGAAAGCTGTTTTGTTCAGTCGTGATTCATTAGAAGGCACAGAGTAGCATTTTGTTAGCAATTCATGTTCAGTTTTAGTACACTTTCTATTTTTCATAGACCTTACTTTACTCATAAACTGAAAACTATATAACAATAAAATGAAATGACCTGTTGTATAACAGCACTGAGGAGGCGAGAATATTCTGACTGTTTAACAGGATCTGTCACACGCTCTTGTTCTTCCATGAGCATTGAGATCTCTCCCTCCCTCCTCAGCAGATTATCCTTCAAAATTTCCAGATGTGCTTGTGCTCCATCTAGTGGTGCATCTGAGTCTCTACTGTCCTGATGGCAAAGATGTGTATAGTTATCTCTCAGAAATCCCACATGTCAAGTTACCTCACATCACCTCGAATGGTCATCATGAATGGTAAACACCACAACACGTCTTGCTTTCTAATTCTTTGCAGGGAGTCTTTGATGGTCTTAAGAGCTGGAAGATACATTTTTATTGATTTTCTACCTTTTCTTGAGATGTGTTTTCTGGTTCTTTCTTCTCCTGAAAGTTCTCAAGCATCTCCTGGACCTTTCCCATCTCTGCCCTGGTCAAATGCAGCTCCTGCAGTGCTGTTAGAGATAGAGACTTATGTTAAGATGCCACATCTTGACATAGGCTATGTCTTTTTAACATTGTAAACAGCACACAATATTAACCTATACTCTTACTTGATGCCTGGTGGCTTTGAAGGAGGTCCAGACGGGAGGAGAACAATTCCATCATCTTGTTCTGTAAAAGTTTATTCTATTAAACAGCCAATCTCCAATAGTTTCTCATATGAGAGAGACTCATATAAGTCTCTCAATATATATATATATATATATATATATATATATATATATATATGTTACCATCATTTACCAAAATGTTATACCTTTTCTCTATCCCATGAAGCCAAATCTTTTTGTTTTCTTTCCTGAAGCAATTTGTATTGTCCCTGAAGTCTTTCATTCAGATCCTCCAGAGTCTGATCCCATGAAAAGGAATTATAAAAATAGACAGATGACTTGACCTTTAAGACAATAAACATATAATACAATTCCTATATGCAGGTCACTAGGATTACATGAATTACATGTTCTGTGATCAAGCCAATGAGAATTTGGGAAAATATAGGAAGTCAAATAAATAGTATGATGCTTGTGAGTGTGACTCACCCTGACCTTCTCTTCCCAGTATGTGTTTTTCCTGGACACCTTTTCCTGGTAAATATCTAGGATTCTCTTCAGGGTGTTAAGCTTATTTTGGTAATACCTCTTTATTTTAAGAGCTTTTTTTTCCTATACACATATAAATACACTTAAGCATCCGTAAAATCATCACATACCTGTTGTTTGTCTGAATGAATGAATGATCAGTAAACAAGCTCATCACCTGATTCTCTCGTGATGCAATGAGAAAGTTCTCCTCCAGTTCTTGAATCATCTCCTGATGTCTGCTCTTCATTGCGATCATATCATCTGTTATCTGTTGGTATAGGTAACAGTCATTTACATTGGCGATAAAAAAAAGATTCATTATCGTCCCCAGAACTGTTAAAACATAACTTTAAAATAGTTCACCATTAAAACTCACTGTAAACCTTATTAAACTTATTTGGGTTCACTCTCATTAAAGAATGAAGCCACTTGGCCATTTTTTAACCAACAATATCAATTATTTTGTGTAAAAGTGAATAATTGTGACCACTTTAATAAATTGAATTATGATATTGAGTTGTATCCAGAATAATATTGTTTGAAATTCACATATTTCTGGTTTGGTGTTCATGAAGCATTATTATAGCTGTTTGCATACAAAATTTCTTAATGGAGTATAGTACATGATGGCATAATGCTAACAGCTCTGCATTTACATGAGTACATCACCACATGTGCCAACCAGAAGCAGTGGATGACAGCAGAGGTTCGTGGGCTGCTAAAGACCAGAGATGAAGTATTCTTGTATTTGTATATCTTCATATAACTTCGATAATCACCCCCCACTGACCATCGACAGCTCGACTGTGGAGAGAGTCAGCAGCAAGTTCCTCGGGGTGCACATCAGACAGGATCTCACCTGGACCACCAACATCACGTCACTCTCCAAGAAGGCACAACAGCGACGGCACTTTCTCCGCCGGCTGAGAAGAGCAAGTCTCCTTCCACCCATCCTCACCACATTCTATAGGGGAACCATTGAGAGTCTGCTGACCAGATAAATCACTGTCTGGTATGGGAACTGTAGCGCAGCAGATCGCACGGCTGCAAAGATCATCTGTACCCCTCTCCCCGCTATTCTGGACATTTTCGATACACAATGCTCCAGCAAAGCCACCAGCACCTGAAGGACCGCACCCATCCCTCCCACAGTCTCTTTAAGCTCTTACCATCAGGAAGACGGCACTGGAGCATCAAAGCTCGCTCCGCCAGACTGCTCAACAGCTTTTTCCCCCAGGCTGTTAGAGCCCTGAACTCAAATCACCTATCTGTATTTATAGCACCGTGGTCCTGTGAGGCACGACATTTCCTTCTACTGTATGTCACCACATGTTGCGAAATGACAGCAAAGCTCGACTTGACTCGACTTGACTCCATTTAGCAAACTAAACAAAGATTACATGGGGTGTGTACTGGAACCGGATGAGATTTTAAGAATCATTATGAATTATGCTGTTTTTTGTGAGTTGTTTAATAATGTGTAGTTATGAAAGGGCCTTGTTCTTAGAAGAATTTAAAACACATGACATCAGATGAGATGTCTCATCCCCACCCCATATCCCAGGGCAACAGAGGGAGTGACAGACATGTGACTAATGCAAACCAAGCTAACCAAAACCATTTCTTGTTCCAATTTCTTGACCAAAATATATTAGTTTAGGTTACATTTTATAGATAAAGAAGACAATGCAGAGTAGCCTACACAACAGTCCATTAAGGAAAAAGGAATGATATCTACATACTTGTGTTATGCACATCTTGGCAGAGTCATATGGGATAAACATCTTGACATCTGTTGGAGCCTCATCTTTAGGATGTCTTACGCTTGCATTCATAGAAGACACGTTGGGTGCTGTGATTTGAAAATGCATTGCAAATGAAAGAACTTATATCGGCACTCAAGTATGCCCACTCTCCAGTGGCAGAACCTACCTTTGCCATTTGGCTTTGGATCACGGTGCCGGTCTGCGCCGATCCAGCGCCTGAATGTGTTCCATTTGAGTCTACTTTTCCTCAGCCATGAGAACTCACAATTAGCTGCACCTTTAAATATTAACATGCAGTTACAGCGACACTTCACTCACCGGATTCGGCTGGGGAGTTTGCAGATTTTAAAAAAAGATTTAAAATCTAGGATAGATCAATGACAGATTTTTGTCTAGTATTGATGTATGCCAAACAATAAGGTGCAGTAAATGTTAATTAGTTAAAAAAGGGAATTAGCTATAGACAGGTCATCTGGGTATTCATCTTATACAGCCACACACTGAGGCACATCTTAATGAACAATACTATTCAAGTATACAAATGTATTAATGTAATTATTCCATTTATACACTTTAGTTACAGTTTTACAAACACATTAATTTGAGTTTTTCTTGATTTATTCCTTTATTTAAATTTACATGAACAGATTTAAGGTGTTTAATTAATATGCAATCAAGCGAGAGCTGAGCACAAAGTCATTACTGTATGTACTTTATTAAATAAACAATTACATAATTATTTATCATAATATTTCCACTGAATAGACCAATTACTTTGAATCAGTTATACTTATACATGCTGTACACACATTGTGTGTATATTTATAACTTGTCTTAAGTACTTAAATACAGAGATTACTTATTTTCACTTATTTTTTTATGCAAGTAGTTTCTTCACCTAACATTTTCAGCGGCATAAACATCATGATGAAACGTTTGTTCCAGATGTGCTCGCTTAAAAGACAAAAAAGAAAATAAAAAAATGATGTAAATAAATGAAACTTGGATGTTCTTTTTAATGTTTAAAATTAGGTTAGACGAAGTTATTTTAGTATTTAATTGAGATTATTACATTGTTAGAATTAATTATGTGTTAGTTTTAAGTGTTTAAATAATTCAAATATTAGATTTTAGGAGGTTACAGGGACACCAAACTCACCTCTATCTTTACCATGGTCTAGGAGTGTATTATGGAGGTTACACGGTCTACGCCACTGAAACTCTTCTCTCAGATCAGGCACACTGCCTGGAAGTTCCTCTGATGACACGGGATGAGAAAGCACCACTCGGGTGGAGACCACTGAATCATCCTGATATCGAGAAAGGTCAGTGGTCTCCCACGCACCTAGAGATAGTTAAAGAAAACACTTAGCTTGTCCTCAGACATGTTCTTCAACAAACTATATACTATTTAGACACATAAAGGGTGTCTGTTGGTATAAAAAAGGCAGCAGGTTTTTGGAAATGAATCATCTCATGCAATAACAGTAAGTTTTCTTCTAAAATCACTCCATTAATAGTATATTGATAAAGACGAATGAGTAGTGTAAAAAAGCCTTTATTGCACAAAATATAAAACAGTCAAGTCTGATTACACAAGACTCAAATGATATATTAAGATGAAAGGAAGGAGTAGGCACTTGTGTGCATGTGATATTTACTTACGTTGTTTTGCTGCTGGGGCAACAGTGTGGTTACGTAACTTCCTGCCCATAAAGTTCAAAGACATGGACACATTTTCTGCTCCAGAATTGACATACATGATGCCAGAGTGTTTGTATATCTCAATCTGTTTGTTTGGAAATGGTACAAAGCATCCGTCACAATGATACATTGAAACACTGTTTGCAGGTTACACTGAGAGGTGACTGTACCAGTCGGATTCCTTCACACACACAAACATGCAAACTGAGGAGAATGCAACTTAAATAGTAGCTTTTTCAAAAACATATTTCAAGAACTATTTTATATTCCCTATCCATTTGAATATATAGTCAATATAACAGTAAAAGCATCCCCCAGTGCATCTTTGATGTTGAAAATTGTAAACTTTCATAGCATTTTACTATACAAATGTTTAACCAGGATTATGCAAGGGTGCGAACAACCTCTTCTTTTTAATGAAAGCACAGGTTATAACAAAAGCTACCTCTGGCTATAACAGACAGATAGACTTGCATTTAATAGCTTTTGTTGAATCAGAAAGATAAACATTAACATAATCAGTGAAACCATCACTATCCACTTTACGAATCAGATTAAGTAAATGAATGAATCATTAAATCAGAAGGATTACCTGGATTCAAGATGACACGACTGCAGTTATAGCTGTAGGAAGACCTTACTGGCAAACATAATAGAGAAAAACTGGAAAGATGCTTGTTTTTGTGAGGAACCAAACTCTCAACACTTGTTAAATATTAACCTCAGTGGATGAGGTTTCAGGTGGGATTAGTTTGCTTCAATGGCCGACACAAGCTGCATCAGGTTTCCAATGTGTGAGATAGAGATTGTAAGTAGATCTACTCTGGTCTATCTCTCTGGGACAATGCTAATGAAAAACCTGCATTGTGGTCATCTGTCAGTTTTGTGAATTACTGTCCTCCCTTAATAATGGATTAAATATATATATTTTTTGAATTGAGAACCATTGGACATTATGTTCAATGCATCTGCACTGTAGTATGTGTGTGTTTGTGTGTGTGTGTGTGTGTGTGTGTGTGTGTATATTTATATGCTGACCCCTGTCCACCACCAAAAGTGCCAACAGTGGGCACGTGAGCATCAGAACTAGACCACACAGCAATGGAAGAAGATGGCCTGGTCTGATGAATCATGTTTTCTTTTACAGCTGGTGGATGGCCGGGTGCATCGCTTACCTGGGGAACACATAGCACCAAGATGCAATATGGGAAGAATGCAAGCCAGTGGAGGCAGTGTGATGTTTTGGACAATGTTCTGCTGGGAAAGATTGGGTCCTGCCATCCATGTGGATGTTACTTTGACACATCTAAGCATTGTTGCAGACCATACACCTTTGGAAACGGTATTCCCTGGTGGCTGTGGCCTCTATCAGCAGGATAATGCGCCCTGCCACAAAGCAAAAATGCTACAGGAATGGTTTGAGGAGCACAACAACCAGTTTGAAGAGTTGAGTTTGCCTCCAAATTCCCCATATCTCAATCCAATCGAGCATCTGTGGGATGTGTCCGATCCCACAGATGCTCAAACAAATCCGATCCATAGAGGCCCTGCAACGCAACTTATAGGACTTAAAGGATCTGCTGCTAACATCTTGGTGCCAGATACCACAGCACACCTTCAGGGGTCTATAGAAGTCCATGCCTAAATGAGTCAGGGCTGTTTTGGCAGCAAAAAGGGGACCAACACAATATGAGAATATGGACAGGCAATCAATTAATTGTTTTTATTGTAGTATTTCCCCATTATTTTTTGGTTTAACATTTTATACAGTGTGCATGCAGTAATCTGTCCAATTTGAAGGCAAAGTTATAGTATAGTTAATCTTCCCTCTGTAAAATGTTACAAGGATTTAATATGCTTACTCAGTGGAGTGTGAAAAAAATGAACTGTAAAGAGCTGTCAAGTGACCAGGTGATCTCGCTGAGTTGCGCAAATGTTGAAAATCATGCTCCAGAGAACACAAATCAACATCACCCGGTTGTGCTAGCAGATGTTAGGCAGAAATGTTTGAACATAACAAATTCCATCGTAGCTCCATGTACATGTCAAAAGAGTTTACAAGACTAGAGGTTAAAGTCAAGTAAAAGGTGTGAAAGGAAACACAGAGAGAGGCAGAGAACATGTCAAAGTATGTTTTGACAGTGTTAGGTCAGTCCTGTTCATAAATGTGTGTCGACAGGTCTGCATTCACAAAATAGCAGTTAGTGGCTGTATCTTTCGAACAGTCAACTTTTTGTCCTAAGAATGTGAATAGATAGATAGATAAGATCATTGATTAGTTGGTTGGTGTGTATGGAGGAATGCAGGAGAACTAGAACCTCAAAAGCATTGCTCGTCTCTGTTTGTTCTCCAATGCCCTTTTCTCACAAATCCAGTTAACCAGTTGTTCAAGTTGATCATAATGTTCTATTATAGCCACTAAACCATTGTTAAAAAACATGTGTGCAACACAGTAAATAAATGCAATAAAAAGCTTCAAATTGCTTCCAAGACATTGCACAAACTGCCTCCATCTTGCATGCTGATGTTGTGTAGCCAGATTATTCACATTGCATACTTTTCGCAACAGCATTTCCAGTTGTTCTCTTCCTGAGAGCAAATACATTCCTAAGCAAAGGGTTTTTATGGAGGCCCAAACATGCAGAAATGAAAAATAAATAAATGTCACCGTGCTTTGCATAAGGAGAGAATCTCCTCAACAACCACCATCTCACCACCAGCAGTGCAAGTCTATCAGGTTTTTTTAGGTGCTCTAAAAGGAGGATGAAAAGCTGACAGCATTTTTTTTTATCAGGTAGGCCTACGTGTGTCCATGCGCAGAAAGTGTTACTTCTGGTTTTACACGTGGTTGCACTATTTTTAAATAACCTGCCCTATTGTGATAAAATGTGAAATGTGTAGGAATTTATTTGTTCTGCTGAACACAAAAGAAGATATTTTGAAGAATGTCGGTAACCAAACAGTTGTGGGACACCATTGACTTTTGTCTTTCTTTTTTTTCTACCATGGAAGTCAGTGGGGGTCCATCAACTGTTCAACTGGTTACTGACATTCTTCAAAATATCTTTTCGCTTTCGCATCGTAATTAACGTAATTACCAGATTTTAACTGTGTTTAGAACTCTTACAATTTTCTGAGCGTTCTGACTTGTACCACGTGACTGCTGTACCTGGCCTGAAGGTTCATTTTTAGGCGTTGATAACTAGGCTATGGTTGATAATAGTGCTGCCATAGAAATGCATTGTTCCCGATCCCAGTCCGAGTAGCTACATGAACAGCTGATATAGTGGAACGTCAGGTATATTGTCTTCTCGAAATTACGTGAATGCAGTCTACCCCAATCCCCCATGACAAGATCATGCATGTTTAATTAAACTTTTTTTTTTTAGACATATCAGTGTATTTAATTTTTCCTTACTTTTCTTTACGTGCAATATTTTTTATGAGGAATAAATGAATGAATGTAGCTTACCTTTTAAAAAAAATGTTTCAGTACGACTAGTAAACTACAAAGCCCTACCGCTTGCAGCATTACGGCTACTGTAACGTTAGTCAGTAAACACCGGTACTGTGCTTTTGGATAATGAGGGAGCCGGGCAGGTTGGATGCCATAGTCGCCCAACTGTTCAAATCGGACACTGAAGAAGAAGAATTCGAGGGATTCGTGGACGGGGAATGAACTGAAAAAGTGAGCTTTACGTGTTATTCGCAACTGAACAATGTGGAGTTATGTACTAACGTTTGATTTAGTGGTTTCTTTTACTACGTGTTTACTGAATTAAGGAAAAGTTCCCCTCCACGTTAGGGAGAAAAGTTAGCATGGCTTGGAGATATATATATTTTTGCGAATAGAACCGGGCGTAAACTAATACGAGGAGGAGGGAAGGAAGAAAGTAGACTTGCCGAACCAACGCCCAACTGTAACGCAAGAGTTAAGCTGATGTTGCTAGGTGTGGTCCTGTGAGTATAAATACAGTTGAAACTTTCTCTCATACTCGCTTGCTGTGCATTCGGTCTTGGTAAGTGGGGAACTGGGATTTTCTTTATTTCTTACACGTCGTCTTTTTAAAATATATAGGCTAATTGTTGCATATTCATGACAGCGTTGTTTTTGTTTACTGAAAAATAAAATGCAAATGAGAAAAAATTCTAAGGAAAATTATGCAACAAAGTTGTTCAACGCAGTTTTTTTTTATTTTAGAATAGTTATGACAGCTTTGCACACTGTGAGCTCTAAAACTCCTGCAACTGCTTCAGCTGCTTTGTAGTCTAATATTTTTATGTGTGACTGACTTGACAGTCTTTAATGTTCTGTTTTATTGGTGAATCATGTACTTCCTATTAAATTAAATGTATAGACCTATATAATATATGAATCATTACCTAAAACTGTAAAAAAATAAATAAAAATTAAGGATTCAGCTTTTTGATATATGTATTTTAACATTTGCCAACACGTAGGTTTGACTGTTCAGTTCCAGGTGTCAACATGTCCTTCGTCAGTGCTTTTCTCGAGCAGCTTGCCTATCAGGGCATGACTGACAACACAGTACAAGACTTCACAGTAAGTTTCCTTTAACTTTCTGGAAAATTTGAGCAGCTCCAGACTGAATGAGTCAGCGATAGGAATGTACTCCACTCCCCATTCTAGTCACAGCCATCCTGTTAAAGGGCAAGAGCTTCAATGTTTCTGCTTTCCTTCCTCAAATTTGCTTCTTGAATTTTTTACATTGGTCTGCTATTAGTTAGTTTGTTATTAGGCTATGTTTGAAGGATTTTATTAAGTGTCTCTCATGTCTTTAGGAGGGGCAGGGGACAATTAAGCCCTTTGCTCAGTTTAATGCAGCTGCAGATGCAGGTGTCCTGGACAAAGCTATCAAGGCAAAGGGTTGGTATTTGTTGAAAAGTGAAAATCTATCAAATTGGTATGTCTGTGCATCTGTATGCTCTATTGACACAAGTTTGTTCACAGGTGTGGATGAGGTCACAATCATCAATTCACTGGTCCACAGGAGCAATGCCCAGCGCCAGCAAATTAAGGCTGCTTACCAGCAAGCCACCGGCAAGGTATTACATTCAGTGGACCTGAAATGAACACATTCTTACTATCTGGATCCTCCTTCACCTACATGATCTTGTCTTCTCTGTGCAGCCTCTAGATGTAGCCCTGAAAGCTGCCCTTAAAGGTGAGCTGGAAGATGTGGTTCTGAGCCTGTTGATGCCTCCTGCTCAGTATGATGCCTCTCTGCTCAAGAATGCTATGAAGGTAAAATTAATTCTGGATTGTAGACATAAATAAACTTCAAATTTGTACCCTTTATATGGTGAACATTTTAAATAAATAGACAGCCTCTGGACTTGTATATCTTTTCCATTTTAGATCCCCTCACACACAAGATTTGACATGGGTTGTATAACTGAGTCTTTTTCTCTCTAGGGTTTGGGCACAGATGAAGAGACACTTATCGAGATTCTGGCCTCTAGGACCAATAAAGAGATCCGAGAGATTAAACAAGTTTTCAAACAAGGTAACATTAATGCTAATTTTTAGCTAGTTATCTTTTAAATATGTTTATGGAAGGAGTGTCCAATCTTGCCCTACGTCCTGCTGAGTTTGGCCATAACCTGCTCCAACACAACTGCACGGAAGTTTCTAGTTATCATAAAGATCTTGCTTAGCTGGTTGGTTCAGGTGTGTTTAATTGGAACTGTGCAAGATAGTGGCCCTCCAGGAGCAGGATTGGACACCCCAGGTTTATGGCATCTGAGTAGAGTATATCTCTAAATTAATGTATGTCTTACATTTTATAGATTATAAAAAGGATCTAGAGGCGGAGATCAAATCTGAGACAAGTGGAGACTTCAGAAATGCCCTACTTGCTCTCTGCAAGGTTGGCTTTTCTTACATAGATGATCCGCCTACATTTTCTAGTAGTGTTTCTCAATTCTGCCCCTCCCAGTACTGTCTGTTTTATCAAAAACATCTTTTGCACCTCAATTCACTTGTAGAGTGATTTGTGACTTGAATTGGCTCGATAATAAACTTTCCTCTCATTTGAATTCACAGGCTGCCAGAAGTGAAGACCGGGTTGTGCAAGATGACCTTGCTGACAAAGATGCCAGGGTAATTAAGTATGTATTGTGAATTTGTGGTTGATCGTTGTATGTGCATGTCTCTTGACCTCTCATTCTGCCTGTAGGCCTTGTATGAGGCAGGAGAGAAAAGAAAAGGCACCGACTGTTCCGTGTTCATTGACATCCTCACTACACGGAATGCTCCTCACCTGAGGAAAGGTATGGTTGAACTTCCTGTTTTCAAAATAAGAGCATTTGTCTTACTTAATGCATAATAATATAATTTGTTGTTGTTATATTTAGTTTTTCAGCTGTACTCCAAGTACAGTAAAGTGGATGTTGCAAAAGCCATTGATCTGGAGTTGAAGGGTGATATTGAGAGCTGCTTGATTGCTGTTGGTGAGACACTGAAACCTTCATGACTGTCTATAGCATTGCATAATGCATTTTGAAATGGTATGACATGCAATTATAAAGGGTCAAGGTACGCACATCCAAAGCATCTTTGCCAAGTGCAAGATCAAAAAATATATTAGATAATACAAAAAAGAATCTGCACACTTATTCTCCCTTTGTTTAAAAAAAAGTTAAAAGTGGCAACATTTCAGTCATGACATTCAGTCTTTGAATGGCCACAGACACCACAGATGAACTATACCTTTCAAGACTTGAATGTCTTTCTAATAATATGACATGCATGCTATTTTAATGTTTATTTTTACGGTATGCAACAATATGACAAGAAAGTTATTTTAAGACAAAGCTTTGAGCAATGAAACAGAAGCTGGCATTTGCATGACATGGCATTTTATATATATATATATATATATATATATATATATATATATATATATATATATATATATATATATATATATATATATATATATATATATATATATATATATATATATATATATATATATATATATATATATATATATATATATTCACTGTTTTCATGATACTGTGACTTGTCATCTTTTCAACAGTGAAATGTGCTGGAAACAAAGCCGGATTCTTTGCTGAGAAACTAAATCTAGCAATGAAGGCAAGTGTAACTCAATATATTGATACATTTATATCACTAGAGTCATACAATTAAAATGAGAACTTTTCTAAATGTGTAAATTCTTCAGCAAGATACCATCAAGGTGACTTTGTGTGTGTGTGTGTGTGTGTGTGTGTGTGTGTGTGTGTGTCACAGGGTTCTGGTTACAAAGGCAAGATCTTGACCAGAATATTAGTGAGCCGCTCGGAGATTGACTTGGCCAAAATCAAGCAAGAATATCAGAATAAATTTGGCAAGAGTCTCTACCAGGACATCCAGGTAAATACATCTTAGCAAAGTTAGCAAATTTTAAATATTGATCTAAGTATCTTTATTTTGTACAGTCGTTATACTCTTCAATACATAAACACAAAATAGTGAGTTATACTGTGGTCCTGTCCTTTAAAGATGCAATTGTTAAAGACTGTGTGTTTTGTTTGTTTTAGGATGACACCAAAGGAGACTATGAGACGATACTGCTAGGCTTGTGTGGCAATTGATTGGTGCCAGTGAATGTATACAAATGAAAACAAACCAGCTATCAATATATGAATTATACACCCCATATAAACAACCTTACTGGATTCAAAAACATTTTTGATTAATAAAAACATATCTTAATATACCTGTGTGTACATTATGCAACACTTCTAATGTGATATGTATCTATGAATTTAAAGACATGTTGACCACCATCCAAAACATGCCCCCCTCATCCGATTATGATCATGTGCATGATGGCAGTTTTATGACCTAGTGGTCAACTATATTAAGGGGACCAAGTAGAAAGAATTATGCTGGTAGGAACCAGGGATGGAATTTTTTTTACTTGAGTTGGAATAAATTAGAGCCTAGTGAATAACACAAATCTTTAATGATATTTTAAAGGTGGTAATCTGGGGAATCCCAATTGGTGCTTCAAGAATTTTTTCAGTCTGTGCAGTCTCTGTCATAAAATCAAAGTGCCAACTATTTACAGATTGGGAAATGTGCCTAAAAGTTCTTAGTTTTTGAGTAAATAGGCCCCCTGACTTAAATCCCATTTGATTAAAGTAAAAACTCACATATTTCTTTTAGATAAGAATGTCTTCATATTTATCAAGGAAATACATTTACATTTAGTCATTTAGCAGAAGCTTTTATCCAAAGCGACTTATAAATGAGAGTAATAGAAGCAACCAAGAACAGTCAAGGGCAACAATATGCAAGCGCTGTAACAAGTCTCACGTAATCTAGCACAAAACACATAGGACAGTTTTCTTTTCTTTAAAAGAAAATAACAAACAGAAACGAATAGAGTGATAAGTGGTATTCTATTGGTCAGGTGCTGCTGGAAAAGAAGTGTCTTGAGAAGTTTTTTGAAAATGGCTACAGACTCGGCTGCTCGAACTGAGACAGGCAGGTCATTCCACCAGGTGGGAACGGTCCAGGAAAAGGTCCTAGGGATTTCATGCCTCTTTGGGATGGCACCACTAAGCATCGTTCACTTGCAGACGAAGGTGTCTGAACAAGTTAAGGTATAACGAAATAATCGTTACATTCTTTAAGAATTAATTACATTTTCTTTGCAACAGGGTTTACAGCAAAGAAAACTATTACCACAAGATTGAGGATGACAAAAAGTCTGATTCAGAAACATGTTTGTCTGGAACAATGGGAGTGGTGGGAAATAAACATTGACTAAGAGAAAGGGTGTAATATCTTTCAACTCCTTATTTGATGGGCTTGGGGAAAAGTACAGTACTTTATAATGTCATCACAAGCCAAGTCTTGCTGTGATTACTGCCCTACGCTGCAGTACCGGGTGGCGCTGTTGATTTATTGCCTGTGAAACAAGAGCGCTGTCGAGGCCCATATGTTGATTGGTTGAATGAGTGCCTTACGTCACGTGCTCCCGCGGAAGTAACGAGGATTGGAAAATAGAGGTTATGCAGCATCGAACACAGCGGCTGAAGGAGACGTTTACCTGTAAATACAGTAAGGTATTTGCTGTACTTAAATTGTGTCATGTGTACATTGATATGTATAATGTCTTTTGTTCGTACTAGGCATAACTGAAAGTCTCCTTCAAGTAGAGCAAATGTGGACAGTGATGTTTAAGACTGTGAATGAATCGTTCTTATGTTCAAATATTTAATGGTTAGCGTAAAGCAGTTTGCAGAATATTTTCAAAAACTATCTAATGACACATGTTCTATCCTTTATATCCATGTGCGATATTACGTCAGTGTCGTGAATGAATGACATGTGCAATGAATGAATGACCCGCTCAGCACTCTTTGCAATGCTGCTTCGTGTTTTTAAATAGAAAAATGCATTAAGCCAATATCTTAGCTTGACAAGTCCATGTCAGATAATACTTGTGTTGTTACAGAGTGCAGCCATGAGCCGAGGCTCCCCAAACTAGCCTTTCTCAATGATGAATGACAAGCTGGTGTTCCTGGGTCTCCTTTACTTCATCCAGGGCATTCCCTATGGCCTGCAGTCATCCCTGCTCCCGGTGTACCTGCGTGGTGCCGGTCACTCCCTCACCCGGATCAGCCTCACCAAAATTCTCTACTTCCCCTGGGTGCTCAAGGTGCTCTGGGCCCCTCTGGTGGACCGGACAGGCACCAAGCGCTGCTGGTTGGTGGGCACGGTGGCTGGTCTGGCCCTCACCTGTTTGGTGAGCGCTACTATTTCACCTGATGTTCAGTACATGGTTGTAGCGGGCTCCCTGCTAGCCATGAACGTGCTGGCATCCGTACAGGACATTGCAGCAGACGGGGCGGCTGTGCGGCTGCTCAGGGGTCAGGGGGAGGTTGGTCTGGGGAACACTGTGCAGGTGGTGGGGTATAAAGCTGGGTCTGTGTTTGCTGGAGGGGGGCTCCTGGCAGTGATTGATGTTGCAGGCTGGGGCTGGATGTTCATTCTGCTGGCCTGTGTGTACGGTGGTGTTGCTCTGTTCGTGTGGGGCGCCCCTGTGTTGGATGGAGAGTCAGCGCGGGGGCAGGGAGAAGGACGGAGAGGGCCAAAAGATGTGATGCAGCCCTGGAAGGTGTGGAGGAAGCTCTTGTCTGTGCCAGGAACGCCATGGACGATGTTCTACGTCCTCACTTACAAGCTAGGTAAGATATTTGTCATATTTCAACATAATTTAAAATTTCCTTTAATTTGTTGAACAAGTTAAAAGTAACACACCACTTGTTTTATAGTTGGTTACTGAATAAATTATATTCAGACATTTAAGTCTTGTAAGGGTTCATTTTAATAACATTATTTGTAAACGCTAACTATTATTTATGTGCTGTGATAACTATACAGCTATAAGCAATTTCTTAAGTTATTTAGCAGGAAAGTGACTCATTTATTTCAAAATGGTGTGACTGAGGGAAAGTTATAAATCAAAAACAACAACATATTACCATGACTGATCATGACCTTAATACTGAGCAGATTATATATACATATATATTTCTAGTTTATGGTCAGTCATGGTAATGCGTTGGTTTGCCACAAGATGGCAGCATTGCCCTTTTCCATTCTTACTGTCACACTCTGGTGACTTTGAAGCCGCTAAACAGCAAACCATACACAGTTGGGTCATCCAGTTGTTCAGAATGTCTATACTGAAACTGATATTGCAATCTTTCAGTCAACTTTAAGCCAGTGTTTAACTACCAGCCTAACTTCTATGTCATGAATTGAATGAAGAATATAGGCATAAATATGAGCTAATGAATCACTTTCAATGAGCTGAATGTGGTGTTTGGCAACAGAAGGGGATTATGTCCAGATTAGAATCTCTTTGTGTCTGTGGTATTTTCACTGGAAACTGAATTTATGTTTATATGAATGTGTTTTGTTCGTGTTGCTTCATTTGAGTGCAATATTTTTTGTCAAATTTGAATAATTTAATCAGAACACCAGGATTTGTGTGGCTTGTGTGCGTATATGAGTATGTGTCTCCGGCAGAGCGAGAGAGAGAGAGAGAGAGAGAGAGAGAGAGAGAGAGAGGTGGCACTGTAATCGGATGAGCTCCAGCAGACAAAATCAGACAGGACAAGCGGCAGCCCCCCTCTTAATCCGTCTTATAAGGTTTCTCCCCCTGATCATCATCATAATCATCATTAAACAGCACTTTGGATGACACAAACTACTTTACTAATGCAATAACATCTTTCATGTACAAGTGTGCTAGCCAAGTACACTGCAAACCATGTTCAAATCTCTAAAATAAGATACATTTACTTAAAAAAAAATTGCATAAAATATTAAAAATTGTTTTTTGAGAATATGTTTTGAATATATCATGACAAGTTTATTTTTCATTTTCCATCGTTTTTTCCCCTTTTTTAAATAGGAAATCTTATTAATAGTTTTTTTTTTGTTGCACAAATCTAACAATTTTGTGGAGTTCATGTTTAAAGCAAACAGCAACAAAGTCTCATTTTATGGAGTCTTGCATCTCAGTGATTTATTTTTAAGATTGTAAAATATTAAAATAAAATATAACTAAACGACAATAAAAATCGCATATTGATAGTGAGACAGAAGAGAGAAAGTATTTAAATAGTTGTTTGCAGTTTTTTGTATTGCTTGTTAAATCAATCACACTTTACGTCGTTGCATGTCATCTAGTGCCTCTATTGCATCACAGGTTGTTACACAAATGTGTTCAGCCCAAGCGTTGATAAAGGGTGATGGAGGGACAGTGATGGGATGGAGGGGGCTGGGATTGGTCCAGACGTGGAGCTTCCCTGGGAAGAGTCCAGCTGGAGCTGGGAGTGCACTTGTGGGGGGTTAAAGTTGGACTCTGTATGGGAGCAGAAAACCACTTTTCCTCTGTGTCTCTCTGTCTTTCACTCTCTTTCTCTAACAATATATACATAACACACACTCGTACACGCTTATATGCATGTATATCGCCTGATGCTGCCCTCCCTCTGTCCCGCACAGCAGGGGCCAGGGAAAGGAGGGGCTTGCAGGGGGGATAGAGGGGTGACGCGAGCAGGAGGCAAATATTTTCTAGAGGGAACGCAGAGGACTGCAGGGGGGATGAATTAATGAACACCCACCACATGGTCAACTATAAGAGAGTAAAAGAGAGCGAGAGAGATGGTGGTGTGCAGGGGCATCGGGTATGATGAGAAAGCGTGTGAGTGGAGGGTGATGGAGAAAAGACCGAATTCCAAGAAAGAAGATGAGTAAAGTATGTGATGTCTTCTAGTTGACCTAAATTGTTTTCCCATTGTCTGGACCATTGTTCAACTCGGGTGTGAACATTAAAAAGCATTCTGTTTAGATATGTGAGCTTACATCACACTACACTCAAAAAATGATTCATGGCATAGTTTATAATTAAGTATTTGCATCCTTTTGATTTTATTTAAATTATGTGTTTTTAAAATGTATGTAGCCAGATTGCTTAAAGTCAATGTAAATTTGTTAATTGTGCAAACTATTAGATTTAATCAGTTAAAAAGTATGAATATGGTTTAAATAGAGCTAGCTGTGGAACGAGCCAGATTCAGTTAGTTAGATTGTATGAGATTGGTTTGCATAAAGTTTAGTTTATGGAAAATGGAAATTATGCCGATCCATACTCCAGTCGGTAGGTGGCGGTACTGCACATAGACGTGTCTATGGTAATAATCCGGCAAAGAAAAAGCACCAGGAGCAGATGGAAAAAACGTTCTCCTCTAATCTTTCATCAGACCATGGTAAGTTACATCTGTGTTCATTCTATTTTGTTTGACTGTTTTCATATACATGTGTTATTCGTACTGTTTATATTGTATTACACTAATACCAATGAGCTGACTATCACATTTTCGTTTAGTCCACTAGATAGCTAACTTGCATATGGTGCTAATAAATAAAAGCTAACTAGCATCTTTTTTAGCTAAAAGTCCTTCATCATTGGACAGTGTTACACGTAAACTAATTAAATCTAACAGGTATGTCATTTTTGTCCTGTGTTTATATGAATTTCTGAATTTTCCATGAGTGAGCGATGCTTTACAACAGCTTAATGTAACTTTACTTAGTACGGTTGCATTATTTTTTTTCTCTTTTTACCATTTTGAAAATGTATGCTCTGCATTTTTGTCCTTTGGCAAAACATGTGCAGTTACTTTGTAGACCAAACATAATGATAGTAGCCTTTAATAATTCTCCAAAAAAATTAGTTCATTAGCAACAGTATGCATTTTGTTTCTAACTACAACAAATTTTTATTTCACAGATACCTAAATCACCCTTTCTTACATATGTATGGTGGACAACCTCCTAGACCTTGTATGTATGCTACAAAGATTGATATATAATGCATAGAAAATTCAATACACTAAATTACAAACAATGAATCGCAGTTTGAAATTTTTGATTCAATAAAAAAGAATAATATAACACGTAATCTGGTCCTTTTTCATCTTTCAGGTCAGCTTCATGCATATAACTACGGTTTCACTGACATCAAAATTCATCGGTCAACTGGACAAATACACTGATGACTTGATAAGGGTTTTCCATCGCAAAGGAGGATATGCTGGACAGAAAAAAGCTAAAGTAAGTGTGTTTTTATGTATTGCATCATATATTACACTGGTTACTCTTTTGTCTTGACATTTTGTCTTTTTTTAAATTTTATCTAAGAACTTTCTGTCGCTACATAAACTGCTATGCACCTACCACTTTGCTCCAAAAATTTGTAAAGAGATCAAAACGAACTCAATATGAATCAACTACATTTTCTGAAGATTTTATTCACACATATACGTTCAACAATGCACACATCAGTTGTAGTAAACAGAAACTCAAGCATGTTAGCTTGAAGTGTGAGAACCAATGAGATTCATTCTTGTGTTACAGCACATTTGAGCTTCTCAAGAACAAATGAGGTTCATTCTGGTGTTACGCACGCTTGAGCTTCAGCAAGAACCAATGAGGTTCATTCTCATGTTACGCAGCACGATTGAGCTTCAACAAGAACCAATGAGGTTCATTCTCATGTTACGCAGCACGATTGAGCTTCTCAAGAACCAATGAGGTTCATTCTGGTGTTACGCAGCACGATTGAGCTTCAACAAGAACCAATGAGGTTCATTCTGGTGTTACGCAGCACGTTGGAGCTTCAGCAAGAACCAATGATGTTCATTCTCATGTTACGCAGCACGTTTGAGCTTCAGCAAGAACCAATGAGGTTCATTCTCATGTTACGCAGCACGTTTGAGCTTCAGCAAGAACCAATGAGGTTCATTCTCATGTTACGCAGCACGATTGAGCTTCTATAAGAACCAATGAGGTTCATTCTGGTGTTACGCAGCACAATTGAGCTTCAACAAGAACCAATGAGGTTCATTCTCGTGTTACGCATCACGTTTGAGCTTCTCAAGAACCAATGAGGTTTCTTCTCATGCGCCAAGCAAGTTAGTTTGAGCTTCTGTTTATGTTCGCTGATGAAAATGTTGACCAAACCACTCAATTCATATGTATTTTACAATCTCTTTATGAACTTTTTGAAGCATCGAAAAATAGCATTTTCATTTTTGGGCGAATTATCCTTTTAAAATTCAGCCTTATTTAAACTAAGTTAATGACTACCTTCATGTTTTTTTTCTTATTCTTAAGTTTATCTAAGAATGAAGACGTAGACATCAAGCGTGATTGTATCATGAGGTGCCTAAGTGTCTACCTAAACGAAGACACAGAGACACTCATCAAAGAATATGTGGTAAGTGTCGTCAACCTTCTCTCTTTGTTGTAAATGTCTTATTGATATATATACATTGATAGTTATGTTAATGTACAAAGTAAGGAAATTGTGAAATAAGAATCATTAAACATTGGTGTAGATAGGGAAATTAATACATAATTCATGGAAAAACTATAACAGTACAACTATCACTTCAATTACATGAGTTGACTGAATCAATAGGAAATAAACCGTCTTGCTGCAAAAGCAAGTTTAAATAGATAGTTCACCCAAAAATGTAAATGTTGTCATTTACTCACCTCCAAATTGTTGAAACATGTACAAGTTTTTCTGTTGAACACAAAAGAAGATATTTTGAAGAATTTTGGTAACCAAATGGTTGACTGTAGGCATTGACTTCCATAGCAGGAAAACAAAAAAGTACAATGGAAGTCAATCGCTATCATCCACTGTCTGGTTACCAGTACTTTAAAATCATCTTTTGTGTTCAACAGAATGAATGCATTCATACAGGTTTGGAACAACATGAGGGTGAGTAAAAGCAAAAATGGGTGAATATTTGGGTGAACTATCCCTTTAACTTGAAAACTGAATTTTGCAGCAATTAAACCACTTTGATGTTTTTCTGCAAATTAAGCCAATTGATCACAATAACTAGAACTGTGATGCATTTAGATTGGGTTGGCTTGCAGGTTTACAAAAGTATTTTTGTAATTTGGTGGCAAACTTTAAGGGCTTTGGCTAGCTATCTGGATTTTTTTTTTCTAAACTGGATGGTTAGACAAATGGGTGATCTGTGTTCAAGTCTTTCTGATTGTATTTATACGTTTTGAAAAGTGTTCCATTTATTTTTACGTGTTTACATTTGACTGAGTCTACATATCTGAAATGTCAGTTTAAGAAAACATTGTGCCTTTATATTTCTGAATATAACACTATGACTGGCATTGGGACACAACTCATTATCTTTGTCTATTCTCCAGGACTGTGAAAGTGAAGAGGCTGATATGGGATAGCACAGACAACAATGGGAATATATGCCTTTCGGGCAGAGGGACCTTCAGATGTTGGTGTTGTTCTGGAAGGTTTGTGTGAAGTATCACATTTGGATGTGTGATGCCTTTTGGACTGATGAATGCCCTTAATATTGTAAAAAATTATTGACCTGAAAGATGAAAAAGGACAAGATTATGTGTTATGTTATACTTTTTATTAAATCAAAAATTTCAAACTGAGATTCATTGTTTGTAAGTATTTAGACCCCCTTAAATTTCTCACTCTTTGTTATATTGCAGCCATTTGCTAAAATCATTTAAGTTCATTTTTCTCATTAATGTACACACAGCACCCCATATTGACAGAAAAACACAGAATTGTTGACATTTTTGCAGATTTATTAAAAAAGAAACACTGAAATATCACATGGTCCTAAGTATTCAGACCCTTTGCTCAGTACAAGCACCCTTTTGATCTAATACAGCCACGAGTCTTTTTGGGAAAGAAGTTTTTCACACCTGGATTTGGGGATCCTCTGCCATTCCTCCTGGCAGATCCTCTCCAGTTCTGTCAGGTTGGATGGTAAATGTTGGTGGGTAGCCATTTTCAGGTCTCTCCAGAGATGCTCAATTGGGTTTAAGTCAGGGTTCTGGCTGGGCCATTCAAGAACAGTAACGAAGTTGTTGTGAAGCCACTCCTTCGTTATTTTAACTGTGCTTCGGGTCATTGTCTTGTTGGAAGGTGAACCTTCAACCCAGTCTGAGGTCTTGAGCACTCTGGAGAAGGTTTTTGTCCTGGATATCCCTGTACTTGGCCACATTCATCTTTCCCTCGATTGCAACCAGTCGTCCTTTCCCTGTAGCTGAAAAACACCCCCACAGCATGATGCTGCCACCACCATGCTTCACTGTTGGGACTGTATTGGACAGGTGATGAGCAGTGCCTGGTTTTGTCCACACATACCGCTTAGAATTAAGGCCAAAAAGTTCTATCTTGGTCTCATCAGACCAGAGAATCTTATTTCTCACCATCTTAGCAAACTCCAAGCGGGCTTTCATGTTACTTGCACTGAGGAGAGGCTTCCGTCGGGCCACTCTGCCATAAAGCCCCGACTGGTGGAGGGCTGCAGAGATGGTTGACTTTCTACAACTTTCTCCCATCTCCGACTCCATCTCTGGAGCTCAGACACAGTGGTCCTTGGGTTCTTCTTTACTTCTCTCACTAAGGCTCTTCTCCCGATAGCTCAGTTTGGCTGGATGACAAGCTCTAGGAAGGGTTCTGGTCATCCCAAATGTCTTCCATTTAAGGATTTTGGAGGCCACTGTGCTTTTAGGAACCGTAAGTGCAGCAACAATTATTTTGTAACCATTGGCAGATCTGTGCCTTGCCACAATTCTGTCTCTGAGCTCTTCAGGCAGTTCCTTTGACCTCATGATTCTCATTTACTCTGACATGCACTGTGAGCTGTAATGTCTTGTATAGACAGGTGTGTGGCTTTCCTAATCAAGTCCAATCAGTATTATCAAACACAGCTGGACTTAAATGAAGGTGTAGAACCATCTCAAGGATCAGAAGAGATGGACAGCACCTGAGTTAAATATATGAGTGTCACAGCAAAGGGTCTGAATACTTAGGACCATGTGATATTTCAGTTTTTCTATTTTAATAAATATGCAAAAATGTCAACAATTCTGTGTTTTTCTGTCAATATGGGGTGCTGTGTTTACATTAATGAGAAAAAAATGAACTTAAATGATTTTAGCAAATGGCTGCAATATAACAGAGTGAAAAAATTAAGGGGGTCTGAATACTTTCCGTGTGTGTATATATATATATATATATATATATATATATATATATATATATATATATATATATATATATATATATATATATATATATATATATATATATATATATATATAATATTTGTGAAATGAGCTTGTTTGTGGCAAAAAATTTTTATTAAAGAATATATATAATGTGAAACAATGTGGTCTGCCCATTTTTATTATATGTTGTGATTGGGGAGTAAAATGAAGGAAACATATTTAAAATACATAAATATGACTTTAAAATACATTGGGTTTATAATAAAAATTACTTAAACATAAAGCATTTTAAGTAAATTGGGTTTATTACATAATACAAAATCCTGTTTCTTATTCATTTAAAACTAATTGGATTTATTGATGCTTTTACATAAATATTATTCTTACTTGTTAAATTTATATATGACTTACACATATATATTACATAAAGTTTATTACTTTTTATGTTAAAAATATGTAATCAAAATGGATGGAAAATTTATATGCAATCAAATTACATAAATCTTATTTATTGGGCCTAAATTTTTTTGAGTGTATGAATAGGATGCATCTCCGTTCCCTATCCATACCACCGTATCTTCACTCACATTCACATAGCTAACGGTGCAAGTGATAGTTCTCTGTGCTTTTGTTTCATCCAAACAATTATGTCATTGTGTCCCAGAATGTAAAGGGAATAACCTAGACCTTTACTTATTCTAACCTCATAGCTCCGTAGAGACTTGGTATGGGGCTTGTCGTTGGTTGATGAGCATTTACAAAGGAGTTGTGTGACCTGCTCAAGTACACACAGATGCAGATACACACGGCACAGCGACCTACATGAACTGGGAGGGACCCAGGTTCCTCAGGCTGTTCCCATGATGAAGACTCTGGGGAGTTTGGATCATAGAGCTGGTTTTAGTCAGCATCTAGTTTAGGTGGCGTTTCATTGAAAAGCATTCATTGAAAAGCATCCAAACCCATATGGCTTTCTATCTTCTGTGGAATACAAAAGGTGAAAACTTGAAGAATATCCTGGCCTTTCTTTTCTGTGCAATAGTGCAATAAAAATAACTGAGGACTGGAGCTATCAAGTTTTAACATAGTAATAAAAATAAAAAAACACCTTAAAGGGATAGTTCACTCATAATTTACTCACCCTCAATTTGTTCCAAAACGTGTATGCATTTCTTTCTTCTGCCTGATATTTTGAAGAATAGGGGTTACCAAACAGTTGATGGGCCCCATTGACTTCCATAGTATGAAAAAAACTACCGGTACTATGGAAGTCAATGGTGCCCCACAATTGTTTGGTTACAAACATAATTTTTGGTTGAGCTATCCCTTTAGAAGTAGTCTATCCACTATATTTCAAGGCTTCTGAAGACATGATAGCCTTGTGTGAGGAACAGACTAAAATGTAAATCATTATTCACTGAAATTCCTGACATGTATTACTGTTTGGGGTGTCATGAGAATCGAGACATCTGCTTTATTTTGAGTTTTGAGTGAAATTTCAATTCACAAAACCTGTCTCAGTGATACAGACTGATTTGTTTTCTCAATCTTATATTTTTAGTTAACACGGATGGTAAGATCTCTGTTAATAATCATATACAGTTCAGTCTTTTAATTACTCACAGCTATTATAAATCATGCAAGCTATTGATACTTTATGGTGCTTCTGTGTGCTTGAAAGCTCCAGTCCTTATTCATTTTTAATTGCATGCAAGTATATTCTTACAAATACCTCATTTTGGTTCCATAGAAGAAAAGGTTTGGACCAACTTGAGGGTGAGAACAAGATGATAATTTAATTTTTTTTTAGCTTGAACTATCCCTTTTATTGTAATCCTTAACAGGTTTTCTTTTTTTTTTTAAATGCAGTGGCAGAAAACTTTTAAAAAGGAGCTTCATATCTTTCATCAGGTTTCAATCAGTACCTTTATAGTTTAATTGTTACAATTCTTTACATATTTGCTGTCATAATTGTTCTGTCTCATCTTGAATCTGTTGTCCATTTTTGTCTTCATCTGTTCACCATTATCTATCGTTGTTTCAACGAGGTGAACTGATATAGCGTCTCTCCCCACTCTCTCTCTCTCTCTCTATATCTCCCCCTTTCTCCTCCCAGTGCCTCCCTTCTTCTGCTGTGTTTTTGTGGATGTCTAATGAAATCCCATGTGAAATGGACAATTGTTGCTCCGAGATTATTTATAGACATAAATAAGCAGCCTTGTTGTTTGTTTTCAATCCCTGCTTGAAAAATAATTAGTTTGAAGCAGCGTAGGATAAAAAAAAGCCTGAAACATTACACTGAAACGCATGTCCAGACTTCATATATGAGATGATTTACAGCTTCTGGACTGTTCAATGATCATCTTTGGAATTTTGTATACATATTTACACTACCATGTTGACACTTTTGTATACATATTTACACTTTGTTTTCCAGTGTTCCCTTTTATACATTTTTAGATGTTAATTGTGATATTGTAATAGAAATGCTGATTCATTCTGTCTTTCTTTTTAAAGTCCCCATGTAGTCAATCATTTTATCCCTTAAAACTCATGTTTGATCACCAAATTGACATATTTGTTTTTTTTTCCTGCGAAAAAAAGCCAAATTAGCTTGAACGTAACCCTTGCTTCATTTAGTATATGTAGAGCCATGAATATGTAAATTAGCCCCGCCTCCTCTCACTCGCACCAATGGTAATGTCGCTAATTAATATGATTAGCCTTTTACTTGACTACATTATCAAACAAATAATAATCTGTTGCTAATGTTACACAAACCATGTTCCAGTTCGCTAACTCAGTCTGCCTTCTAAAAGTCAGTATAACGCTTTGAACGTCAGTAGAGAAAGGCATAAAGTTCATCATAACATTGTTATATACATAATATACATAATTCACCTGCTATATTGCTAAAAGTACCTGATTTTTCATATCAACAGAAACATGCAGAATGTCAGTGTTGTGTTTATCCCGCCCCTCCTCCACTGTGATTGGATGGCTGGTGAAAAGTGACAGTGATGAGCGTGGCGCTTTATTCATAGTTGAAAATTCTTCAACTCTCGGCGACCAGTATAAATACTCGCTCAGCGCCTCATTACGCTCATGGCATTCTAAAAACGCGGTGCTCCCATTTAAAACTATTGAATACGCCAGCCAGCTGCGTGAAAAAATGCCTTGGTGGACACACGGCCTAAAGCTCGCCCGCACGTTGACATGATTGGTTACAATGTAGTTTGTGACGTCAGAAACACCAGCGATTTCAAAACGTGTTTTTGAGACGGTCTTAGGTTAACTGAAGTTTTAAGGAGAAAATAAATGTGCACGTGGTTTGTCATAAAGCATATTAAAGACATCACATATACATACACTCACCTAAAGGATTATTAGGAACACCATACTAATACTGTGTTTGATCCCCTTTCGCCTTCAGAACTGCCTTAATTCTACGTAGCATTGATACAACAAGGTGCTGAAAGCATTCTTTAGAAATGTTGGCCCATATTGATAGGATAGCATCTTGCAGTTGATGGAGATTTGTGGGATGCACATCCAGGGCACGAAGCTCCCGTTCCACAACATCTCAAAGATGCTCTATTGGGTTGAGATCTTGGGACTGTGGCGGCCATTTTAGTACAGTGAACTCATTGTCATGTTCAAGAAACCAATTTGAAATGATTCAAGCTTTGTGACATGGTGTATTCTCCTTCTGGAATTAGCCATCAGAGGGATGGGTACATGATGGTCATAAAGGGATGGACATGGTCAGAAACAATGGTCAGGTAGCCCGTGGCATTTAAACGATGCCCAATTGGCACCTAGGGGCCTAAAGTGTGCCAAGAAAACATCCCCCACACCATTACACCACCACCACCAGCCTGCACAGTGGTAACAAGGCATGATGGATCCATGTTTTCATTCTAAATGCCAAATTCTGACTCTACCATCTGAATGTCTCTACAGAAATTGAGACTCATCAGACCAGGCAACATTTTCCAGTCTTCAACTGTCCAATTATGGTGAGCTTGTGCAAATTGTAGCCTCTTTTTCCTATTTGTAGTGGAGATGAGTGGTACCCGGTGGGGTCTTCTGCTGTTGTAGCCCATCCGCCTCAAGGTTGTGCATGTTGTGGCTTCACAAATGCTTTGCTGCATACCTCGGTTGTAACGAGTGGTTATTTCAGTCAAAGTTGCTCTTCTATCAGCTTGAATCAGTCGGCCCATTCTCCTCTGACCTCTAGCATCAACAAGGCATTTTCTCCCACAGGACTGCTGCATACTGGATGTTTTTCCCTTTTCACACCATTCTCTGTAAACCCTAGAAATGGTTGTGCGTGAAAATCCCAGTAACTGATCAGATTGTGAAATACTCAGACCGGCCCGTCTGGCACCAACAACCATGCCACGTTCAAAATGACTTAAATCACCTTTCTTTCCCATTCTGACATTCAGTTTGGAGTTCAGGAGATTACCTTGACCAGGACCACACCCCCAAATGCATTGAAGCAACTGCCATGTGATTGGTTGATTAGATAATTGCATTAATGAGAAATTGAACAGGTGTTCCTAATAATCCTTTAGGTGAGTGTATAAACAACATAAAACACTTTAAGGATTAAGAAAAAAAAGGAAATTAATTAATCATGTAATTGAAAAAATATATAATAATAATTCAGTGTTTGTAGTTTCGAAGACATTTTTACTATGGTTTTTGCTATGGTAATGGCCTTGTTCTACCTGTGGGACATGTGCTCTTAAATAAATTATGGTTATGCAGAAACTGCTACATTTTCACAAGGGTTAGGTTATAAAGCACTATTTTGACATTAGTTTCCATACCCTGAGTGCAAAGTAAATCTGACCGGCTTGTGTGTTCTTCCTTATGTAAAACTGCATTTTTATTCCTTAAACGCATTGGACCTGGGTGGCATAGCTGCATTATATGAAGAAAAGATGTGCTGAATGTGAAAAATGAGTCCCATTGTTCATTGTTGCCACCACATTACAGACTTAGTTTACAACATCCTTTACAAATTTAGTTCTACTGTCAGACTCAATCCCCCACAAAGAAAGCGATGTCAAAGCGCTCACGTGGCGCTGTCAGCGACCGTAGCAGAACTCAGGCAGAAGCGTCTGATTTTTGATTTGATTTTCTGTTTTTGTTTCTCACCGGTTTCATCCAGGGGTCCCCGGAAGCGCAGTTTCTGTTTGACGGCGGTCTCAGAGCTGTCAGTCAGCGGGCTGTCTCGCTGTCAAAATGAAGGCAGACTCCATAAATAATGACAATGGCGTTAAATAATACACGGCGGCGGGTTACCGAGGCCTCTGTGCACCCACTATCATGCAGCGAGGCAGGACTCGGCGCAATGTAACGGCAACATTTTCAATGGCAGCTTTTGTTTTTGTCACATTTGTCTGAGTTTAAGTGACAAACTCTCAGAAAAAATGACTGGGAGGCAATCCAGGCACTGATCCTTTGAGGAGTAAAAAAACGTGGACTCTGCTCAGGTTATCACTTTTTTTCCGTTCTCAGATAAGTGTTTTATTTTTGACTAAGTTTGTGCTGTGTGTTGTTAATCTCAGGAGTTTAACACAAGTTCTGAGAAAAGTCTAATGCAATGTGATAAGAATCCAACACATTTTCAATAATCTGGTCAATTTCCTTGGTCTTTTTGTTCCCTCTATCCAGTTTTCTGATGTAATCCTATATTTTCTTTCCAGGAGAGCAGGGGGCTATCACCATGTTTCCTCTCTTCCTGCTGGACCACCACATGACGGCCAGAGAGCTGGGGGTGTGGAACGGTGTGGTTGCCATGGCATTTTCCATCTGTGGCTCATCAATCGGGGGCTTCTTGCTCTCTCAGTACAGGTAGGGAGTGTGTTTTGTAATAAACAATGGTGAAACTGACTCACTTCCAGCTGCAACACCCTTTCAGCCAAGTCACGCTTTGCCATTAATGTTTCAGGAATGGTGTTGAAAGACTTTGTTATTTGGATTTCACCTTACATTTTTTCTAAGCCCCCTCTTGCTTTATCGGTTTTTGTAGCCCACCATCTCTCTGTGAAAGAAACGCGGCCCTTTTCTTTTTCTCAGTGTTTTCTCACTATATCTCTCCACCCATCTCAGCCCAAGGCGCGAAAGAAGGAGAGAGAAAGAGATAGAGAGTGTGTTAGAGATAGAAAGAGTGATAGTAATGGAAGTAAACACAGCCTTTTGTGGGAGCTGAGAGTAAAGCAGGCTCAGGTGTGAGCTGAAAGGCCTCCAGGATGCATAAGGTTGGACTGCGTGAATAGAGATATACTTGTTGCTGATATGTTGCCCTTGTCTACTGACCTGAGACCAATGTTTACCAGTTATTTCTTGTAATAGTCAAAATAGGAGTTTGGTTGCCTAAACCGTTCCAAGAGCAGTCAAAGTCATTTATCTTCCTCGAGCGGTATTGACTCATAAGCCCACACAACTGTTAGTGTGCTCCGAGAAAGGTATGAGGAAGAGAATTTTGGAGAAAGACATGTGCATTGGTTCTGTGTTTATTTTGTTCTAGACTTGAGGGCAGACATCCCATCATGTATCAGTTTAAAGTGAAATGATACTCTTCATACATGTGCCATTTTCTCCAGGCTGGTTTGCTTTACGTTATGGCATCATGAAACAAGCATTTTAATGCAGTTTTACACACCACTGGAATGCATTACATTATCTTCTGCACTTGACTGTTGGTGTGTACATTTGTTAAAATTATGTAATATTGGGCTATTAATAGCCTGAGAGTAACATCACCCTTAGCCTACTGTCTCTGTGAGCTGCAACTCCCTAACCATCTAAACAATTATAACATGTTCTGGGTAATCAGCCAATATGTATGGATATGAAATTAAATGTGCATATCAGTATAATATTAGAGTGATTATGAGGAATATTCATGTCGGTGGTTCGTCAGGGGCTTTGAGATGCTATGGCCTCTAAGAAATGTATATTATGGATGGATACTGTAAATGATAATGCCTTCAAAATACCAGGGGCATGATGTATAAAATTGTGTCGATTTCATCCTAAAAGCAAAAGTATGTGTACACACAAAAGTTTTCAGATTTGTAAAACCGTATGTTTGCCAGAACCTCAGCAAAATTCACTTTAGAAATCCTAATCAGCGGAAGATTGCGCGTTCACCTTACATGCATCCCCACTCCGTCTCCTCCTCAAAATAACCATATAAGGTTACAACCATTTAAGGTTACCTAGTTTTACTATATCCTCACCTGTATATAATTTACATATGTATATTTCCATAATAGCCTACTACTGTTCAATGGTACAAGACACTGGGACAATATGAGATTCAAATATCCATAAAACAAAAAACGTCCACAAAAAGGGTAGGTAAATATACTCTATATTATAAACATTTTATTTTCTGCTATTTAGAATACAATTTAAAGCAAAATTATCACACGTCAAACAATTCTCTTGCTGTTAATAAAAATTGGTAAAAAGCAGCACATCCACTATAAATATACATATTTCAGTGCAATGTTTTTTGTGCAAATGAGTGGGACCCAAGTGAGTGGGACAGATGTGCAGTCCCAAAATATGCAACAATAAAAAAAATTAGGAGTTAAATATCTATTCTCTCTCAAATTTCCGTACCTTTCTCTCTAACCTCTCTATTACTCTCGGCATCTTCGTCTTTTTTCTGTTTTACCTTTCTCCCTCCCTTTCTCTCTTTCTGTCTCTTTCTCCGTCTCTATGCTAAAGGCAGTGTTAGTGAATGAGGAGGAATGTAAAGTTTCACACGCAGGGGGCTTGTTCATTCGACACAGTCATGCATTCAGGCCTTGCTTCCCACAGATTGGGTTTCTGTCGTTGTCTGTTCAGGGCCACTAAAAGCTAATTTGGACACTTATCCTGGCCCCATCTGAAACGCTTGAGTGGCCAAAAACTGACCCCCATACACTGATCGCCATCAGCAATCTGAGAGTACGAATCTTATCGGACCAAGTTTTCTTCTTGTTTTCCTCTTTAAGTCTCTCTCTCTCTCTCTCTCTCTCTCTCTCTCTCTCTTACTCTCTCTAAGTTTTCTTCTCTCTCTCTCTCTCTCTCTCTCTCTCTCTCTCCTCTCATCTGAGTGAAATATGAAAGAGTGTTATTGAGTGGATGCAGGGAGGGTGTTTGCATGAGAATGATGGCAGATTGGCTTTCTGTCTGACCGGCTGCTGTTGTTGACTGGGTTCATTTAGATCTAAAAGGCTGGTTTAAGATGACAGAAGATTCTTTACTCTTCTCTTAAAGTTCAGATGACCTTTACCCGCGTCTCCTTCTCTTTTTCTAGACTTGCTTTCTCTGTCAGAGGCCTCAGAGTTTATTCACATAGAAAAGACATTTAATTGAAGATGCAATTTTATACTTCTTTTTACAACCTTAGGGACGAGTCAGACTCATTTTCTTGCAACAGATCCTGCCACCTGGTAATAATATGAATCATTCTACCTGACCACTTTAAGAGAACATGATGTAAAACATTTTTTTTTACTTTACTGATAATTGGAAATATTAACAACAGCATAGAAGCCGTGACTCCAGACCCTGTGTGTGATTGACAGGGCCCTACGGGTGTTCTGATTGGAGCTGGGAGAAATCGAGGTGTGTGTGATGGTCACTAATTAGCGGGGGGTTAATCATCCAGTGTCTGTGGATCTTGTCGCGTTATTGATTAAGTCGTGAAGGAAATTCACCCAGGGGATTCTTAACTGCTAATAGAGAATCAATTATAGTGTAAGCAAACACACTGCATGTAAGCATGTGTACAGGAGTGCTTCTCTGTCTCAGTGTGGCAGTCCTGTGTGTTGACCCTCATTAATGTCCTACAGGGATTGATCTGTAAAATATCAACCTGTTGTGGTACTGTATATATTTTGTATATCTTCTGTCTTTTTAATATGATATTATATTATATTGCATTACCATTCAAAATGTTAGGGTTGGCAAGATTTTTTAATGTATTTGAAAGGAGTCTCTTTTGCTGCATTTATTGGTAAAAAACAGGATTAATATTGTGAAATATTACAATTGAAAATATATTTTAATGGGGTAAAACATTTGTATACTGTTGTCTGAGGTCATCATATGAAGTTTGTGTGGTTTTTACATTCAAAAATATCATAATGAATAAGTAATAGGCTATTTTCTACCCTGTTTTTGAGCATCTCTCATGGAACGCTCGGTTTTTATGGGCGTGCCGCACTGAAGACTTGTAAGTAAACGCCCACTGCTATGATTGGATAAGCTTTGGATATGTAATGACCTTCAGCTCCCCCATGAGTATGCATGAGGAGTTGTTTTGAAAGCATTTGGAAAGCGACAACCGGAATGATGTTTTGCCCACAAGTTCGCAAAATGTATTTATCCAACAAACACAATGATGTATTTCTCATCCATCCGCAATTCATTGGATTTTTTTTATTTTTTTATTACTTGGCCCGTCCGTTCTGTGGACATAACCGTGAATCGTGCAACACACACACACATGCACACACACGTGCATCAGCAAAACTGTAGACAGCATGATCAAAACTTCTGCGATTTGTATTTTTCCTTCAATTATCAAATCAAAACAACGCACATCAAGAAAGGAATGCTATTTCACTATTTAAGATGATAGGTATTGGTAGCTCATCTGGAAAACACATACGTTAGCCCCGGGGTGTTGGGCTTTGCGACCCCTGTGACAGTGTGCTAATGTTCAGTTAGACACGTACACATAATCATTATTATCAAACGATATGTAACAATGCAATACCATCACATATAAATACATTGTTTTACTCCCATAAGTCTGTTGCTTCATTCATTCATGTAATCTCATCCTGTCTGCAAACCTGTCTGTCTCGTTTACAGACGAATCCGTGGTGAAATGAAGGAACAAACGTGCAATGTCTTAAAAATACTTCATTAAAAATAACGTTCAACCACACATTCTAATATTAGAATCCGAAGGAAGCTTATGCAGCGACTGTGTTCTTCCACAACCAGCCACAGCACAATATCTTGCTATCTTCGGCATGTTTATTGCTCGGCAGCGCGATCCGTTTAGCTCCACGAGTGGATGGGTGGGTCTAGAGAATCAGGCTTACTTATTCTTATGTTGAGGCTGCATTTCACCACACGATGACATCAAGGGTTGGCATATTCTAAGATTGAGCGTTTGCTGGGCATGGCGTCAATGAAAGCTTTTCTTTGACTAACAAGGACGTTTTTTTTAGTTCCGAAACGTACAGGATATTCTTATATCACGATGAACTTTTATATATCAAAGGCTGAATGAAAAGTTGATTTCTCAGTTCATGACCCCTTTAAAATTGTATTTATTCCTGTGAATTTTCAGCAGCCATTAGTTTTCTGCATCACATGATCCTTCAGAAATCATTGTAATATGCTGATTTGGTGCTCAAGAAACTCTTCAGTGTTTAAAACATTGTTCTGCTTAATTTTTTTCTTCAACCTACCTGTGATAATAAATAGAAAGTTTGTAAGAGCAGCAACATAATTTTGTAACATAAATGTATTTACTGTCAAAAACTATTTAATGTGTCCTTGCCGAATTAAAGTATTCATTTATTTAAACATTTTGAATTGTAATGTATATTATTAATATACATATTTGTGGATTATGAACTTTCTTTCTTTCTTTTATGCCTTTAGTATTGGCCTGCTGATGAGACGTGTGTTTATGATGCGGACTATCAGCATGGTCTTTCAGAGCTCACTTCTCGTTGTGCTGGAGCCCTCGCCCTTGATGAAAGGTGAGAAATGTAAAATCTTAAGTACATTAAAGGGTTAGTTCAACCAAAAATGAAAATTCTGTCACTAATGACTCACCCTAATGTCGTTCCAAACCCATAAGACCTCATGTTCACGAGTCCACAGTGACACTGTTGACGTAAGACGCTGCTGACGCTTTACAGGAAAGAGTAAAACATTTTTGGGTGAACTAACCCTTAACATTGTATAGGACCACATTTTTTTATTATTTATTTGAAATAGTGCACAGCTTAATAAAATAAAGGACCGGGAAAAACTCAATGTTTATTACTTACAGTTTGTTCTTTAAGAGTCAAATAGCTCACCTGTACGTATGTATATATAGAAGTGAAATTGACCTGTTCTCCACTGAGCTTTCTACTGTTCCCCTGCATTTAAGAATCTATAGGGCCGTCTCCGGTTTCCCACGTTTTCCACTGACAAGCTAAAGTGTCCATTTCAGCACCTTGCACAGAGTAAACAGGTGTTCAGGCAGAGTATGTCTGAATAAAACTCTCAATGCTGCATTAAACAACAGCATCTGATAAAAAGGGAGAGTATTAACATGAGTGTCATACAGAGTTCATCTTGCTGTATGGGGAGATCAGAATAGAAAAGTAAAAATCAAAAGTTGACGTGTGCGGTTAAAAATATCCTTTTTTAACATTGATTAAATTAGTATTTGGTAGGACGATAAAGACATTTGCACTGGTGGAATGAATAAATTATCATCAAAACCCAACATTTGCAAACATTAATACGACTATCATATGATAATGGCAAAAACCTCTTTTGATACTTAAGTGAATTGAAAAGGAAAAATATATTTTTAGATAAATCCTAAATTGACAATTTTTCAGTCTGTTCACAGACTTGGTTTCATTTCATCATTTGCTCTAGGCTGTTTATTTGTTGCCTTAGGTATCTGTTATAAATCCATAGTACTAGAGCCGGATATCTTACCGAAGACAAACTTTCAGTATTGATCCAACCTTAGATCAGCGTGCTCTCTTTTTTTTGGTTTGCTTTTATTCCGTAAATCTTCTGTAAGACTCCTGCAGATCTGTTGTGATAGTCCTAGTGCTTGGATTCAGCATCATTCAAGCACAATTGTATGCATGAACTGTATAGAAGTGATCATACAGAAGTTATGTCAAACATATTCTCCCGGTTCAACTTGCTTAAGTGGATTTGCGTTTCTGTTTCTGTCTGCGGAAGCTAACGCTATTTTACCTTGAGTATTCTCACGGTGCACTTTGATAAATGAATAAACCCATATTCATACCCTCTGCCTGTTTCTCCTTTTTTTTCTTGCGCTGTCTCTTTCTCTCACAGGTGCTTTGAATGTTTATTTAATGAAAATGAAAAAAAAAAAAGGAAATGGGGAAAGTCTTGCATTTTAGCTGTTTTACTCTGTATTTTTGCCACTGTATTACTTCTTCCCCAGGATGTCGTTGCTTTTTAGTCAAGATGTTTTTGTCAGCGAGCTTCTGTTTGACAACTCCCTCATCTCTCTGTCTCTCTTTTTGCCACTCTCCCAAACGAAACAGAACAAAGCAACTCTGCACCCCATCTAAACCCCCTCAAAAAAAAAGAGAGAGAAAAAAAGAATGATAAAGTTCTGCAGAAAATAATTTTCAATATTGTATGAGACTGGATGCCTCAGAAGAGCTGATTTTCCTTCCTGTGGTTCCTGGATAAGTAATGGAGAAGTCTTGTTAGGCAGAACTAAACATTTCCAGTGAATAATTCAGATGGAGCTGGATGTGAAAGGTTCATAATTTTTTTTTTTTTTTGCAAATGGGCTTTGGGTAATGATTGATTTGAGATTCATTTTTAGAGGTTTTAATGGTAGACAGTCTGTTTCATGCTCTGGGTGGACATTATTCAGGTGAATTAAATGATCAACTTCAAAAAGACACCAATATCTAAGGGTCAACTGGGGCATCATATAGAGTCAGATTTGAGTGTGTCGTAAGATAAACTGCTAGTTGTTTGACATGGTTCTGTCTGCATTAATAATAGTCTGGGGGTGCCCAGTGTTATAGCAAGCATGTATAGTACTGTTCCCGCTAACGCAGGTATGACAGTGTAGAGAATTTCGTTATTACGTTATTGAGACCAAAATTATTATGATTATCAATATTTTCATGGTACTGTCTACATAAAAATAACATTAAAAATGATGGCCAGATTTTAAACGAACAAATGAAACAGCTTATAGAACAGTTCAAATCAAAGTTGTATTTTTTTCTGTTCGCCTCATAGCTGGTTGTCTTGGTTCATGGCTTATAATGCTTTAACAGAGACTTTTTTGAAATCCCAATGGAAGAATTAAATGAATAAAATACTACCGGATCCAGCGCTGAAAAAGTGGCATTACATGAAAGCAAATGCGATCTAAACTTTTCTGAAGACAGTCGGAATTCTTTCATTCATTCTTTCATACAATTTCTCTCAGCTTTCTGTCATGTTTTCACACAAAATGAAACTATGCCTGCGTGAGATTGTTGCTAACTTTACTTAATGCTGCACAGTATTTACGCTGAGTTTTTCACATCGTGACAGTCAAATATGAAAGGTAATACTAAACTTCAGGAATTTTTATCATGGCTTATCTTCAAACCGGTAACTGTTTCATCAAGTCTGAGTGAGGCCAAGCACATACTACAAGACAGAAGCTTGTTACCCTGCACACATTTCTTCCTGCAGGCCATCTCTCTCAGTTAACACTGCCAGATCTTCAGTGCAATATTTCACAGACATTATGCAGTTTTATATAATATTTAAAATCAAAGTCATAAATTCAAACTTGAGGTGTGTCTGCAGTCTGAGGCTTTTTGTCTGGCATAATTTTGTATTAATGTGTATTGTTTCCGCCCTTCCTTAGGTATGGCAGTGCTGAGTCTGAGTTTGCAGCATTTCATAGCGGGTCTCATCACCACTCTCACTTTCACCATAATGATGAACTGCACACAGAGAGCCGAGGAGAGCATACAGGTATCACACACCGCCCTCTTCAACTGACCGCAGCTCTTCATGTTCCCTGACAGCTTAGAACAGGCTGGTTAACGGCATCATGTGTTCACCTGAGGTCACCAGCAGAACAAATCTGTTGCGTTTTCTCTTCAGTTTCAGCAGCCAAGCTCCGAAGACAACAAAAATGCATCTTACAGTTTTTGATAGTTGTTGACAGGTAGAGTCTCACAACAGGCTGTGAGCTGTAGAAAGCCTGAGAGTGTTTCCTGTCTGCCACATGCGTGAGCACATCACAGCAGTCAAAAGCTCATTTATCTGTCAGTCAATAGCTCCACTCAGAGAACTGAGCAGTTTTAACACTCTCTTTAGCTCTGCATGTCAACCCATTTCAACCCATCAATCAACCTACAAGGCATACTCATCAGAAAGTATATTCACATTCGTAGATTTGACATTTTGATTTCTTTTTTTTCTCTCTTTTTTTAATTTGTCAAGATTATATATTTTGCTTTTAGCAGTAGCCTAGTGGTTAGTCGCATTCATTTAACCTTAGTGCTAATGTGAGCAGTGCCCCTATTATGCTTTTTCAGCTATTCCCTTTCATGCAGTGTGTAATATAGCTGTTTGTGAATGTAAAATGTCTGCAAAGTTTTAAAGATCAAAGTGCATGATAAATAAAATAGCCCGTCAGTACAAGTCGTCAGTAATTCCAGTCTTACTTCTGTAACGTACAGTGTAACAAATTTGTATAAGCCACAGGCCTGGTTCCACAAGGGTGCTAGAGCCCTCAAACGCAAGCAAAAGCACCTTCAGTTGATACTGTAATAATATACTGGCGAAACAGATTAGGTAGATTTGCACATTTGTGTCTGAGCTCTGGAGAGTGGCAAATGCATCTATTTGCACCAGTGAGTAATGTAGCCAATGACAGATAGAGTTGTTGATCTCTCGAATGTGATCAGAATTCAAAACACCAGAGCTTTTATTCAGTGCTGAGTTAAGCCGGGTACACACTATTCGATTTTGGCCACAATTTGCATCTGAGATAAATTTAGCGAATCCTAAAAGATTCCTCTGTTCCAGGCTAAAATCAGAAGTCTTTGATCGTTAGTTTGACATGTTCACCGACAGCCGATTAATGACCGCTGCGATCAAATTTGACCTCAGACGAAATTCTGGCAGTGTCAGAAGATTTGCCGCACAATCCTGCAGTGTGACTTCTCTTATGACGACCGTCAAATTATCTTCGTTTTTCAAGACAAACTATGACCAAAATGAGGGCTAGAGATTTCTTTGTAGCCACCATTTAAATCCCGCGTAGCTCACTGGCACCGAACGCGTCATTCATTGATGATATAAAACTCTGGACGATTTTCTTGCGTGTGTCCGTTTTAGCGCGCCTCATCTATTGTACAGTCTGACATTTATGACAACTTAGATCTTTCAGTGTGACATGTCTTACATCGGGGATAATGTTCGTATAGCCTACAGTCTGACAAGCAACATTCGCAAAGAATTTTGAAAAATCGCACAGTGAGCAGGACCCTTTAATCCCGCCTCGCGAAACCTCTCATTAACAAACAAAGTCAAGACACGATGTAAATAAGAGATTTATTGTTGACAACTTCATTTTTATAACTGAACTTTGTGAGATGGCGATGAACTGACAAAGCTACAGCAGTTAGTGATCGTAGCGATCTTGGCTCACTTTCGAGGTCGTTGAATAAAACTATTGTCGCTAAGAGGACCGACGGCCGACTGCATGCAGCAAAGTTTCGGAATTGACATCTAAATATAAATGTCACTCTGCATGAGACAGAAATAACCTCCTGAGACCCAGAATAGAGGTTTTGCCTGTGTAGAGAACATTATTTAGTGAATTTCTTTGGCAACATACACAGTTGTAAGTCTAGATATACTTATGAAAATATTATTACATGTCTTTTTACATTACAAATAGTCCCAAAACACTTTAATATGCAAATTAGATACAGGGTATGCATTAGAAGACACACATATTGCATAAGGTAAAATGGTATATCAAATTATCCTGTATCTTTCATAACATTGAGAATCATCTTTATACAAAGTTTAGATACGAATTTTTTTTTAACTTAAAGCGTAAAAATGTATTGGTGAATGAAAATTAATCCATTGTTTAATCCTATTAATAGACAATTTGTAGCTAAATATTTTAGAAATTCCAATTATTGGTAAATAATCATATTTTTCACTGTTCACTGCTATGGTTGAGCCGTTGCTGAGCCTATCTGCACTTTAATAGAGCGTCCTCAGTGATTTCAGTAGCACCCTTAGTGATTTGATTCTAGAGCTGGGCCTGATGACCCACCCTCAAACAGTGTAGATGGTTCGTGTGTGTACATGTCGAGAAGAGGCAGTTTTCTGCTCCGCAAAAGCAAATTCCCTTTGTAAACTTTTTCAAAGAATGAGGATGTGAAGAGTCAGTGGGTAAAATTACTACAGTGATACAGCAGCAGTATAACCTTCTGACGATTGCTTCTTAAATCTCTTTGAGGTCTAAATGGGATTTGCATGCAAAAACGCATGTCCATTAAAGATGGGTCAGTACCCAATTTATTTGGAATAACTTGCTCCTCAGAATCACAACCTGTAAGTATGATTAATTATTTGATTTATACATTTTCTACTGGGTGTTCAAAATACGTAGTTTTGTGTTTTATATTAGGTGCGTTTCTGACTAACTCACATTATTACTGTCTTACTGGAATACTTCTGTTAAGCTGCTATTACCTAACATTGTGTCCATTAATGCAGATTGCCTGTTGTTTTACTACTTTGAGTAAAGATAAAGGATGGAAAAAGATTTGTTTTACAAACTTTAAAGTTACATCTGTCACTCACGTTAGTTCTGGATTAACGTATGCGCTGTTATTGATACAGTTCACGCATGTGCTCTGCAATAAATTAGAAATATATGCACAGTTTGTTGATGGACATACAGTGGTTAATGCTGATGGTGAGGAGTTACAGTTGCAACATCTCATGATGAGCTGATTAGCGGATAACCTGAGAAATGTCCTGCTCAAGTCGTCCTTGCTATAGGTTTGGGTTGAATAACTAGTTCTTCCAGTGTTTCATTATCGGACTCGCTCGGATTAAAAATCAACGCCATTGCTACTGTGTCTACAATCGCTGAGCTTTTTGGAAGTCTCTGAAGCTGAAGTACAGTTATGGTAATGGCCGTTTCGTTTCGAAAGGAGGGATTTAGAGAGACCAATTCATCCGTCGAGACGTTTGAGAATCATTGAAAATGTGGGGATGTGCAATGTATATTATGAGAAAATTAAAGTAGTTTTTGAACTTTGATGCATGTAAACCTGTTGTAGGAGACCTCTCAAACTAAATTAGGGACCTTTAAAATATAGCATAATAGGGCCACTTTAATTTTGTGTCATTTCCAGACTTTGTTCCCCAATCTTCTCTATGGTTTCAAAACGTTTTTCCTAGCAAAGGTGCCGTGTGTTGTGTGTTGTGTGTTGTGTGTGTGTGTGTGTGTGTGTGTGTTATTGTGTTAGAGGTAATATATCAATATTTTGTTTTTCAAAAAGTTTTTAGTATGCAGTGCACATTTTGTTCTGAATATGTGCATAAGATGAATAGTTTTAGTATATAGTTGATAAAACACACCTAATGCACTGTCATTGTATTTTTCTTTAGATACTGCTTCTGTATCACTTTTGCTGTGTAAAGACAGCTTACCTGTCTATCAAAAAACAGCCCATCTAAACCAACTCTGTTCTTCACAACACTCTTTTCCCTATTATGTCCCGCTAATCTTGTGTTGTCTAATTTCTTTCTTTGTTATGTAGTTCAGTTGTTCACTCTCTCTATTTGTTTATTTATGTGCTCCCAAGATGATAGATGGCAGTTCTCACTGTTCATATACATCTCTCCCCTCCCATGTTCTCTCGTTTCGTCCCCTCGTTCATCTTTGACATGACTGTATTGTCCTGTTTAAATGGGCCTGTGCTGCTTGCATGTGATCTTTCAGTGCTCTTTCGGCTATTTGTCACTCTATCAACTCAATACGTACTGAATTAATGGTACTAAACAATAAGAGAAGTGCTGGTATGTTTTCCCTCAGTCTCTAAGCAATTAAAAACTTCAGATTCAAATTCAGAAGAAAATAACCATGAGGAGGATTGTAAACTGTAGGTTAATTTGAAATGTTATAATGCCATACAGTACATACTGTAGCGAGAGCAACTTGTGTGTGTTTGTGTGTGTTTGTTTTAAGGTGGTTTTAGATAACCGAAAACCGATACTGTGAATGTTTGTGAAAAGGCCCTGGAGGGAGAAACTGAACACCTTAAACAAGTTTGTAGGAATAAAGGTACTTCACTTAACTTTAGTGGCGGGGCCATGTGAAGGAATGGACTTGGCTTTGCTTTCCCATTCTGTGTGCTACGTTGAAGGACTAGAGTGTGGAGACAGTGTCTGCCGTCCAGACAGGAGAGAAGGATTCAGAATACTCTGTGATCCTCCTGTTGGAATTGCTTTGATGTGAAGCAGAGTTTAAAAATTGATAAATAGGAATCAAGTTAAAAAGACATCAGTTATTTTGAAGAGTATCACACATAAAAAGCTAGAAAGCAAAAATTGCGGTTGTGCGTGTAATCTGGAGTGTAATGATTTGGCACTTAAGTGCCGACCTGAGTTCAAATTTAGCTTGTTTTTTCCCCCGATTGTAATGGCAATTCAAATGAACTCCGTTGCATTACTGAATGAGAGACAAACCTTAGCTAATTGTCTTTATGAAGATTTATTTCTTGCAAGAAAGAGCCACAGTCAACACAGTCATCGGTGCCTGCATCGAGTGTAACTGAAGACATGACAGAAGTCCCAATCTCTTATACCCTCGGTGTCAAAACAATCCTTCAGGAGTTTTCCACAGAAGTGCCCTGCATGGCAGAACCACATGTTACTCCTGTATGAATTCAAACACTCGTCTACATAATGAATAATTTTTCATCAGTGATTAGAATTTTTCCACTACACCTTCTAAATCCCATATTCGCCTCCTCTCCCTGTTGTTTCCCATACTATCTCTGACTGTCCTGACCTATGAAGACATAAAGGGTCATAATATTGAAATGAACGAAGCACGATGTATATTAGTTATCGTACAATATTGTTTCATTTCTTGATATTGTATATTTAATTGTGATATTTAATAATGCATATTCAATTGTGACTACTCATTTCCTATTTTTACATTTAGATTACCATTGCCATCATCTAACGTCTACTTAAAGTTTGTCTTTAAAAATATTATTATTCTCAATTTAAAAATCAATTTTCATACTGTACATGGTAGTTTTATTTTAGTATTATTTATATGCTATAAATGCTTCTATATATTAATATTTTTAATAAGCTTTTATTTGAATATGTTTAGCTTTCATTTAAATTTAAGTTTTAGGACATCTGTCATTATTACGAAAAAGTTTCTGTTTATCTTTAATTTATTTTTAATTCGTTTAAAATTTTTATTTTAGTTAATTTTATTAAACTTATTTTATTTCAGTTTAACATTTCTAATTTAAGTTTCAGTTTTTCAGCCAATATTTATATTTTATTTTACTGCAGCTTTACTTCAGTCAACGGAAACTTTTTTCATCAGTTTCAGTTTAAGTAAACAACAACAAAACTGAAAAATTATATATCTAACGTCACATGTTGTGATGTCTAAATTCACTTGTATTATTTAACATGAGAGATTTTAGTTTGTGTTTTCTTTTAAAAATTATTGGGCCAGATTTACTAACAGCTTGCGACAGCGTAAACTCGTGGCTTTGAAATGGAAAAACTACTGTCAGGATTTACTAAAGACACGTAGTGAAAAATTAGTGCTGTAAAGATTTGTGTGGCTGATCTTACTGCATATGCATTTGTAGGAATATCAGTCATAGAAATATATATGAATCATGCAAGGTGATTTACTAAGATTTGGTCATTATGGAAAGGATCCGGCAACTCATACAGCTCATTTATTGGTTTCCATCTATAACATGGAAAAAAATACTGGGTTATTGGCCTTCTTTTTTTTTAAATCAGTGCATCCTTGATGTAAAGATCACTTGTGCAATAAAGTGCAGGACCTTTTTTAGGATTTGAAAACATTTTTAAAAAGAAGAGTTTAGTAAGAGAATGGCATGTTGCACACATGGTAGCCTAACAGCAAAAAGCATTCCCCTTTCTTTTAAATTTACTGTCCTTTTTTCACTATTCTTGAGTAAATCATCAAAAGATATTAAAACTTAATCTCTCTCTCTCTCTCTCGCTCTCTTTAGGCCACCCACTACAGTTTTCTGGCCACTCTGGAGGTCCTGGGGAAACTGAGTTTTAGTGCCCTGGCTGGAGGTATGGTGGACACTGTGGGCTTTCCCATAGCCTTCATCCTCTTCCTCTTCCTCACCTCCAGCAGTGCCCTGCACGTGTGGAGAGCCACAGAGACTGGCGTACTGAAAGAGCAGCTTAAAGAGCAGCCACAGTGACCAGTGTGAGCCTATAAGAGGGCCGAGTGAGTTTATATCTGGGTGAAAGAGAGCGAGAATGATATCATATGCTTGGTGTAAGATACTGGTGACCAAACAACCAGAGAAGCAAACATGTTGTTTTTATTTGTTTTTTTTATGTATGACACAACCAGCATTGTCCAAGAAAAGAGCCACATACCCACTCACACTGAAAACCAGTACCTCTCTGATAAACACTGCAAATGTTTAACAGCTACATATAGTCAACTAGATTTAAAGGTACTTGCTTTTATACAAGTCATCCTGAATGGCAAGCAGACTGAGCTATTGCAACACTGTGAGCATGTCATCTAGTCTGGCTGAAGGACAACAGTCAATCAAAAAAAAAGGTTAATCCATTATGTTTGCTATAATGGACAATGCCAAATGTATAATTCAACAGAGATTTACTGGTTATAAAATGTTAAAAGCTTGTTTAAGGGTCTAGTCTAGTTTGGTTTAGTTACACACACCCTAGTCATTTACACATTTCCTTATATGCAGCATGTATTGTATTCACCTTAGAAATGCCTTTAGTTTTTAATCCGTTGCCCTCTGACATCATTCAGCTTAATGACCAATCAGCAACATGCTGCATTTTAAGAACCTCTTGACTTTAGAGTCACGCACATTTGGAAGCAGCATGAACATTGAATAATGGTTCTATGGTTAGTGGAGTGCTTTTTGTATTCTCAATGCAATACTTTTATTAAAGGGGTCATATCATGGGAAAATACCTGTACCTTTTGACAATGTTATACATTGACTCATATTTGTAGTTCATCAACTCTAGAGTTTCAAGAATTAATAATGAGATTTAAACGAGTTAAACACCTTGTGCTGCTCCTGATTGTGTATCTGAAGATCTGCTTATCTTCCCTATAGGAAATGTTAGGAAACAATGGTCCAGCAGCAAACATGACCCAACTGTTTTTCATTTCACTGACCTAGAATTTGTTTACATATGCAACGCATAACAGCAAAAAATTGCTGTTTCATTCAGCGAGTCAGAAAGAGGATGGAAAGCAGTCACGTCAAACTAAATTCTGACTGTTTTGACTAACATTGTAAGTGGACCTCAGGGAAAAGATTTTTTTAAAGTATGATATGACCCCTTTAATGTCTGTTATATACTGTACATTAAAACTCATCAAGCTCATTTTTTTTGAGCCAATACTACTGTTTAAAATCTTTTTTTTTTTTGTATAATGAGTTGTCTGCATTTCCTATGCAATCAAATTTATTCATGATTATTCAATACAACTTTGCTTCTCATCGCACCTGATTTTTAAAAAATATTATTCAGTCAGTAAAATATAGATTATCATCATGAACTGACATCCTGAAGGCCTGTGGGAAATTCACTATCTTTCTGAGCCATGTTTTATTTTTGAATATGTTTCAATTGCCTTACTTTTTTAATATAGTTTACTGCAGAGCCAAAACGTGGAGATATTGTTGAGATTATAGGCATATGTGTGGATTTTGCCATAACTAATGTGTTTAAGAGACCTTGAATTTATAACGTCCTATAATTATTTATACAAATTTTAGAGTAGAATTTCATTTGCAAAAAAGCAGAAAATGAATATATATATATATATATATATATATATATATATATATATATATATATATATATATATAGCACATTTACAGTATGTTTTGCATTCTTATTGAAAGCAGAATAATATTTGAGTGTGTGTGCATGTATATATATATATATATATATATATATATATATATATATATATATATATATATATACACACATATAAAATGTACTAAAGTATCTCTTGGTTTCATGTTAATAATGCTTGTTTTGTGTTTGTTTTTGTTTATTTTGGGAAAAATAGAAATAGTATGAATAGCCACAACTGAATAGTAAATTTTTAAAAAAGGTTAAAACTTTATCATTGTATTTGTTAACTGGAAAATGTATGACCAATTGATGGTTATCATTAAATCCTCTGATAAGCAAAGGCCTTACCAAACAAGAACCATATTTTGGGGATATTAGCCCTGACTATACATGTAGGAGACTCAAAAATAAAAGCTATTACTGAACCTGGAGTGTGCCTGTGCTTTTATGGGCTTATCAGACAAGAATTAAAAGCCATTAGTCTGTGTTATTAAGAGATCCAGAGCCATACCATTTAACCTTAGTCTTTAGAAAATCCAATATCGTTTTTTTGTACATTTGTGGTTTATACACTTCTCTAAAGATTTAAAGCACAGTGAAATACTAACAACATAGTATTTCCCCAGATGGAGCCAGATGTTGTAATAACTGTAGAACTGAATGTTGTTAATGGGACTGTACCATATATGAACCATATACCGCTGTATACTCTCCTTCACCATGACAGAGAGGTGATACTTACCGATCAGTCAAAGGGATTAGGAGTCCTTACGTAATTCATTCATGCACTTCACCTTTTCACTGTGATGTTATATCCTGGGTGGTTTAGACAGAGAGAAAGCACAGGGAAGAAAGGAGGTCTTCACACTTCACCTCCGCAAAAGCACAAGAGAATGGGTCAAATAGAGAGCTACAGCAGCTTTTTGCATAGTCTTCAGAAATTCTGATTAACTTAACATTATATCACAGGATGTATTGTATAGTTTCTTCAGTTCTTGGCCAGATGCAGATGTTTTGCTTTATTGTGGTGGAAAATGTTGGGTCCACATGTTTTAGCGAAAGTGGAACGTATATCACCCACATGTCACATTTATTAAATTGGCTATGCTTTCAGCAGTGAAAAAGTATAGTATTCTCAGTATGTATACTGTAAATCCATTGACCCTTTACACAGTCTGTGATTGCGTTTTTTGTTGTTGCTTTTTTTTTTTTTTTTTTTTTTTACAGTTATCACCAAATCTATTTTATCTCTCCATATTTTTACTTCTCTTTTGTAAAGTCCCAGAAACACTATTATGGATTTTTTTCAATCAAATGCAAAAAATATATTTGTTGTAGTTTCCTTTAACCTGTTGAAGTTTACCCAACTATGATGACTTCCGCATCCGAGAACCCCAGATATGTGAAAAGGGTCCATTCTGATTTTTCCTTCAAAATCAACACAGGAAATACTTGTGAAAATAAATGTTCAAAATGTAAAATGTAGTCTGCTGTATCTATCGCTGCCTGTTATGGTCAGAATTTCTGTTGGTACAAAAATAAAAAGTTTGGATTATTTTAATGAACATTGCCTACATTTTCTTAAATTGTTGGCCGCATGCAGTTTTTTTTTCTCTCTCCTTAGACTTCGGTCAAATAGCCAGTTAACCTCCAATTAGCTTTGGGTATGAAATGTGGCCTGGATTCCCATTTACAGACAGCTGAATGTGACCGCCAACTGTTTTTAAGGTAGCAAAGCTGTTGTAAATTGACTTGTCTTACCTAATAGCAACAAACAATAGGTATGACATGAAACAGACCTCAAGTTGTTTCTTGTGCTTTTCCCAGGCATTGAGTTTCCATTTTCTGGGAGCAGAAAGAAGCATTAGAGCCTCGGGTCTTTGGGAAATAAGCTGAGAAGAGAAGAAAGGACACAGTGTAGAGTGAGAAGTAAAGGGACAGTTTGTCTCATGGTGTCGATTGGAGACAGACCACCGGCTGGGTCCGAGAAATTGGGAGGAGTTGTCCAGCTGAGTGAGTGAGTCCAGAAACTGTACAGTCACCAAAGCCCATTCTGCCGCTCTCTGTTTCAGCCTGTCTTTGCATGTCTCATCCAAACCTTTCACAATTGTTTTAACTTGAAACTTGACCGTTCCAATTCCTTAAATGTGTAACTTGTGAGCTGTATAATTTTAGTATCTTTGAGATGCTTTTATATTTTAATATTTAAAAAAAATATTTTAGTTTTAGTTAGTTTTAGTCATTTAGTCTGTATAGTTTTATGTATATAATACGTCTATGTAGTTTTTATTCACATTAATTTATAGCTATTTTAGTACATCAAGTAAAACTAAATGAAAATGGGAAATGTTTCCTTGGCAACTAGCCGTAAAAAGAGAACAGTTTAAGATTTTAAGATTAATCGCTTGTTGTATTCCTCAAGTTGCTAAATTTGCATATGATGAATGAATAAATGTAAATTAAATGTTATATATTTAAATATATATATACATTTCCTTTCAGTTAAATGGGTGATGAATTGAGAAATCAACTTTCTCTTGAGCCTTTGATATATAAAAGGTCATGGTAATTAAATCTAAGAATATCCTGTATGTTTCAGAGCTAAAAACTTCCTTTAGTCAAAGAAAAGCTTTTATTGACACCAGACCCAGCAAACAGCTCTCATATACTAATCTATGACGTCATAGGAAGGGGGAACACGGCCTCTACTGATAAATGTGTACTTCTGTAGCCCCGCCCACCGACTCGTGGAGCTAAACTTTATTTGTTATAATCCTTTATTTGTTGGTTCATTGCTATTCGGAATCAGACTCGGACATGTATGGGCCAGGGCTTGCAAAGCCCAATGTCCCTGGGTGTTCCCAGATGGGCTAAGTTACCCCCGTCGGTGAGATTACATTCATTTCTTGATCTGCGTTGTTTACTCTCTTGACTTAATAGAGCGCGCGTCCTCGCCTGTATGTATGTATGTATGTATGTATGTGTGTGCGGTTCGCGCTTATATCCACCGATTGGGCGAGTAATCACAAAATGGTGGATGAGAGATGAATCATTGTGTTTGTTTGATAAATATGGTTTGAGAGACCTGTGAAAGAATCTTCCCGGTTGCCGATTTCAAAACAATCTCTGACGTGAACTGACAGGGGAGCTGAAGCTCATTAAATATGCAAACCTTATCCAAGCCTAGCCGTGGGCTTTTATTGCCAAGTCTTCAGTGCGGCACGCCCATCAAAACCCAGCGTTCCATGAGAGATGCTCAAAACCAGTGTAGAAAATAGCCTATTACTGATTCATTATGATGTTTTTGAATGTAAAAACCAAGTGAACGTCATAAGTTGACCTCAGACAACAGTATTACAAAATAAAAAAGCCAGTTCATGACACCTTTTAATGTTTATGTTTATTTTATTTAAAGTAACAATTATTATATATATATATATATATATATATATATATATATATATATATATATTTATATTTATATACATAAATATTATTTTATTTATTTCTTTATTTTTTTATATATATAAAATAACCCTGGTTGTGACTAAAAACCTTTTCTTATCAGTAATTTTAATATTTCAATATTTCTTTTTGGTCCTAGAATAAGTTATCTATGCCCATTATTAAGGAATGCACTGTTTTGTGTCAAAGTGATCAAAAAATGAAAATGCATTGATAATTTACTCATATTACCTCATATTGTTTCAAACTTGTATAACTTTTTTTATTCAGAGGTACATAGAATTATTTTATTTTTAAATCTCCTAGGGTTTTTGTCCGTTTAATAAAAGTCAGTGGGGTTCCATGTTGTTTAAACCCCTTTGACTTTTAAAGTATCTCCCACAGAAGTTTTCCACAAAAGAAATTAAGTCGTACATAGTTTGGAATGCTATGAGAGTGTGTAAATGATGATAGAATACATTTTTTTTAGTGAACCCTTTAACAGTCCCATGACGACTCTGCTTCTTCCAAGTTACCTCTTCTAACCCTACCATCATAAATTGACTAACCCTCTCCCCTGATGATGTGCTTAGTCCCTGTATTAAAAACGAGCCTACTAGCTTCCTCATCATGCTCGTGATTAAGTTTCCTTCGTGAGACAAGGGCTGATATTGCAACATGTTTTAATATAGACTAACAAAAGTGTTTTGTGGAGCCCCCGAAGGGAAGAGGTGTTGGCTTTTTCAGCGCAGCTTTTTGTGGGCAGGCCGGCAGAATGCGCTGGTGGCTCTTTGTCTGCCAGGGAAACCCTAGCCGGGAGGTGCGGGCTGAGCGCGGAGCGGCGGCATCGAATAACCACGCATTTCCTCTCCTGCTATTTACCGGCCTTTTGTTTGTTTGCCGAATGCGAAATATATACATGTCTCCAGATCAGATCTGCTTTCCACACGTTGCCCCTCTCTTTGTTTCGTTTTTTATTCATAATCCTCCTCCTCTTCTCCTCCTCTTTCTCCTCTGCCTTTGCAAACTCTTCATGCACTGTCAAAAGTCTGTGCGCCTGTTCTTGAATATTTCTGACTGAATTTGATAACCCCCTCAGAACTGTTCGGATATCATTTACATAATGCATTCTATTATTTAGGAGGTATAACACTTGTATTTGTGTGCCAACATCGTGGAAAAAGGAGTTCTTGCTTGTTTGTAAAGAAAAGAGATGGGTAAGCTTGAGATGACCTAAAGGTCATGTTGCTGCTCTTCAGCACATGGGACAGTCAGTATGTTCAACAATAGCAGTTTTGAGATCAATATTTTGATTCCCAAAATATTTCCTCACTGCCAACGAACTATACAGCGTAGTGGGGATTGAAAGTCGCAGTAGCTTAAAAAGATAATCATTAAAAAAATCACTTCAGACTTATTTCCCTTGTAAAAGGAGAGCTTTTTTGTTCCTCCTTTAACTATGTGCCCACACAATAATCATATTCAGCTATTTTTACCAACCTGACTTTAATCTGCATAAATATTCATAGGGAAGACAAGGGAAATACATGAGTAGGGGCTTAGACTGTCAACTGCCATTCAGAATTGAATTTAGAAGTTCCTTTTAAATTTCAATTCCATTTCTGAATTTAAATTGTGATAGCAATCAAGATGTCCAGACAAACTATGACTGTTTAAGGTTTTTAAGCCTTATGGATGGATGTGTAGAAGGATAAAGTAGACAGATGGATAGATACAGTGGGTGGATGGAAGAATGGATGTGTAGAAGGATATAGCAGACATGGTTGGATGGGTAGATTAATACAGTAGACAGATAGCAACAGTGGATAGATGGATGGGTAGAAAGATGCATTAGACAGATAGATACAATGGATGGATGGATAGAAGGGTACAGCAGACATGGTTGGATGGGTGGAAGGATACAGTAGACAGATATATGGATAGATACAGTGGGTGGATGGATACATTAGACAGATAGCTACAGTGGATAGATGGATGGTAGAAAGATGTAGTAGACAGATGGATAGATACAATGGATGGATGGGTGGAAGGATACAGCAGACAGATAGATAGATGGATATATGCAGCGGATTGGTGGATGGATGCAGTAGATGATGAATGGATGGATGGAGTAGATAGATGGGTGGATGGATGGGAAGAAGGACACAGTAGATGGATACAGTAGATAGATGGGTGGATGGATAGATACAGTTAATGGATGGATGGATGGATGGATGGATGGAGTAGAAAGGTGGGTGGATGGATGGGTAGAAGGACACAGTCGATGGATACAGTAGATAGATGGGTGGATAGATACAGTTAATGGATGGATGGGTGGAGTAGATAGGTGGGTGGATGGATGGGTAGAAGGACACAGTAGATGGATACAGTAGATAGATGGGTGGATGGATAGATACAGTTAATGGATGGATGGATGGAGTAGATAGATGGGTGGATGGATGGGTAGAAGGACACAGTAGATGGATACAGTAGATAGATGGGTGGATGGATAGATACAGTTAATGGATGGATGGATGGATGGATGGAGTAGAAAGGTGGGTGGATGGATGGGTAGAAGGACACAGTAGATGGATACAGTAGATAGATGGGTGGATGGATAGATACAGTTAATGGATGGATGGATGGAGTAGAAAGGTGGGTGGATGGATGGGTAGAAGGACACAGTCGATGGATACAGTAGATAGATGGGTGGATGGATAGATACAGTTAATGGATGGATGGATGGATGATACAGTAGATAGAAAGATATATTAAGATAAATGATAGATGATAGCTACAGTGGATAGAAAAAATGGATGGATGGATGGATGGATACAGTAGATAGATGGATAGAATTTGATAAATGGATAGATGATAGACACAATGGATGGATACAGTGGATGAAAGGATGGATGAATATAGTAGATGCATTGAGAGATTGAGATAAATGGATAGATGATAGAAACAGTTGATGGATGGATGGATGGATCCATGTCAATCAGGATGATGATGATGATTGTTATAACAAGCATTTTAGAGAACGTGTAACTGGTTATCTTTGGCCTGACGATGGCACTTGGTGTGGACAAGGAATGCTGGTTGATTCTGATGTGTTTATCACTCTCGTGCTGGTAACGTGTAGGGGCTGCAGAAGCAGGTCTGATCTGATGTGTAGGATAATGGGAATGTGTCTGTGTCTGCCTTTGTGTGATGGGTTGGGTTGTGACAAGCTGCCAGCTCATATGGCGTTGAAGCACAGTCACCACCGCCTCACCCCTGGCTTCACTCCACTGCTCTCCCCTCCACCTCGTTTGGGCCATTACGGCGGTGGCAGCAGAAGCCCGTAGACCTCTCTCATCCCCATCTCATCCCCCTCTCTTTCCCCCTCACTGCTCCCACTGTTCATCCCCTCTCTCCGCCATGTCCTGTCCTAAATCACAGCGTTTCTCACTTCCCCCTGCCTCCCGGTGACATCACTGCACATTCTTTGCTCAGAGTGTGGAGCGGGGATGTTCATCGAACCACAGCAGCGTGATTCAAAATACTATTTCTATTCGCTTCGTCGGGCCGGCCATTGTGGCGAGTCCGGCTCGGGAAATGACAGGCCAAAGGGTGCTTTTCAATGCCGTGTTCATTTAATGTAACTTCTGCAAACTAGATGTGACATTTCACAGAAATGTAATTATTGTCATCTTAATCTTCATTTTAAAGTTAATTTTGTAATATTGAAAGATTCTATATTGTATTTTATTGTTCTTGCTCACTTTCCATGCATTTACAGTAAATAGGGACAGTGTTCAAGCTTATAAAGAGTGCAAAAACTAAATTTACAGCCAAAGCACTATATTATAAGCATATTTGTGTGATAAAGTCATATTTACTACTAACTTGAGTCCAATTTGAGAACAGTTCAGTTCACTTTTGTGTACCACATAAGGAATATGTCACATAAGTCATGTGGGTTTGAACAACGTTACATTGAGTAAATAATACATTTTCATTACTTGGTTGAGATATCCTTTAACACAATTTAATCTGTTGTCATATTCAGTCTTGTGACGCTGCGAGAATGTGCTTTTCCATTGGGCTGTAGGGATTGCTGTGCTACTGTGCTGCTCAGGTTTCTTCTAATCGTCTAATAACATCTGTAGAAAAGGTTAGGGATTACCGTTTCACAATACAGCCAAATTAGTCACTATAATGTGTCATTTAAACCTCCATTATTGCGTTCTGAATCAGTGAATAGCCTCAATGATCAATGCGGTTTTGAATGAGTATTCCAAAATTGTTTACAACTTCTTTAAAGCGACTGACCTTTCTAACAGCACAAAACATTTTATCCTGTTACAGGAAGACATAAATGGACCTCATTGTCTGTTTCTTTAACAGCCAGATTGTGGGTATGTGAGAGAAATGCAGTGCTTGACTTTCTGAAGTGATGACCCAAAGACGTACCAATGAATGTGGAGGTGTATCCTGGAATATAATTGGATACTGATCCACAGACGTGTTTGTGTGATGAGATTGGGGAATCATGAGCTGTGTCTCCGTGATTATGGGATGGCCTTGCCAAAGTCGCTGGTTTTATTTCATTGGCATAATTCCTTTCAAAGTCAAAAGGCGATGCTAAATCAAAACAGTGCGGCATGACTTATGCTTATCCTTTAGCGCTGGATTTATGAATTTAATTTTGTTCCATGCTTAAAAATGTATGATTGTAAACATGAAAATAAAAAATGAGAGTCAAGAGAGACATTGACAATTATGTGCCTTAAAGGGATAGTTCACCCAAAAATAAAATTCAAATAAAAATTATTTACTCACCCTCATTTTGTTCCTAACCCGTGTAATTTTCCTCTGTAGAGCACAACATGTCAAAATTTGAATAATGCAACTTTTTTTTCTCTTGTATAATTACAAATAATAGGGAGCTTTCTTGAATCCTTCTTGTATTTTTGATTATTCTTCCATGAACTATTAAAGATTTTTACATTTTAGTCTGCTTCTCACGTATTGTGATCGTATTGCTTGAGAGAGGACATGGGATACTGTGCAGAAGTTGAATAGACATGATGCTTTTTAGTCATTTTGGAGCTTGACCGCTCTGGTCCTCGATCCATCACTTTTAAGATATTGTATATATTCTTAAAAAAATTCTTATATTTATCTAGAGTATATTGTTTTTGGTTTATATTTCATTTTTTAATTAAATATCTCCCTCTGCTCTGTCTGTTTTTTTGTTGTTGTTTGTTTGTTTTACTGCCCGTCTATAAAAAGTGATTTTCTGATGAAATATTTATTTATTTATTTATTTCAAACAATTGTTTTAGGATGATCCAATACAGGTTGAAACCAGGCTTGCACTGGGCTTTGTTTCCTCAAATCGTAACATTATTGGTCCAAACGTGGCTTAACTTGAAGAGGCTCTGAGCTCTAGCTCTCAAATACACTCAGGCTGCAAGAACACCGAGAACTGTCTCACTGTGACTGGAGGTGTGAAGAGTGGAGGTCTGCGCGAAACGACAAACCATGTCCACTCACCGAGAGGATGAGAGAAACATTTGTCTCTCTATTTGCGTCTAATAGGTTCGTCTCAAAGTTCCAGTTGAGCGAAACCAAGAAAACAATTATTTGACCATATTAATTTGAGTGTGATTTAGCTGTATAGGGGGCTGGTACTGAAGAGATGTGCTGCTCAAACAAACTGATTCGGACAGTGGCACTCCTCAGTGATGAGAAGGAGCCTTAATTGGGCTAATCAGAGGGCTTTCAGCGACTTGCTCATTAAGAGAGGGTGTCTTCCTAGTCTTAATGCCAGTGAATAGCCTGCCAAAACTATAAACGTGAATCACTCAACTGCATCACTGGACTCAACAGAAACCCATGAGAAAAGGCCAGTCGTGAAATTCAAAAATCAGACTGTGTGGTCAGT